>JBBPCY010000082.1:5716018-5727154 GCA_037974405.1 Brachyalestes nurse
TAGGAATTGTTAGGGGTGCCAATAATTGTGGAACAGGTGATTGTATGAAAAACAATTATTTCTTAGATTTTTTTCCCCTTAAAATTCACTTGAGTTGAGAGTTACACTTTTCTACAATTTTCAGTGTGAGAGTATGCTTCTGCAATAAAAATTGATGTGTTAAAAAACAACCAGGGTGCCAATAATTATGGAGGGCAGTGTAAATTAATTTGAGGTTGAGTCAGCTTTGACTTTGAGGCTGTCTTTTGCTCTCTTACCTGTGTGAGGTCAGAACTACAGAGCGTCCCTCTTTAATTATGCTGAGGATGCAGTTCCACAGCGCTCGACGGGCCTTGGGGTCCATACCAGTCGTGGGCTCATCCTGTTACCACAGCAAAAGCCAAGGTTAACCGCCATAGACTGAATAGGTAGAACAGCATATACTAAGGTAATGGGTCATCATTGCTCTCACTTTGTCTGATTCATCATCATTCCATATTTCATCTGGGAATCGGCCAAGCTTTTTCTGACAAGAATGATCTTATCTGACAAGTGCTAAAAGCCTCTGGGAGTGCTATCAAGTCTAACAAAAGGGCAAAGATAGTAACACCGGGTCACATCAGTATTGTTTTTTCCCCTCGAAGGCCTGCCAACCTGGGAACTGTTCCATACTGATTCTTGCCAAGTCAGATTTATATGCTTTCATGGACCTTGGATGACAAATTTAAATGGTCATTGAGATGATCCCCATGAACACTGGGCTTATTGTTTAGTTATAATCTTAATACTTAAAGATAATTAATTATTATTATTAATGTTATTATCTAGTCACTATTAACACGTTATTCAGTTATGGGGGCTGTGTTCGTAAATGTCATGTTGGGATTTACAACATTAAATTAAATAATAAGAGCTTGATAGCATGGTTATTAACATTATAACATTAAAACTTGTCAGACAATCATTTCTGGAGGACACTCACCAAGAAAACCACTGGCGGACCCCCGATGAGAGCTATGGCAGTGGAGAGTTTCCGCATGTTTCCTCCACTGTAGCTCCCTGCAGCTTTGTCCACATACTTCACCAGGCCCAGCTTACGAATGCCCCACTCAGCCACCTGAGAGAGCATATTCAACAATACCATCTTAAGACTAAATACCGCTGAAATTCCATCTAAAGACGAACATACTTTTGGACTATTTGAATCTATTATAATCAAGTATGATAATGTTGAATAAGTAAGTTCTCACTTTGTTATAATAGTGTAAATCATATTTTAAACAAAATGAATTCTGAGACCGCATGAATAATTTCCAGAAGAATCATGAAATGGTCTAACCAAGATCAGTTCTAAGCCTACACTGATCTTTGTGATTACTGACCTCACAAACTTCTTTCTCAGGTACTCCTCGAAGAATGGCATAAAACTCCAGGTGTTCTCGGCCAGTAAGTAGGTCATTAATAGCATCAAACTGAGGACAGTAGCCCATGTTCTGATGCACCTCGTCAATTTCTTTCAGCACACTTCAAGACAAAACCAAGCATTTACAATGAGTCAGTACAGATCATTTTAACAACTGCCGAGAATTTTTAACAACTGCCGAGACGAGAATTTTTTATCAGCTGTGCGTTATTTCATAGACCAAATGATTCACCATCTTACCTCTTGCCAGCTAAAAAAGCCTCTCCACTTGTGATGACAGAATCGCCAGTTAACATCTTGAAAGTGCTGGTCTTTCCAGCGCCATTTACTCCAAGTAAGCCGAAACACTAAAATGAAAAGTTATATGAAAAGCATGGATTTAATATAGTAAGTTAAAGTTGGTTAAAGCTGTCAGATCTTTTGAGCTGTCAAGATCCCAGATTTAAGTGAACGTTCAAACATTTTCCAAAGAGCCAAACAATTAAAAAAAACTTTGGCCTGAATATGCTTAGCAGAAGTAGTTGATTAAAAATGAAAGGCTGCCTGAAAGGTATGAACTTACCTCTCCAGGTGGAATTCCCACACACAGCCTGTCTACAGCTGGCTTCTGCTTCCTCTTATATACCTGCAGCAAGATTATATTATCACTATTGTGTTATCAGTTGTCATTTTTCAGGTATTTGAGATTTTATATGTTCTAGATGAAAGCTAGAGTTAATCTTCTAACCAGATACTCTCTTACAGGCATTTCATAATTCAAGAAACCAAGATGGCTGCAACTTCTGTTTTTAGTTATCACATGAACAAGCCTATTTAAGATTATATAACCTTTGTTTGAACTGGGTGTGTGATAGTTTAGGGATGCAGGTTATCCAGCGCACAACTTAAAAAGCACACTTTAAAGTTTAAACAATAAATATGTCTAGGCTGATGGACTACATTTTGGATAACAAGAAATTACTGCTTTAATGGGAACTCTTAACATTCCTGTTTTGTAAAAGATGTTAAGCTCACCTTTGTCAGCTCCCTGAGCTCCAGGATGTCACTGTGACCACCTCCAAACAGAATCCTTTGTCTTTCTCTAGCAACATCCTCATCTTCCTCACTGATTGGTTTTAAATGAGCACTAAGTCCTCTGAAGATGCAAAGACATATATGAAGAAAACAGATTAGTCACATGCTAGGAAGGACTAGACTGATTTATTACAACTCACTGTGTTGGAATTCAGCATATACAGAATTTATTACCTCAACATATACAAATGCAAGCACACTTTATGTCTACATATTTGCTAGTAAGTCAAACAACCCTCTTAGTTCATTTTATGAGTGTGGCAGACACACCAGTTACATTTATAACATCACAAAATTTTTAAGTGTAAACCTACACCCTCTACAGGGATTTTTTTTCCTGCAAAGTGAAGGAATGTTACCTGGCTTTGATGCAGAAACGGTACTGGATGAGCACAGTAATGAAAAAGAAGACCACGCCTTCCACAGCCATAGCAAAGAGGTTCTTTCCGACCATGTCCCATGCCAAGGGGGAACGGAACCGGTTCTCGCCTGAAAACACAGAATCATATTAAAAATTTAACAAAACACATTATCTATTATTACTGTTAAAGTTTAAATGGTTGCTTTTGTAGTTATATCTTGCACATTTTTGTGGAAACCTTCATGGTGATCATTGCTACTTAACTGTGATAAGCTGGTATTAGGGTGTTAATGTGAACTGGTGTTTAAGCAGGTTTCAGCAATGTTTATCAACACAGTTAGCCTCAGAGACCTACCAAATCGCTCCAGGGCGTCAGCCATAGCCTGGTTCTTCACCATATCTATCAGACCTCGACCCAGACAGAAGTGAGGGAAGATCAGGAACACGTTCTTCAAAATGTTGTTGATCCCACCAATCTCCTGCAATATGAGAAAACACAAGCGTTTCAGTTCAGCTTAAGGCAATCAGAATGTTTAAGAAACATTTTAAAGTTTAAAATTTATATTTATAATTGTTTGTATATGTGCATTCTTTGTAACTTTATTGTACTCTATAAAATCTAAAACCACGCCGTCTCATCACACTGTATTCATGTATGTAGCTGAGATGACAATAAAGTTTACATGGAGTTTGACTTTGAAGAAAGCAGGTCCAGATCAGTACATTTTAGTCAAGGGGAAATGGTCATTACTCACATTGCTGCCAAAAAGCTCCAGTACAAATGTGGACACACTGCCATTAATTCCAATCAAAATGTTGACACTAGTCAGGACCACATAGGCAGTGCTGGGAATCTTAAAGAAGAACGATGCTGGGTACATCAAAGGGGTTATGGACCACCTGTACACACAAAGACAGAAGCATACAGTCTTTGTCCACAGTCCCTTGAGGACTAAAACTTGGAGACAAAGTAAAGTATACAATTCTTTTTATTTAATTGTTGAGAGACTAATGTCCTTCCTTACCCATAGAGCAGCAGAAGTAGAGCCAGAACAGGCAGATTAGTGGAGGAGACATAGGCCTCTTGTTGGAAGCAGATGAATATGATGATGACGAGGGTCGCTGGGACAATATAGTTGCACTAGAAATGAAAAGACAGAACAAAGTAATATGTATGAGCCACACAATAATTTACATATTTCCAGTTTTTTTTTTCTTTTTTTTTTTTTTGCACCAACAAAAAAATGGACCAACAAAAGTTAGTAATGTTTTTTTTCTGAATCCTATAAATGTTACAACTTTAGCGAACTATTAGCACTATAACATTACAAGACTATCTCATCTCAGCTGTTCACCATCCACTGTCTTCTACTGTAATCCATGGAGCTCTTACCATATCCCAGACAAAATTAGCCAGCCAGTAGAGGAAAGGCTGCACTCCACTAATGAACTGCAAGTGCTTGGCTTTGTTGACTCGCTCCTGGATGAGAAAGACCACAAAGCTGGCTGGGACAAAGGACATGGCGAAAATGACGCAGATGGACACCAGAACATCAACAGATGTGGTCATCCTGGGAAAATGGGGTCAAAGTATTAGGAAAGTGTAGATGGTGGTATGCTTCTGAAACAAACGTATAGGTGAAAGTTCACAGTTTTAATGCACTTTACTTACAGGGCCACCTGTGAGAGCTGCTCTTTAGTCAGGTTCAGTGGGTGGTTGAAAGCTCTGATGGCAAACTTGGCAGGATCCAGTCCAGCAGGCAAATTTGTGCGCAGGATGCCATTGTTCATCACATTGAGGAAGGCTCCGATACTGTGCCAGCCTTTGTTATTGAACCAGATCTGTACAAACACAGGGTAATGACAAGAGTTTCATTCTAATTATTATATGGTGCAGCGCACAAAGAGCTGATTGAATTAACATTTATATAACTTTTAGATCTTTAAAATATTTGTTAAAGAGACGTGGCAGTTATTGTTTCACTTTAAATCCCTAAACTTTGAGAAAGCCAAATCTAGTGGATATAAATTAATACTGCAGCTCACTTAACATCATTACTTGATAATACAAGCTTTGTTTAAAACAATACTCTGACAATCAACCATGGCATAAGGGCTGTTTCTCTGAGATGAAGAGGAAACAAAAAAATATATTAAATGACTAGGGGCTACCTCTGTTAGCTACTTGTACGGTGCTTCATTATATTACACAAGTCAAGGTATTATGTTATGTGTGCTATCAGGCACAGCTTGTGCCCGAGCATAAAACAAGACCACTAACCTTGACATTGTTCTTGGTGTCTAGGCCTTGGATGAATCCAGACAGGCTTCTCAGAAACCTGTCAGATGCAGTGCCCTGGAAACAAAACACCACATATGTTTAATAAAGTAACACATGACGTGAAACTGACTGAAACAGTCAGCCACTACTGAAGATCCATTAGATCCAGTGTTTGTTGTTGAATTAGTTACTAACTGAGCTGTGTATGAGTGTATGAGTTACACTGGGAAACGTGGGAAATCATTTTCAGTACAATGCAGTTTAACAACAAAATTTAATTCAAATGTGTTTCACATATAATAAAATATTTTAATTCAGGACAATTACTACCAAAGGTAAACTGAGGTGTAATATGTTTTATTCTTATGGAAATGGTATACACGTTTGAACAAAGTAAATTCATTGCATTACTCTTTTAATCATGGAATGTAAGAACTTTGCTGAAACTCACCCTTTCCAAGCTGAAACGATGTCGAATGTGAGAGACAGCATCACTGATCTCATCTGCAGGAGGCATGGCTTGTGAACTTCTGGCACCTAGTGAGAATCCACCATACCTTTGGAGAAACAAGAAGTACAACTGTCAGTAAAAGAGCTGAGTCACAAATCTAGTGTATGTATGGTAATATATGTGGTAATTTATCACCACTCGTGGTATTGTGGTATCTTCATATAATAATGTACAACCAAAGGTTCTTAACCTGCACTTTGGCTTCTTTGCAGGTACAAGATTTTCTTACCACAGTGACACTAGAAACTATAAAAAGACACCCTGCATTTTGAAAACAGAGCTTGTGTACATACCTGAATTCATTAACCCAGATCTTGTTCTTTAAACTGCGGAAGAACAAAAACAGCTGTTAAGAGCCAAATCACTGATTTAAAATACACATTTTTTTAATTAAAAGCTTTACTAAGCTTCCATGTCTCATTTATCTTACCTTTTGCCAATAATCTGTGCATATGTTTTCACCAGGTAGTCTGAAATATTTCTCCCAGTTAGATTTTGCAAAGTGTCAGTGCTGCTGACTTTAATCTAGGTAAAAAAAAACAGAATGCATGAACAAAAACACCATATTGTATGTATGGTGAAAGACTTTCACTTCTTCTTGAAATTAACCTTACAGTTACATAATTACACAGGTGGTTAACTCAGTTTAAGGGCTTAATTTAAGTATTGTGTTGTGTTTTTACCTGTGGTGGTGGCAAGCCACCAGCTCCTGGTGGACACTCTGGTAGCATCTTCTTGCTCTCTTCACAGCTGCATTCACAACGTGGTGAAGGGTTCTCCATGCTCCAGTTCCCCGTCATAAACATGTCATGCACTGTTTCAGAAACCTCTGGCATGGTCCAGCCCTCTTCTCTAATCAGACAAGGGCCACTTCTGTTTTTAACAAACCGAAGGTAAAGAAAGGAATTGTTCATTCATTTTGGTTAGTTCTGCTTTTAATTTACTAAGTGAACAAACTCTACACAGTACAAATATATGACATTTAGAAGATTTAAGCACTCACACAGAAGTTTCCTTTTCTGCACATCGTCCACTGTAGGCTGGTCTGTCTATTAAGGCTCCAAGTAGCTTGTTTGTGTGCATGTCTTCCGGGGCATCGTTGCTGCAGTAAAAGAATGATTATGTAGCCACAAAGTCTCAGAACTAACCTCTAACGATGACACACTCCCTTAATGCAAATCACATTATTTCAGCTCTCTGTAACAATGTGATGATACTGCAGTTTTGCACTAGATTAAAAGCTGTGGTGGTGTTTACCTGATGAAGGTGTACTGCTCTTCATACATGCTGGGCTCCAGCTCTAAGCTGGGGTATTTCCCAAAGGGAGGGACAATCAGACTAAAGATCAGGGCAATGCACACAAATACAGCTGGCAGCACAATCTGGAAAGAACAAACATGGTGAGACATAGCATATGCACTTTTAGAAAGGGTCAGAAAACGATGATATTATTGAATTTTTAGGATTTTGGACTCACCTGGGCAAAGAATCCTTTCCTAGAGCGTCGGGCATACAAGAAACGTTTCCAGAGCAAGGCTACAAACTGCTGTCTCTTTAGACTCCAGCCTTTCACCTGGTATGAGCCTTTTCCATCAGCACCACCCAACCAGTCAGTCTCACGAGATTCTGGAGACAAAGTTATATTTCCCGCATTACATATAAAATACATGAGCTATCATACCGCTGACTCCTCTTTACCTTTGTTCCATGGATAATTGTGGTTAATAGTAAACGTTCAAAAATCATCTCATGATTTGACAGATGAAATGTGGTCTATGAGATGATACTGAGGGCTGCCATAAATTATGATGACATAACTACCTGGATCACCTTCTGAGTCATTGAAATCAAAGCTATCATCTTCAGTGAATGGTTTCAGGCAGCTCTGATGGTCACCGCCAAATGCATGTCTGCGGTTCCTTCTTGTAAGAATAGTTCCATCTGGAAAGTAAAAAAGTATGGAGAAACTGTTATGGATCAACTAATAAACATTTGTATTTCAATTTTCTTTGCACACTCTTCATGATTTCAACAAAAACCTTGTTTTTTGTGCCTTACCTGAGGTTTCAGCGTCAACTCCATTTTCCTCAGCAACTTTAAGGAAAATCTGCAACCGAAAAAATGAATTTCACTTTATTCTGATAAACAGTGTGAATAAAACAAATCAGCATAATTTCATCAACTAGAATAAGTACTATAAAACAGTACCTCCTCCAGTGTTGTGTCTGAAATACCATAGCTGGAGATACCGAGATCAGAGAGGCGATCATCAATCTCATGGAACAGTTCCACAAATGCTCCATCTTTGGCGGCTTCATAAGGCAACACATAAGTCAGCTCATGACACAGATCCTCTACCAGTCTGGCAGATGGAACATGCTTGAAAATCACACTGGAAATAAGGGAAACATCTGGAAGGGAAAGAAGATAAGAAAGAATAAATAATTGATCCCATACATTTTCAATACAGTTACAATTCTTTAGATAATGATTCAGTATTATTTAAATGTTAATTTCAATTACTTTCGTGTGATTCACACTACACTGAAACTACACAGAACACACATAACTTAACTTGAGAAGTTATTAGCACAGTGGTGGTGAACAGGCATCAAAAATAACAAAGCAAGTATTTAATGTTTAATGTGTGTTTTCTAACTCCATGGTCATACCAATGGTGGTAGTTTCACTTTCATGGTCACTGCCCAAACCAGCATCGGAACTGCTTTCAGAGACACTGTCCTCCTGTATGGACAAAATACAAATCCATATAATCAATGTTTTGTTTACCCACTAACATAGTAAGTGACACTGTTTACCAAGCTTTTGACATATTGCCATAGGCTTCCCACCTTCTTCAGGCTATTCTTAGAGTAGGACACAGTGCTGCTGGAATTATGGCAAGAACTGAGAGAGAGGTCAAAGTCTCTCTTCACCAGGGTCAGATAGTAGCCAGTGCCCAGCTGTGTCTTGAGGAAGAGGGAGGAGCCTACACAGCACAGCTTCCCGTGGGAGATAATGGCTATGCGGTCACCCAAAATGTCCGCTTCATCCATGTGATGGGTAGAGAGGATGATGGTTCTGCCTGAAATTTTGAAAACCATTTATATTTTTATTTTAATTAGAAAACTGTACCAATATCTGACATGGTATACTGTATGAATGGTAGACTACATCTTGTGTACATTGTATGAAATTCTGAAGAGCACAAACTGATTTTAAATGAATGATATAGCTAAATAAAAAACTGAATTCTGGAATATGATGCTTTATACTACTTTCACCAAACCAAAGTACACAAGACTTACGCTTAAATCCCTGAAGAAAAGGTATATATTATAAACTACTAATGAAACGCCTATATTATGTACCTTGACGATACTTCAACAGCAGGTCCCAGATGCCCCTGCGTGCATATGGGTCGACCCCAGCGGTGGGTTCATCCAGAATCACGACTTTTGAACCTCCAACAAACGCCAACGCTACTGACAGCTTCCTTTGCATTCCACCTGTAAAGGGATCAATACATACGTCACAAATTCGCTACTTTAAGCACATACAATCTTTGAATATATTTTACAATATAAATATTGTTTTCTAGCATGCCTACCGGACAGCTGACTGGTGCGAGATTTGCGTTTGTGAGGCAAGCCAAGGTCCCCCACTACCTGATCCATCTCAGACTTCACCTTTTCCTCGGACAAGCCTTTCAGCCGAGCATAGAACCATATGTGCTCCTCCACTGTCAGCCTGGAGACCAACCAAGGACAACAAGCGTCAAATATTTCATTCATAGCCAGGTTCATTACTCCAATCACAGTTGACAGTTCAGGCAATCAAGCAGTAAAGCATGTAAAATTGAGACATCACAGATTAAACAAGGATCATATTACAATTACACATATACATTAGATATGGGTGCTTATGCTTACGTACATGCTGAACAGGACATTGTGCTGTGGGCACACGCCCAAGTTCTGACGGATGGTGTTTAGATCCGTGCGGATGTCCTTGCCCATGATGTAGGCAGTGCCAGATGTGGGAGGGAAAAGGCCTGTAAGAATGGACCTTAAAAACAGATGGGGAAAAAAAATTGCTGTAAAACATCACTAATGATACAATTGATTAATTATTGGTGTATACACATGGAAGTGTTTTATGAGAAAAAAAGTTTGTGCTTCATGACCAAATCACATGTTATGTAAATTTTCTAAGTGAAACTATTTAAAAATCCTATACAGAAAACACTGGCTTCTGACAGAGATGTTCACAAGTAATTTTTACCAAGTCCAAGTCAAGTCTCAAGTCTTTGTGCTCGAGTCCAAGTCAAGTCTTTGAGTGGCAATGTTTACAAATGGCGACTCTAAATGTGGGATTTTTGAGCTGTAAATGTTGAGCTGTAAATGTTTAGAAGATATGCTAATTGGCCACACCCCACGATTACAACTGGCTGTTGCTTAGCAGGGGGCTGGACTGCGTGCTGTGATATTCCCTCACCAACATAGAAGATTTGCCTTAAATGATCTTAAATGTAAATGTTAAATACAAAAAATATATCTTGCACTCTAAATCTGAAACTTCGCAGTTAGATAGGGCTCAGTGACACCTTTCCAACGATCCCTCGAAAACCGTTATTTGCTGAAAACTGTTAACCTCGGACAAAAATAATGGGACACCGGGGCGAGGTGAACGGGGGAGTCGTTGGAAAGAGTGCGAAATATAAATAACAGGGTTCCCACGGGTCCTTGAAATCCTTGAAAGTTTGTGAATCTTAAGAAATAAGTTTAAGGCCCTGAAAAGTTTTTGAAAACGGGCATAAAAAGACACTGTCCTTGAAAGTCCTTGAATATTTTTTGGGAACTGAAATTTCATGTATGACGACCGCTGTCAACGTGTTATTATTTTGCCAACACAAGTTTGTTTAAAATTATTTTAATTTGTGAAAATTTGTTTGTTCTTCTGTAGATTTTCGGCACTACATGCTTGTTATCTGTATGTAGTCCACGTAACGTGTAGCCGCTTGCAGAGCAAACACACTACGGTTCGAAAGTTTTATCTTTTATTTTTATTCTGCTCACCCGTTTTTTGGCCCGCTACTCCTCCCAGAATCTCGAATAGCGTGCTTGTTCACAGTTTTTTGCTACGCCATGTCGTTTATTTGTTATTCCCATTTTTCCGGTGATAGTCAGATAGTCCTGCTTGGAAACGCTTTGTCCGAAACCCACCAAACTTCATGTGATGCCTAAGGCCAACTTCCCCAATACAAAAACGCAGTCGGTGATGACCTGCACTTTTCCTTGTCTTTCGCTCATCCCTTTTTTCCCCATTCACTTGCATTCCTTTTTAACCCCATTGAAATGAATGCAGTTTCAGAAGAAGAAACTTTCAGGCTCCAGACAGTGACCAAACCTTATGAGACCTCGGGCCACATCCCCACAGACACACCTGTTTAAACTGAACTATATGGGCAAAAGTAATGGGACACAGGTATCATGCAAAACTATATG
>JBBPCY010000082.1:5727254-5745173 GCA_037974405.1 Brachyalestes nurse
AAGTCTAAAGTCAAGTCACAAGTCTTTGTTTGTGCGACTTAAGTGCGACTCGAGTCCGAGTCTCAGACTCGAGTCCCTATCTCTGGTTTCTGATAATTTAATTAATATAACATATTGGGGAAAAACATATGTGGGCTAATTCTTCATTTAGAAAATTAAGAAAACATGTAAATTGGGCAGACCTTATATATATTAAACTTCATATATATTAAAGTATCGTCTTACATGGTGGTGGTTTTTCCTGCTCCATTGTGGCCCAGGAAGGATGTGATCTGGTCCTCATAAAAGCCCAGAGTTAGTCCATCCACTGCCAGCTTGTTGCCGTGTCTGTACACCTTCACCAAGTTCTCAATGTAAACACCAGGCTCCAGATCAGCTGGTACCTCCTCAATGCATATTGCTTTGGCAAAAACAGATCCTTAATTTAAACTCAGCAGCATAAGATAAAACTGGTTTGATCTTCATAGAAGATAGTGCTGTTTTGCCAGAAGTGAATAAAATGGACTACCTTCTGCATTTTCTTTCTTGTTGGTGGTTGGTGGTATAGTCCAGCCACATTTCTCTCCACACCAATAGGACTTAGTGAAGAGGAAATACCACGGCCGTGGAATGCCATATTGGCCTTAAGGAAGACATGAAGCATTCAAGAAATGTTACCAATACGCAGATAATGAGAATTTTAAAACAGAACATTGGGCCATATAAAGTCTGTTTAATTCTGGATACCATGGTTGCAGTTTCTACAAAGAAATGACTAGGTACTTCACAGTGCAGGTATAATGTGGGCACATTTATATTTCACAATATTGAACCAGTAGTAATAAGAATCACCACTGATATAATTTTGAAAAAAAGGATGAACGATTACATGAACACTCCAGTGCTACAACTTCCCTCTATGTTTGGTGCCTGCATTATATCAATTAACGCACACATGTTTTAGAAAAAAACATAAAAACTGTGACTCAAAACATACTTTTAATAGAAATCAGTGAGTAGCTGCCCAGCACATTAGCTTAAATTATACATGTGTCTACTGTAAATGTGAGCACTCCAAACTTAAGCAAACGAACATCTGCTGAATCAAAGCATGCTCTCAATAGAACTGTTATTAATGTGTTTCAGGCCAAGAGCTTTGCAGTTCTTGTGTCCAAATGTTGTCAAACATACACTGTAGATGCAGCAGATTGAAACCAGATTGAAAAACTTTATTCAAGCTACCCTCATTTCCTCACTAGCTTCACTACAGACAACAGCAAACTTACCTGGGAAGACAGCTTCGATGTACCAGGTCATGACAGCATAGAGTAGAGCATCAAACAGCATGAGGGAGATGGAAGTGGTGAGGCTGTAGCTGTCCTCTTCTAAAGGGCTGGAGAGCAGGTTACTCCACTGAATCCCTACTCCTTGTTCCTCAAACAGGGCAAAGTACTCACAGCCAAAGCCAAACGCTACTGGTGACAAGAGGCTCTGAAAGAGACATATTAAATTCACATTCAATTCAAATTCGCACAACTGACCTCAAATCTAACGGAAATGCCAATGGTCTGTTCGATTTTTCATGTTTTCTTCTTCAGTTTAGCTTCTGGAGCTAAGGCTAATGTTGCTAACAAGCAATGGACCATTAATTATATTAACTATCAAACTCCACCAAACACTGCTTGGCTGCTTAACTGCATTTGGTGCAAGGGGACAATTGTGAAAACACAGCGGAATTATAACTTTTAACAGTTAAATACTGCACCATTCCTGTGTGTGACATAGCACTTACCACCACTACTTTGGCTCCAAAGCCCACATAGTCCTGCCAGGCCACACAAAGCACGTAGGGCAGGTAGAGAGTGAAGTAAATGATGCCCCCGCAAGCAGCTGCCAGGTTAGCTCGAGAGAATATCGTGCTTATGAGGAAGCACTGCATGATGGTCACAATGGCGAAGGACACCAGGAAGAGATATACCACACCGGGGTCACTGTAGGGTAGCAAGTTCCCCATCTGTAACACAGGCAGAATTACAGGTGTGAGAATTTAACAGGAGAATCTTAATTATATTATTTATGTAACACCTCATTTTAGTCCACTTGTCTAGAGGACACATACCTTGAGGATGAGGACCAGCAGGGCAGCGCTAATGAGCAGAGGTATCAAACTGCTAATGAACCAGCTTAGCCATAGGATTCCATTATCCAGTCCCATGATCCTCATGGTTTCCTTCAGACGTGCCTCCTTCTCATAGACCACACCTTTTATGATGATGGCCACAGAGTACATCCAGGCCAGTGTCATGAAGAGAGGCATCGAGCGGCTCATAATGCGCAGAAATCTACAGCGTAAGGCAAAATTCATATATGATGTATTAGTCTATGCAGGTTAATACTATAATTGCAACTAAAGAACTGAGACTCTCATTACAGCTTACATAAGTAATCCACAAATTTGATTAGTTGAGTCTAAACAGCAATCAGAGTTTCAGAATCCAAAACAATAAAAATGAGGGCATCTGAACAATAACGAACTCTGCCTAGGTTTGTAGGACAATTTAAGATACAATATCATTAGGCATCCTGTCTAACTAATCACTGCCAGTTCATTAAGCTAGTTTTTTAGTTTTTTAACAGATCAGTAATTGAGTTTAATGAAGTGACTGTGATAGTCATATAATAATCTGAATGGGTGAAACATATTAATATGAAATCTAATCTCATATGAAATCTAATTTCCATGTCCAAAGAAAGTCTGAGAAATCCACACAAAGGGCACCAACATTTAAAATTTGATAAAGTCACATAATATCTCTTACATGTCATCAACATAGCATGGGTATGGCATCTGCTGGATGTAGACTCCAGTTTTCTCCTTGCTGCCAGTCAGGGCCCGGATGATACCATGTTCAATGACATCTTGCAGGTAAGAGAAGCCACCCCAGATGTAACGCAGGTCCTCAAAAGGATCAGCACGAGGACCAGGGTCCCAGTACCTGAGAACAAAATATATATATCACAGATTTTTTTATATATATTTTAGCATAAACTGACAATACTTTTGATTCTCAAAGCAATGGCCTACCCGTCCTTGATCTTATTGGTGCGCTCCACATTGTCAATGTCCATTCGGATCTTGTAGTTGATGTTGGACGGAAGTTCTGAGGAGTTGGCCTTCATGTCTGGGAAAACAATTCCAGCCCAGAACTTGCGGTCATCCAGCAGATGCATGGACTTGTTCACCAACCGCTCCTCACTGGCCACCGGCTCCAGCTTATCCAGGTTTACACACTTTAGAGAAAATCGATAAGCAACTTACATTAAACTTATTAATAAAACCTCACAAATACTTATATCAATTACAGTACTTTTTCCGAAAGTTAACAAGACTCCTGGTCGAGTTTTTAGTACATTTCTTAAGCACTGACTTGAGTGTTAAGTTTACAAGCCAGCATAATTGATTTGTTGCTGTGACTGCACTGCAGTATGACTGTGTCTGCAGTTTTAATTTTGATTACTGACCCAGAAAAATAACACACACTGACAGGTTATGCATTAGAGTGACACAAACTGATTTTTCAATTTAATTCAGTTCAATTCTATTTAATTTACATAGCGCTGCTTTTATATGTGTGTGTGTGTGTGTATGTGTGTATGTATACCTCCATAAAGCGGGAGATGGTTTGGATGGCCTGGTCTGTCTCATTGAACACCTCTCTCCAGGTGTATGCTTTGCCAGGAGGATGTGTGTCTTCTGAGACTTTGGTTAAGAACCTGGAAATGTCTTCCACCTGCCAGTCTGTTCCTTTCAACTTGGTGTTAAAGAACCGAGCACTTGCATTATTCTGGAGCAGAGTCTGTGCAGGGAGAACAACTTTCAGTCAACTTTTTTAAAGGTGGATTACACTGCATTTAGATTAGATGTACTATAAGTAACCTATGCTATAACCAATAGGACATTCACTTAACCACTTAAATTCTAAGATAAACAGTAATATATACAGTATACAAATACATTATTTTTGTGGCATCACAAAATCACTGGATTGAGTTAATATATTAATTTTGTAATATAGTTTAATATAGTATATTCAATTACTGGGGACCCAAATACAAGCCCTTGTAGTGACAAAACAATGCACCATCAGGTTGGTTGTAATGAATCGTGAAGAAAATATCATAATAAACTACTGCAACATAATTTTCCTCTGATGTTTTAAATTATATGCCATTAATATGACATTATAATAATAACTAAAGGCTGTACATTATGCTTTACTTCATCATTACTTTTCATCACAAAATGCTGACTTTGTGCAGCCTTTGTGAGCGCCCAAATATTGTGTGTCCCCACTGCACTTGAGGGGACTACCAATAAGGTCCAAAAAAACCAAGCCCAAATCATTGCATAGCCAAACACGTTGAAGACCATGTGAGCTCAGACAATGAGGTTACACCGCATTACCAACATATGCCACTGTGTGGCACTCTGGAGTTCATAATCGGGTACTGCTTTAATATTGTCAAAGAGGATATTCACTGGGCAAAGACAGAAGTCTGTGTGTGTGTGTGCATGCCAGCGCACATAGGTGAAACTTACTCGGACAAGGTCCATTTCCTCACTGTTCTCCATGAAGTTCCACACTTTCGGTCTCATCTCCTCCCACATTCCCCCAAGGTCCTTCAGTACACCAAGATGCTGAAATGTCTTATTGACCTAAGAAAAAGAGGGAGAAAGAGAAGCAAAGACAGAGAGTGAACAAACAAAAAGAGGGAGCAAGAGAGAGACAGAGAGAGAGAATAACTAAAATAACTATGGTTTCATGCATACAAAAGCTCAGCTAAATTCTTAGGCCAAGGAACTGATGTTCACAAGAGCCTTTTAAAAGACTAGTGCATTTCTACTTTTGTTACATGAATGCCAGCAGAGTCTAATATTATGAAACAAAATGCCTATAGGTTTATCAATATAGTTTAATGATATAGGTGTCCCATTGTTCACCCTCCATATCTGTTTGCGGTACCGTACTTATTATGAGGAATGTCTCCTCTTCCTCCTCTTTCGTCTCTCCTGTTTGTTTTGCCGTGAAAATCCCTAATAGTCTAGCTAATATTGGCCTGGACCACGTTTTAATGTAAGCTAAGCTTTGCTAAGACCTAAGTTCTTTAGTTCCAATCCTTCAGGACTTGCGTTCAAAATGGCTGATTTTCCTCCTCAAACACATCCTCTAAAGCTGGCACAACAGTGAAAACAGGCAGAGAAATCAGCAAATAGTGCTCGACATAGACCCTACTTGACTGCATGGAAAGGACTCCTGCCTTAGTTGGACCACAACAATTGAAGCGTGTTGTTTACATGACCGTAGCTTGGCTAGATCAGCAATCTTATTCAGACAAAGGTATTGTTGTACATGTAAGTGTAGCTAGCGCGAGGAAGTGAGACAGGGAAATCAATACTCAATTCACAGAATACCGATGACCCTCAGTGCTAACTCAAGATGATGTCAATGAGTTAGATATTGGAAAATCATATCCTTACACGAGAAGACATTTGGACGATACACAATGCATATCACACTGTTTTGTTGTTTTCATTTAGTTTTTAAGTTTTTGTTTACAGGCTCTCTAAAATTGGTCTTTTAGGAAACATGTAGTTGTTCAGTGTTCAGTGTATTGTGACAAAATGTGTAAAATTAATGAAATAAAGTGATCATCATATTAATGTTGCCCACACCTAATACTAGCCTCTATCAAATAAGCCAACTCACCTCATGTATGATCCTTTGGGTGGCCGGAGTGTCAGGTGTGTACAGGATCTTCCCCATCAACAGAGGCTTCAGAGCTCTCCACATCATACGTGAGATGGGGCTGGACTCCAGGTTCTTCATCAGGTTGTTACAGTATGGAGCTAAAAGGACAAGGATATGTGAAAAGGACAAGTGAACAAATAAAAAGCAAATGTGATAAACACAGATTTAATTCCTTAAATAGCCAACACTAAAACTAAAAGACTAGCACCTATAACTTCTGTCAGTTTGCACTGTAGATATACAGTGAAGATATAATAATGGGTTCATTAACTGGATTGTTAATTTATTATTCTTTGCAATATTTCCCAGGGAGGACAGTAGATTCATAGCAAGAAATATGCACTCACTGGATGAGTTGTCATAGACGGACACTGGCTCACTGTCGCTGTCATTGTGGTTCCCGAACAGAGCCTTGTAATTGTTGTCTTCATACCAGTTGAGGGATTTGATCTTGAGGCCGCCACCCTCAGGGTGGCCACAGACAATACGCGACACGGCCTGGTACATGTGGTTGGGTGAGTGTGTGACGTTGCCCGTCAGGTACAGAATCTCCGTGCGCATGTCCTGCCAGCTCTTCATACTCGCCAGCTGAGAGGGGAACAGAGGTGGAGAGTTGAGAGCTGACATATAAGATCATTTACTGTAGTTTGTGAATACACTCTGATGTAGGAGAAAGTGATAATTAATTTAGTGTACTAATAGTAATTCTGAACCATACCAAAATTATTTAATCTGTGGAAACTTCAGAAAATCTGTAATCCAAAAGTTGTTTGCCTCCTGTTAAATATTCAGTGTCTTTGATAGCATACAGGGTCAAAAAACCCCAGTACAATATGCAGTGGTTCACAGTGTTGGGCAAGTTACTTCAAAACTGTGATGCGTTATTTATTACTTGATTTGGCTAAATGTAGTTCACGACGCTCAATTACCTCATTACACATCCAGTGGAAGGTGATATGGTATCTGACTGAGCTAGGCTTATGGTTAACAACAGTACTATCTGACATTAGATCAGTTGCCGGTTCACTCATCTCTCTGTTCTGTCTGACCACGAGAAGTGAAAAATTTTGCGCAGACGTTTCTCCTCTGTTGATCTCGCGGTGATTTTGGTGAATTTGTATTGTAGCGACCCTGCAGTAATGCTGTTTAGTGTTAGGTGTTCTGTTAGTTGAAACGTGATAGAGATGGGATGAGTAGGTTGGGGCGGGGTATGCGTGTGACGGAATGAGAGTGTGTGTGTGCGGGGGGGGGATGTGGGGGTGTGTTTCTGAGGGAGAAAGCGAGTATGAGAGAAAAGAGGGTGTATCTCGCTAGCTGGGCTCTGTTATTTTTCTGTTTACTGCGGCGTGGTTACGGCCAACAGTAACCTGTTCCGTGCAATAATAAACAGTAGTTTACGGGATAACTGTGTCATCCCTTCCAACCGTTCTGGTGATGCTACAGTATGAAGAAAAAAACTCACTTCATTACGGATTAAAAATGCATTGTAACGCGCGTTACTGACATTTGTACCAAGTAAAATATTACCACATTTTTTCTGTAATGCCTTACATTACCGCGTTACAGCAAAAAGCAATGCATTACAGTAATTCGTTACTTTTGTAACGCGTTACTCCCAACACTGGTGGTTCACACTAGTCTGGAAGGGTTAAACTAAAGACAGCCTTTCTTTGCTTTTTCCAGATAGGCGTTGTTTGGTAATTTGTCTTGGACATGCCAACTGCCAACATCAGCCTGCCTAAGAACAGTATGTTTCTCCAAGGATCTACTTTCAGGTCAGACTTGTTTACTTCTCCCTGCATTTGAACTTGCCATTATCCTTACGGTGGAGAAGTCTAGAGGTATTATGCATCACTTTAAAAAATTGTTTAACAGTAATTACACAATTTTATACATTTGTCACTGATTTGGATTCTGTTGGAACAGTTTTACATTAAGAAAAACACATGTTTGGTCCTGGTGATTTGATCATTTAAACACTTGAAAGGCTGGAGTAGGGAATGATGCTAAAGGAGATACCTGGCATGGCAAATAAATGGTTATATGTATTGTAGCTGTTTGCAGAAATATTTTTTTCATTCACCTAGAAAGTACAGATGTGTAGCTGTTGATACAGAATGTAAACAGAATGTAAGTCCAACTCACTGTATAACTCACTATGGAACTGAATATATAATTACAATATTTGCATAGTTTAACAAACATATTAATAACTCTCCACTTTCTCAAGGGTTAAAGGGAATATGTAGAGCACATTCAGCATATTCAGAGTAATCCCAGGTTTGTGGAGCTGTGCTTTTGCGCCAATTGCCCAGCAACAGTCTGAAGAGAGAGCTGTTAAGACATGCTGGAGCGTGTCTGTTTGAACAATGTGGCAGGGTTACTATCGGTCATTCGGCTGCTGCACTGGCAGGAGCCCTCTGCCAATGAGGACAAAAGATGCTAATTAACCCAATTCTTTCGTGACACCTCCTCACCATAGGCTAAAGTGTCACCTCTGCCATGAAAAAAACAGGCTGCATCTGTGTGCTCCACTAACAGCACATATCTGTCTCTAGCTCTAAATAGGGAGGTTACTATAGGTCGTTTCACAGAGAAAAATGCTAGAACAGCACCTGAGAATTAACATGCACTTTTTGTGGGTGATCTATGAAGCCACTCGAGATCAAATTGTGCACAGTCATTCGTTGCATACAGTGTACCTTCACGCTCACAGAACAACACAAAGAAAAAACAGAGCAGCGAGGTAACTTTCAGTCAAGTTGCAAATTAGGGAACTGGGCAGCTTCCTCCTACTCTCAACAAAAGGCTGCGAAAATACAAAATTATATCAGCAAAGAACATTCTTGTTCCACGTCTTCTGAACAACAGAGCTTCGTCTAGGAACAAACTGACAAAATTTGAAAATGATCTATGTATCTGTCTATCTACCTACCTACCAACCTACCTGTTGGCCTGTCTGTCTGGACTTGGTAATACAGATCGGTTTATTCAGTTTCAGCTGTTCTACATGTTTAGTAACATTTCAGTAATTCCACTTATTCATTGGAGACATTATATCCAAATTATGGCTTTTCCGAGCAGTAATACATCAAAAATCCCACTGCTGGACTCTTTTGCAGTCACCACTGCCAGAAGCTGCATGCTCTGAGTCACATTTTACGAGTCTCCCTGAGCATCCTCTCCCTCTTCAATCCGCATACTAACCACAAGCTAAAGTAGGAAGGCTATTGTTAAGATGTTGCTGTCACCAGGTTGCACTGTTCAAGGGAGGAGGCAGAGGCAGAGGCAGCCCTGGAGGCAATCGCAGCAGAAACGCGGCAACAAACAAAACTCAGGAACTCGCAGAGCACCAAACGACCTTGAGTAACCTCACCGCCTCTGTCTTCAGTCAGGGGTTACTGGAGTTCAGTATGCACTAGCCACAGCTGTTTACTGGTAGCTGAGAACAGAGAGAATCTAACACTCTGCCGTTTGCTTTAGTTTCTGTTCCATTTACCTTTCAATAGCTTATGTTAACAGATTCATAAGCACTTACTGTATAACTCACACAAGAAGAATTTTAGATATCTATCAAACAAGTAAGCAAACCAACACCTCAAATGGATCAAACACAGAGCCACTTAAATTATAAATTGGTAATACACTAACACTGCACAGTTTAGCCAAAGAACCGGCTGCAGGCTTATGTTTGGGTTTTCTCTGATTTTGCATGTAATTAAAAACGTAATTGAACACTGTCATTTTATGCAGAATGTTTTTAGTTTTTCTGCTGCTCTTACTTCACATTGTACAACACCCAGGATTTATTATGGTTCTCTCCCTCAGGATAATGGTGGTGCAGTCATACAGTGAGATCACATGAGATGGATGAATACACTCAACACTGTTGTTGTTGTTGTTGTTAATAGCCTCTAAATAGGTCATATATATAGTCCATGCAACTGTTAAGCGTTCTAAAAGTATTATCAAATCCCATAGTACACTCAGAAAATGTTGATCATTTATCATGATAACAATAACATATTGTCATATCACCCACATACTCTTTCCCCTTAGCCTAACAGTAAAACAAAAAGTGAGTGGTTTTCCTTATCAGCTCTCACTCAGCTGTTTTGGCAGGAGCACCAAAACCCTCCAGCTTTTGAGAAAGAGAGCTGGCTCTGTTAAATTACTTACAGATGACTCGTTGCCTGGTTTTAATTAGATTTCCAAACTCCAAAATGCCGGAGAGTGGCCAAGCGGCCCTGGCTGACTAGGCAGTGGGAGACTCCAGCTTCCAGCCAGGATAGGATTTCAGATCCCCGTTACCGTCGCCAAAAGAAAGGGGGACATGAGGGGCCTGGTTTCCCAAAGTGTTTCCGTGTTACTCTCAGAGTGTTTCTGTCACTACGGGTCATGCCCTCACCCAGCGACTTAACACCCTGCCCCTGTTTTAACATTCTAGAACAGAGGTGATAAACTCTAAACTTGTTCAGCACGGGCTGAACAACTCTAAATTTAAGGTCTTGTGGGCCGGACCAAAACATTTTCTTTCAGCACGACACCAACACCACCACCCCAGAAACCAGTTGAGTCTTTGAGTGCATCTGGCTAATGAGGGTGTGGATGTTGGGCACGTGGCCGCAGTGATCGAACACCTTACCGAAACAGCCACGTTTAGTTCTCTAAGGTGTATGCTCCCTTTCCAGTTCGTGTTGGGACTGTACAATCAGTCACTATTAGACAAATAGTATCTCAGTCTGTTGGTCTTTAACCTACAAGCACAGAAACCGCTAAAGAATGTTTTGGATGCATGATGGAAACCTTATCAGACTTATTGCACTGCTTTGGCATCGGGTCTTGTATCCAAAGGAGGGTGAGGGATATTTTAGGGGACCACTCACCTCCACAGCCAGCGCTCCCAGGCTCTCCAGTAGACTATCTGTTGCCATGGAGACATCCTGGACGACTTTGGGATCAGACCTGACGTCCTTCTGCAAAGAATGAAACGGGACACAAAGGTGCATTTGGTCAAAACGCCTAACCCATGCTTGCAAAACCATGTCAAGATTAGTCAAGATTACAAAAGCATGTCTTAAAGGGCCCTAAATGTTTTCTCTAAATTTAATTGTTTTCACTGAGATATTTTTTGTACGGAATTTTTATATATTTTTGCAATACCTAAACAGATACATTTGTGAATCGGCTGCACTGTATTGTGGCTCAATCACAAAGCAGTCCAATAGTGAAACACTTGTTATAACTTCAGCATGAGTGGGCAGGACAAACTGATGTAGGCTGGTGGAAAGGTAGATACTTGACAATGGTTTTTATTTAATTTCACAAAATCACAAAAGGGAACAATTTTTTTTATAGATAAATTATATGGACTGGGGAGAGAATGGTATGTTTGGAAACATATAATTCATTTTCTTTTTTTAAGTTAGGAAAAAAAACATCTCTACACTACGGATCATTTAATGGTGTCACATGACAGCAATCAGACAACGCAAGTTAGCATCTTTGTATTTGCTTAGTCAGATTAGCCTATTTAAACTATAGGAACCATTAGCTAAGACATTGTTCCTCTGCTTACATAAGCAAATTGGTTAATGCAGCTGGCCTTTCACGTCACCGTCTTGAGCTTTGAAAAGACAAAGGCAACATTCATCGCTATGCGAGTCGGCAAGGTCACTGGACAACCGCATCAATATGTTGATGCACTCGGACTACGAACACTGCCATCCGATTCCCACAGAAACATGCATTCATCCTCACTGACCTAATTGTCCCAACTTTTCATGAGGTTTACATGTACACACTGCATAAAAGTCCACATTGTGTGGTGAGAAAATCCTTTCCATTGAATTTGAAGAAAAGACAAGGGACAAAAATACACTTGTCATGATTTGTGGTAATTTGTTTGATGCAACTGCTTCTCAGAATCATTTACAGTACAAAGTGTCTATTGTCAAAGTCCAATTGGAAAACACCCAGACGCCGTTTTGTCCAGCTGGCTGATGAGGCAGTGTCTTCTAACATTATGGATGAAATCACTGCAAGTATTTTGTCTGTAAAACTAACTGGGATAAGGATGATTCTGCAAGGGTCTCCTTTTCAAGATCTTTGAAAAATGTTAGCCCAGTTCTTTCATAGAATATGCAACAACCATTTTTGCACTTTTTCTGGTGAGTGAACTGTTTCAGACCATAGTGGAACACGTTAATTGTGGCCTTTTGTGAACAGAGCTAATTGCATCGTTTAAAATAGCAAGGTCGATTAGCAAGAGACTAAGTGTCCCAGTCTGGCTGTGTCTGAAACACTTCGTCGTCACATGCATTAAATCATTTTGAGTAATATCTACATAAAACATCCACATTTCAAAGACTACTAAATACCTGAAGCAACACTGTTCACTGTTATGCCATAATAAACGAGCTTGGTCACATTACCCTGGTATTTATTATATGTATATAATGATCTTACTCTTATGGGCTTCAGAAAATCAAGGTTGGACAGGAAGTGGCTCTCTGCGCTGTTGAGCCAGTCTGGGGAGGCCTGGCAGATTATACGCTGGGTTAGTTGGGACACGTCACGGTCAGCGATGGTCACAAATTCTTCCAGGGATGTTGTGTTGCACAGGTCTCTCAGATGCACTCCAAAACCTTTAATGAGCACCTAGGCACCAGAAATTTTTACATTTTGACTATGAACATAGTTTATGCTTTATTTTCATTTGTTAAAGTCACCAAGAAGTGTGCATAAAATGCGCAGAAGTGTGTTCTATGCAGAGGCTAGAAATTCAGCAAAACATGGCATTTAAACAGGGCCCTCCCAACTTTTTCTCAGTGGAGAAAAGACATTCCACACTGGCCTGTCCATTTCCTGGAGCGACAGAAGTTATTTTATAGCTCTTCTTTTTCAGCTGCCTCTCTCTCTCGTTCTGTTCATCATCAAGACACTCTCATTTTTACTGCCTGCTGAGGCCTCAAAGACAGAGTGATGTTTACTGTTTGGCCGGAGAGGTGTACCACGGGTTAATCTTGATACCCTGCAGGGTGTAGTGTTAGAATTTGGTTGTCCGTATTCTGTTATCTAGTTCAAATGGCAGGGAGTCACTTCCAAAAGTGTTGGTATTGAGTTTAATGCTGAACATATGAATTTCAAAAGTGTGTGGTTATCATTACTCCTAACGTGTTAAAGTGGCCGTCATAAGGTGCTCAAATTTATTCATATTAGTATAAAGAGCAGGACAAAAACAATATCTTGTTTGGCCTAAAAAAATCTGACAATACTTGGTTATGCCACCAGTACAACACCAACACTGCTTAATAGATACATTATCAAGTCTGTTTAACTGAGGTTCACTTAGGTAACAAAACCATGTATTTTTATATGACCAGTATCCCACCTCTCTTTATCCCTTAGTCAATGGATCTTCAAGCTAGGTCTCAGGACCCTCCACAATTATGTTCCATCAGTGTGCAGTGTGAATTAGACTGAATTAAAATGTGTTCTCTCTGTTGGGCTCTAAGGACTGATCATGTTATATGAAGACTGATAAATGTTAATAAGCTCTGTTCCACCTGGCTGCCCTGTAATGTAGCTAATTCAAAAAGCAATCTGGGCTGAAATAATTCCTATGACTTCAGCAGGAGTAGGCAGGGCTAATCTCCTGAATAGGAAGGTTTTCTGTAAATGTGTTAGCTTTTGTGACATTTAAATGAGATGCAGCATCACCGCCCGCTCTCCTCATGTGAGCATCTGCAGACCGCGGCGGTCTCGTGGCAGCTGATGTGTTACCTGCACTGTCTGCCAGTTCAGCCTATTTGACCTTGTGTGCAACAACAAGGTCATCTGTATTTAAAGGCATACGAATGGGGTACAGGGGAGCTGGAGTTAGGGCATGGATTACATTACTGAAAAAAGAAATGCACTGAGTTGATTTAATCATGTACATTAAAATCAAGTCAACACAATGCATTGCTTTTACATAACAGTCTCATAGATTTATAAATGACAGAGTGACATTTATATCACTATACCAGCAGGATCTCCAGTGTCAAGTGCTTAAGCGAGGAGGCACACAAGGTGGGTAGGGGCTAAAAATAGCACGGAAATAGCAAACAAGCCTTGACTACAGGCAATGTTACATTTAAGGTGAATTCCAGCTATTTCAGGATTGCGCCTGATACCTATTGTGGAAAAAAAGCTCTTACCTTCCCCAGGTTGACGTCAGCTTCCACTATTTGTCGCACCGCGTGTTTGCTCAGGGTAGCGTTCCGCTCCAGGAACTCAGACAACGTTTCATTGTCATGGAGAAAGTCCTTCAGCTTGAAACCTGTGTGCCAAAACAAAAAACATTTAAGAAGGAAAAATAAAAGTGATAATCATGCACAAGATCCTCACATGGCATTTATCTAATAGTCAACCACAATATGGTTATGTAATCATAATATCAAGTCACTCTGGGGTTCATAAACACAAAATAATGCGCTATTCACAGAATAAAAAGGCCTATTATTAAAGATATACTAGGGCTATCACGATCCTTTTATTACATTTAATTATTTGCTTAAAAAATGTCATTGAGTCAAAATGTCCTCTATGAATCAGCTATAATCAGCTGACAATTAGCAAGGTCTAAATTCTCCTACTCTTACGGGAAGAAACACAGTCTAATAGATACATCAATTTATATGCGTTGCTCACTCCATATTGTCTTTTTCATACCTACTTTATTTGGTAAAGTTTGTTTTTTGTAGCATTGCTTCTAAATTGGTTTGGTTGTTTTCAAGCTGTCTAAAACTGGCAGATCATGTAAACAGTACAGCACTAATGCTCTTCTTGAAAAAACAATAGTGTTGAGCTCCCTTTTAAATATGAATTCCCTCAGTCCTCATGAGTGGATATGTTAAGCTATTCTAAACAACTCATGCAGGACCAGAGCACCATGCAAAGTATGACTAGACCATAATTGCACTCAATATGATGAGTATATATACAGTAATCCCCCAGTTTTACTCGGATCAGGAGTCGCTGATTCAGTCACACGCAGATTTTTTGAGAACAGAACTCATAGTTTTATGTGGAAATCCCCACAATAACGCAGAAACTGCAAATACATTTCGCCTGTTTTTGCTCTTTGTGGCAATAAATATATTTTTTCTGGATGTTTTCACACAAGGGGACTCAGGGCAGGATGTAGCCTGGAAGCACTTTTTTCGAATTCCACACCAGGGTTGAGCCCCCGCGCTCCAAGCGCGATTTCTCCGTGGTGCAAGCACTCAGGACACTTTCAAACTCCACAGTTCCATTGATCTCCAGGAGACCTTTCCAACGAGCTCTTATTTGTATTTTTAACCCGAGTCGACAAGGGGTTATTCCCCGGTACCTGTTCACCTCGCCGTGGTGTCCCAAAACTTTTGTCGCGCGACCTTCTAAGGAATTTAAATTAAAAGAGGCGAATACAGGTTTACCTTTACATTTTTATTGCGTGAAACTGAGTTTAAAATGAAATCAAAGTGTTCTCAGTTATACAACTGATCAAGATTATATATCAGCATAGATACGGTACAGACATTGCAGTAATTACAAGAAGAACTACACATATGTGCCAAAGCATTAAGTGAAATGATATGACAGTAAAGATAAACAGAGGAAAGAAAGAGAGAGCAAGTGATGGAGGCTCTCTCCACAGAGCTCATTGTGTTCAGTGTGTCAGAGCATTCCAGAAGAGTCATCAGTATAAACTGGATTGAGTCAGCCTCCGCTCTGTGAGGTTACTGTCGGTCATTCTCCTTTGTGTAATATAAACATCTTACGTTCAGGAAGGAGTTCACATTCTTTTGTACTGCACAAATATACTAGTGTCACATAAGAGGAAAATTCACATATCTGATATATTTCAGGGTTTCTAGTTGAAAACCATGTCATTCTTAATATAACTAACACTTATTCAAGCTCTATTATAAGTTGAACAGATCTCTGGAAAATACATTACAAATTTGGCAGGTTTAAAAGTTGAAAAAATGTTAGAGTATTGTTTTAAGTACCCCTTTAAGCTATTGAACTTCATTGTGGTGTTCTGCAATGACCTATAAAGACCTCACTGAAAAAGGTTCAGGCAGAAATCCCATTTGGATAAAGGGGAAATGTTTAACTGTAGGTTGGACCTCTGGGACCCTGGTCCATGGATGCTGAAGGTATCTAGGAATTGCACACTTTGAAAATCAGGTCTCAGGAGCAAACAAAACCTACTCTGGGACCATTAATTAAGATGGGAAGAAAACACTACAACTCCCAGCATGGTGTCTAACAATTAAGATTAATTAGAGCTGAGTCTAGAAACCACAATATCTATTAATGCTCTGGTTAAAATAATATAACCAAAGACACTAATGTAACTACCAAAGAATGCACATATCAAAGATTGGCATCATTTCCATAAAGCTTAGTGAGAGCTAGTAGCATAAGGATCTCTGACTGAACCATTCCTAACATGTAACTAAATACTGAATACTGAAGCCCATATTCAGTGTCAAAGTTTGTGAAGGGAACTTAATGAAGCATGCATAGAAGTGTCCAATGAACCCAACCCAAAATGCTGTCCATTAAAATCAGATTAGCAGAGATGGAACATCCTGCTGTGTTGAGCCTGAACTTGGGTAGGCATGCGTGGAAATCTTACAATGCACTGGAAGGGTCACAGGGTTTTTTGGACTATTCTCAAGTGAACTGAAAGAAGAAGGGACGGGTCCCCGAAAAACTCAGCCCAAAAAAAAAGTAGGAAGTGAGTTAACCTGTGACAGACAATCACAGGGACAAAATGCAATGGGTGAAAGGACTTTCAGGTTGAAAGTCGTGTGTGTGCATGGCCCACATTTATTTGATTTGAGGCGAGTTTTTGCACACTTTCCCGTCATACCCTCCCGATTGCGAAATCAAGAGTATTAAATTAATCCAAATGACGGAAATTGTGACACCCCTGGTCAGCGGCCGCTAGAGGCCACCCTTTCCAATGTGGACTTTTGTTTTTAGTGTATGTGTGCATGTACACCAGTCGGCTGAGTGTTCACAGCCGGCCAGTTTTTAAGGTTAAGTAATTGTTAAGGAGCTTTCACCCGTCATCGACCCCTCCTCTGTTAGAGTTGGTGTGTTCTGTTTGGCTTCAGAGTTTCGGTTTGTTTTGTGTTTTGGCCCTCGTGCCTATTAAGTCTAGTAAAGTCTAGTAAAGACGGAATTCTCCCTCGCTCACATGACAGAAATAACCCAACTCTTACCTAAGCAACAGTCAAAGTCAAGAATGCAAAGTCATGAACTGGCTTTTTTGCAGAATCAAATTCCTTGGATGTGTCGCTCACATACTTGGCCAATAAACACAATTGCGATTCTGATTCGGCGACTGGCGCTGTACGACGGGCTCTGGGTCCAAAGTCCACTGGACCCTTGCTGTGTCTGCCAGCAGGCTGCAGGACCCGAATATACTGCAGTGTCCCAGTACTTTTGTCCATATTTAGTGCAACGCTCGCGTTTGGTGAAAATGAAAAGAAATGTTCAAAATAAAAGGATTTTTAAAAACCTGCATTAACGCGCAATAAAATAATTGTTGGCGTTAAGTAAATTACGGTAATGCGATAATAACGCGTTAACTTTGTCAGCCCTAATCCACTGAAATCATTCAACCAAAATGTTTTAGGGAACATAAAATTTACTTTTTAATGCCATTGCAACAAAGGATCTTTTTTGCTACCTGTATTTTAAATGAATTACTGAAGCCTAACATACAGTGTGAGCTCCTATAATGTTCAGTAGATTTGTGGAGCTTTTCATTTTTACATTCACGCCATTTAGTAGACGCTTTTATCCAAAGCAACTTCCATTCCCTAACTACAGGGGACAGTCTCCCTGGAACAACTTGGGGTTAAGGAACTCAGTGGTGGTATGCTGAAGGTAGGATTCGAACCCATGACCTCTTAGTCTAGAAGCACGTATCTAACCCACTAGGCCGCCACCACCACCCCATACATACCACCAGTGCATTACGTAAATGTAATTTTATCCCAAGTCTTTACTTCCATGTATATGTATGCCTTATATATATATATATATATATATATAGATATATGTTTTTCTAATGTTTGGTAAG
>JBBPCY010000082.1:5745273-5767318 GCA_037974405.1 Brachyalestes nurse
AAGAATCAAACTGCTGTCACACATATGAGATCAGATTGGGTGAATAGCTCTTATTACACCTCCCAAATGCAGTTAGAGTGAAATACACTCTAAAGAACTGTAAAGAACTGATGTAAATTAGTCTAAAGACAAGGTTCTGTTTGAAAAGTGTGGTAATTGAATAATACAGGACAATTACCGGAGAACGAAACTCTCTGAATTCCTTCACCCTCCTTCAAGGACACCTGCTGAGGACTAGCGATTGTGTCTCTGTCTGGATTCCAGATGAAGAGCACTTTTAGACTTCCCCCGCATCCCAGCACAACCAAAAGAGAACAATGTTAAAATGAACCAATGTGTAAGTGGAAAACAAATGAAAAAAGTGTCTCCAAAAAGAACATTTTACAGGAGAGTTTCTTTTTTCTCCAAAAATTTCGCATAATGAAAAACAGCTTCTGATAAAATGACAGAGAAAGCTAAAAATAGCAAAACAAAATATTAAATGTAAAAATTATTCAGCTCTACACTGTAAAGCAAAATATTTACAGAACACTGTAAAGTAGTTATGAATTTTGCAAGACATCTTTTAGATATTTACACAGAAAGAATGTGCACAAGGTTTCACAAGTCATGGAAATTCATTATGGAAAGTCATTCAGAAAACTTTCAGAACTCTTAGACATAATCACACAGAGCAGGAGGGATAAAGACATGTAGAGAAACACTGAACAAGGTAAAATACAGATGATGTACAGAGGGTTCAACATTGTCCTGTGGGTGACATTAGGTGTTCACCTCAGACTGGTTCAGTTCAGTGGACTTTCTGTAGATAATCACACACAGCAGAGGATCTATAATTACAGTCAAACTCAGCAGAGAAGCACCCATCACAAACAGACTAAAGGCAACCCTTGGAGGAAAAATCAGGATACACGTACAGCTAAATGTCCCATACAGGATCAGTGTTAATGTTACAAAAGCTAAAACTGTAAAACTGGGCTTCCTGGTTCTGTAAGGAGTGTCACTGATACGTGGAGGAGTTCTACAAGTGACTATCCATGATATCAGTGTTATAACTAAAATAAGTGACAGAGCCAAGAGAATCAAAAGAGTCACACTAAATATCTCACAGAGGAAGAAAAAACTGAACAAAATGATGGAGATTATGATGGAGCAAGCAGGAAAGAAAGAATGAGCAGAGCAGGGTGGGTGTCTCAATGTAAGAGCAGCCTCTAGTGCCACTATCTGTTGGAGGTGAAGCCCACAGATTATTGATGTTGACCATAAAGAGGAAAATATCCAGCATGTCCTGCTTCTGTCCCAGCACTTTTCATCCTGCAGCAGTTTTGTCACTATATATGGATTCAGAAGCAGCACCAGCAGGTCACAGAGAAGGAGTGTGATTATGAAGACTGAGACTCGACTTCCAGTCTTATAACGATGATAAAGAACACGCAGAGCCCAAACTACAGCTGGCAGACCCACACACTCTCCAATGATGAGGAAGATGGAGAGTCTGATCTTACCGGGCAGACAGTCTTCTTGAGAATAAGGACGATTACATGAATAGTAGGAGAACAGGATATGTGCCATTCTGTTATTTGTCAGATTTGCTGTTCTTTGTCCTGTGATAAAAATGGCAGGTGAAGAAGGATTTTAAGGTAATAATTTAACACTACAAAGATTATATCAGAGTTAAACAACTTACTAAAATAATGGCCTGAAAACAGAGATGAGGAACTTCTAGTACACAGTATATGTTAACATTCTCCTCTGAAATCTAAATGTTGATGTTGACAGTATAAAGTATGTGTGAAAATTTCTTACCTCTGTCATCAGTTCTTAGTAAGGTTATTCTGAAAGACTGAGATGCAGACCTTAAAGAACAGAGGAGAAGACCATAAAACCCTCCCTCTTCCACGACGATGCTCAAGTGACAAGAGGAACTGCAGTCAAGTACAAAGACAGAGCTTTTATCAGCATTAGCTGAATATTCTGTGAGAAAAAAAATGTACTTACTAAAAGGACAGACTGTTAGGAATTTCTAATACACAACCAGATATATGTAAAGATATAAAATATAAACATTAGATTATAATTCAATCAATGATATTGATGGGCCACAATATTATACACTGTTTGTGCTTTGATGTGTGATAAAGGAATTCAAAAGAGGAAAAAGAAAAGTGGACCTTCTCAGATTTACATTCAGTTCACCTACATTCACTTCTGAAATCAAATTCCTGTACTTTCCATGAATGCATGTTTTAATGTGCCATTAAATTAACCCCTCATTATTAACCTGAAAACATTAAAATACACATCACACACACGCACACAAATACAGGAATTTGTCAAAACAACAATATTTAGATTTCAGAAGTGAATGTAGGTGAACTGAATGTAAAAGTAAGTGGAAAGTAATTCCAAAGTTAAAAATGTCTTCAAACATCATGAAATATGTTTGTAATATGAATATAGATATGCTTGTCTTTTCTCTCTCTTTCAGATACTGAATTTTCTTTAAACTCTTGTTTAAAATGCAGTTTAGAATCTGCTGGAATTCACTATTTTGCTTGTATATTTGCATGGAAATCCATTAAAATATATATTTCATGAAATGTTTGTTACATTTAATATTTGTTAAAATGTAACAAAAATACATTTATGTACCAGAAGACAAAATTATACATGAACAATCATAAAATCTGCTGAACTTATTTACCGCAGTTCTTGAGTACCTTTTATATTCATAGTACCACATCTAAAGTCAGCATTCCTGCATGACATGAAGACTTTACAGGTTGCTAAAAAATACACAACACAAGGAAACATGGGTTTAATGTTAAAATGACACTCTCTAGAACATCTTTAACTACAAGGTTGTTTTTGTGTGTTTGTTTTTTTTCTCAAATCTACCTCCACTGAGAGGAACACAGTTACCACGCTGAGCAAAAACCACCAAACCAATGCACCTTCAAATACTGCAACGACTTCAGTTTTCACATTTTAAAATGTGTTTCGTCTTTTCATGCATTTTTACACTTTGGGGGTGTATTAGAATTATAATTGCAAACTAAACAGTATATCATAAAACCTGTGTACCTGATTTGTAAAAGTTATTTTTTTTTTTTGAGAAAGCAAAAGGTGTAGGTATGAACTTATTATTTAAATTTATGAATAAAAAGATAAGATACAAGATGTGAAAAAAAAAATAATCGGTGTGGCCTTACACCGATCTGTAAGAGATAAAATATGTGCTCTGTGACACGCTAAATAATATTGTGTGTGTGTGTGTGTGCTTGTATGTGTGTTCTGGACCTGGGGCCTGTTGCGGAAAACCGGGATATCTTGGTTATCCTGGCTCAACTTATCCATGATCCGGTTGCACAAAAGCAGGACAGGGGGCAGCAGGATATGTTATGGTATAAGTTACCATGGAGATTTATTCTGTGGAGTAAGCCTGACCCAGACCAGGCTAAGTTCCAGGATCTATTTAATTTTATCCCTTATCTCAGGCAGCAGCCACCACAAACTGAAACCAATAGTTATTCCACTGCTTACTACACATTATCACATATAACTAGACTCACTGTCATTTTGATGTTTGTGAGCATTAATTTCAGTCATTTTGGATAAATTATTTTAGATGACATTGCAATCATTAGATACATTTTATATATATGTAAATGACAGAATATTAGGGCCACAGAGAAAAATAATTCACAGACTTTGAGAATAAAGTCATAACATTGCAACCCGTTGTTTTAGAGGAGGAGAGTTGTTAAAATGAGGGCTGTGGAGCATTTTGTAGAATTGTACTTCAGTATAGGTTTCACAAACAATCAGCATCACATAAGTATCAGGACTTTAAAAAGTATATACAACTAATTGCATCTTCTCCACAGAAGCCAGTGTCATAAATGTATAATTTTTTTTTCTTTGTGGCCCTAATACTCCATGGTATAAAATACACATCCCATATAAATATAAATACAAAGTGTGACATTTTGTTCCTTTATTGAATAAGGAAAAAACAAAAACAGGTAAACCTTCACTTTACAAGATAGAAATCACAGAATCAAATAATATTATACAACACAAGGATAAATACACAAATTCCTCTGCCACTGCAGGACATATTTAACTGAAATTCACTGCATGCGTCTCTGCAACTGCAGGACATATTTAACTTAAATTGAAGGCATGCATATTAACAAATAATTTCACACATATTGGTCCCTCAACACCCGACCACGGTCGTCGTCAGGGAGAATCGCAGGATTGTCCCAGTCAATGGCTGGTGGCACTCTGGGGGCCCTCTCCTTCCTCATGCAGGCCACATTGTGGAGGACAGCAACAGTAATGTCGCATGCCTTCACAGGGCTGACCCTTAATCGTGCCTTCAGGAGGCCAAAGGTCATTTCAACCCTGCAAGGCAATAGGCAAACCAAAGTCAGACAGTCCAAATGGATTTAAAATGAATGTGGTTGTGATCCATGATATCACAGAGATGGAGGAATATACCTTGTATGAAGTGGGTGGCATCTTGGGAAGGACATATGCTGGTCTCTGTCCCCCCAGGGATCCCCTCCAACACAGGCCTGCCTTTATTCAGTTGCAAAGTCATGTCCTCTGCTTAGGTCAGCTTTAGGTGACCCACCACCTGTGCCTTGCCTGTGGGTTTTCTTTTTTTACTGCTAAAATAGTATAGACAGTGTGTGAGCATGCACCTTCTGGGTACAATATATGCTTGTGCATTAAGTATTAGTCAGGGTCCTTACCATTCTGGAGAATGTTCTTGTATTTAATTTTAACTTGCTGCCATGTCCGTTTTGGCCCAGTCATGTTTAATCTACATCACACACATGTAGAGCAAACATGAGAAAAGAAAAACTTATCGCAAAAGGAAATTTAATGAAGTCAGTCAGCAAACGACCTTAGGTCCACTGAAAGGTGTTATATAAATTAAAGTTATCATTATTCTTATTATTATTAGCTCATCTATGTATCAGTTATACAATCTGAGGAGTTACATTTACTCAATGTCACTCATATCACTCATATCTGCAGTTTTCAATTAAAAATTCAACTGATTGATAATCAGAGTACCACTGTGTTTCTGGTGCTGTGAATTAACTATTTGGATTGTAATTGTGATGTCTCAGCGGAGCGGTGTGTGTGTGTGTGATTGTGCACTACTTACGCATTCAGGCGGTCAGCAATACTTTGACATGCTTTTTGTCTGTTTTATTACTGTGGCGGTGTTGCCTTTCTTTTTGATTATATCCTTGACCTCCTCGTACGCCTCCATGATGATTTCTGCCTCCGACGGGGAAAAGTACACCGCTCTACCTGCCATGGTGAATCAGTGAATCTGTGATCGCTGGCGGGGTCTATTTCAGGGAACCGTGATCACGCACTTATCCAGGATAGGTTTCACCTGGCTTGATGAATCCGTGTCTGCTTATCGTGGCTTGGCCTTTGTGCAACCAATTAAGCCTGGACGCTCTTGTTTTGGATCCAAAACAAGCTCAGCTTACTCACTTATCCTGGATGTCTTAATCCCACTTTTGTGCAACGGGCCTCAGGAAATCCCTATCCTGCACTTTTTAGTCTTTTCCAGCAACAACACACACTCCAACACAGGAAGGGCTTGTTCATTAGCTAGTTATTTGGATCAGGTGTGTTTAACGGGGCGAACGAAGAACCAGTGTGACCAGGGTTGGGAATCAATGATCTAGGGTTCCTAAAATGGCAAAATAAGAGAGAGTTTTTGGTAATTGATATGGTGCACTGAAATTCAGAACTCTCATGAAAGAATCGTGAGGATGGGTATGTTTTTAACACTGTCAGCACTCTATATACTGCATGTCATCAATATATTGCCGTCATGACTTCTCAAACTTGGTACTGACCAAGCTTTATTCCACCTCAGTGTTTAAAGGTCCCATGACATGAAAAATTCACTTTTTTTAATAATACGTGTTCCCCTAGCTGGATTACAGTCCTGCAGTGGCTAGAAATGGCGATAGGTGTAAAGCGTGCTTTGGTCATCCTGCTCCGCCGTTCAGAGAGAGATGGCTCATATGGCCCGATCTGGAATTTAGCCCCGTATGTTGTCATAAGGGGAAAGGTTCCCTCCCCTTTCTTGTTCTTTGCCCGCCCAGAGAATTTCGCCCCTCCCGTATGAGAGACCACATCTCAGTTGCTTGGTGCTTAGATGTACAAATGAGCACAACTGTATTAGTTCCTTCATGTGAGCCTCTGAAGAACCCGTGGGTTAATTTTATTTTCTCTGGAAATGCGCCAACAAACTTCCTAAAGTTCTGCGCAAAACAAAACTGTTTCTTCAACTTGGAGCAAAACAGAACTGGTCCGAATCAGTACCAACTCTCCCTCGGACAAGTAAGTCAACTTAACGCTATATAGTTTTTGTTTTGCTGTATAAGGTAACCGAGCTTTTTACTCTCAGAATGTGGCTGTAACATTAGCACTGCAGCTAACAGCCCAGTTAGCAGACTACTGTCGCAAATGTAAAGGTAGATAGCATCGGATATGTGTGTGAATGGTGTATGAATACACACCTCCTCTCAGAAACGGCGCGTCCTGGGAAATCTCATTGTGGGACTGGTTCTAAGTGGCTGTAATTCTGCAAGGTGAAGTTCGGAAATAGACTTCAGATACAGTATTAGGGGACCACTAGGACCTATATAAAAGCAAAAAACATCAACATGTCATGGGACATTTAAGTCTGAAGTGGAGGGTAGCATTTAAAGAGTTTCTTTACAGGCTGTACTAACTCCTTGTGTTCCCTGACAGAAAAAGCCTGACTGGAAGCCTTTGGAGGATCGCAGGTGCACAGACATTCCATGGTTGCTCCTTTTTGCCCTGTTTAACATCGGAATGGTGAGTGCCTAGATACTGATTAGAACAGGGTGTCCAGCTGGAGGAGCTTGTTGATGTCCACGCCGACCCATGACATTGAAAACTTGTGATGTTGAACATGTAAAGCTTTCTGACATTAATGATAAATTCCAAGTTAAATAAGGAGAAAATAATTTCCAAGCCTAAAGTATAACATATTCAACTTTAGATTTATTTCACAGGCGACCAAAACAGCCTTTTTTAGAGCTTTTAATGGCACCTAGAAACTCATGACACTCGAGCGTTATTTCTCCTATTTAAAGGCACAATCGATGTCATAACAAAAAAAGGTAGCAACAATAAAGACTTGAAAGCAGTACATAGCAATACAAAATCTGAAAGACTCCATAGCAATACAACAGATATCTATGGCTGGGAGTCCAAGAGAAGGTAAGTGGCTTCAGTCTCTCTGCCCTAACCACCACCGTGATGCTATTCAACTCAGAAGTCAGCTGGAATAACAGTGACTTCCTCCTAGTGTGTTGAGCTGTCCAGTGATGCACTTTTTATATTGTATAGACAGTATATTATATTATATATTATATTTATATTTTATATTATATTTTATATTGTCTCCGGTAGCTCTTCATTTGCGGTTTTGCAATATCAACGGGAGCAGCCTCCAGACTCGTATCAGGGTATGACAGCTATGGCAACATCTGCGGTCAGAAGAACAAAGAAATCCCAGGGGTCAAGTTCAGTGGCCAGGACCAAACCTTAAACAAGTGTGTAAGATATATTTCTCTCTCTGGCTCTCTCTCTCTGTCTCTTGGTCTGAACTGTGGTAATACCCAACCCAGCCTTTGGACAATCCTAGCTATTTGATTAAAAAAAAATTTCCAGCTTATATCACCCCTCAACCACTTAAGCTATTATAACATTGTCTTAAATATATTTTTAACATTGCAACTTATTTCACCACAAACAATAGTTTCACCATAAGTGGCACGCTTCTTACCTTGGATCTGCTTGGATGCTGGAATGTTATAATGATAAATAAAATATGTATTACCTGATGACAACACTGATAAAACATTTCTCATCCAATCAGACTGCACAGATGAACCTGTTATGTAACCAATTCTAACGCTCATGATTTCAACCTGTGATAGACCTCATAATTACCTGTTGAGCTGCATTGAGTGCTTATAAGTAAACTAACTGTGCTGTGGACCTGGAAGACCCCTGTTTTCCTTACGTTCAGTTTCTGTTTGAGCTCCTGATTCACTGTTAATACTTGTTTAGTCAGACAAGATAGCTCTGATGGAGGTCTTGTCATTTTTTTGCATTTGCCCCTGAGCTAAGCAAAACAGGTCTACACCTATTTAAAAAGCCCCACTTCTACTTACAGCTGAGGTGAAACACACTCTGCTGTGGGTCTGAAAGTATGTGTTTGAGTCATTGTTTTGGATGTGCATCCAGTCTGGTAAACTGAATAGGTTAATCTGATAGGGAATCTGGTCAGACAGTGCTTCTTTTACAGTTGAGTAATGGCAGTGGATTTCTTTGAGGAAGGAAATAGAATACTGGTTAGCATGTGCTTGATGTGTCATGAAATGCGACTGTCGCTGAACTTTCTGAATTAAACTATTGTATTGTGCTTTATTTTATATATTATATATTCATTTTGATCAGCTGTAAAAATGCTGCAATTTCTGAAGGTCCTCAAGGTCCGAATTTGCTACTCCAGTTTTAATCTGTCTACACTGCAGGTACGTCTTCTTCCTGGACCCCTGCAGAATTGACATTGTGAAAAGGAAAATCAAGTCTATAGCCCTCTGCGTCTCCAGATGCCCGGAGTCAGAACTCCAAACTTATGAAGACCTCAAGAACTTTGCAGAAAACAATAGTAAGAACTGGCTTTCATTATGTTAACATCCGTTTCATTACATACAACAGCATTTCAGATAAGCGAGGTTTTGTTAAGAGCGTCTTTTCATTAAAACCTCTGAAGTGAGAAGATTGATTTGCATTCAGTTTGCACCTTTTAGGTGTGGAAGCTAAGATTAACAAAATATCTCAAACCCTGTATTAACATATCCTGTATCAATATCGGGACATTAGATCAACTTGCTCAAGAATTGTTAACAAATTATTTAATAATCAGCTATTTATTTTTTCCTGAATTTATTTATTTCTGAATTTACTCACTTTAATTAAAGTTAAACCGTTGTCTGATTTTCTTTAATTACAACTGTGTACCATGTAGCTAGTTAGTCTCCGAGTAGCTTTAGGCCTGATTAGCACATTTTTTGGTTAAAAAAAAAAAAAAAAAATCCAGCCTTTTAATTTGGAAATCCTTCAGTTGGAACAGGCCTAAATATGGACATTTCACATAAAACCTATGATAAAGCTACAATGAATTAAATGCCTGACTGATATTCTTTGTTTGATTTCAGAGTCTCAGTTATGCTCCTATGACCTGGATCCCATCAGATACACTGATGACCCAAATAAGGCTACAAAATGCCCCAAACTTCCAGTCCCTCCAAGGCAAACAAATTCAATACTACAAATAAAATATCCTTTAATCCTGACAAAATTGTAGTCAGATAATAACGTAAATGTTTAAGTAGTTATATTAAAATAATATTACCCTATTTACTGCACGAGCACTGTTAAATTCTGGAATCACTTATTTATCACTTAATAGTTCTTTAACTTGTAATGTTTTGTTTATTGTACAAAATCGGTTTTATACTGTTGAAAACAGTTTGAATGATACTGTACCAATTTTATGATGCATTAGCATTGCTAATCTCTTCCTTCCCTGTTCTATGTGCAGTAAGTCTCTGCCGGTCTTCCACCGCTGCACGCCGAGGGACATCTCCTGCTACGCTAAGTTTGCTGAGGCACTCATCACGTTTGTTAGTGACAACAGTGTCCTGCACAGGCTCATCACAGGTGTAATGACCTCAAAGGAGATCATTATGGGACTGTGTCTGCTGTCACTAGGTACTCTAGCCAGGTTCCCAACTGCCCACTCAGCCTGAAAAGTTGATTTGTTTAGCTGATAGCTGTCCACCACTCATTGACATTTTATAACTCGCTTGTGTCCACTGCAGTTCTGTCCATAATTCTTATGGCAGTGATCCGCTTCATCTCGGCACTTCTGGTGTGGCTTCTCACAGCTATTGTGGTACTCGGCTCTTTAGGTATGCAAATATCAACTTATTGGTTATCACGCTGTGAAACAGCACCCCATGGCATGAAAATGCACTCAAAACTTGCATTAGAATGTTTTTAAAGAAGAGTCATGTTTTAAAAAGAAATTTAGTCAGCGGTGTTACTGCATTCTTTTGGATTAATGGAGTTCCATCCAAGGTATTTGGCATGAGTTAGAGTGGCATTTGTGGTTAAGAACTATACATGCAACATTAGTACCAGATCATGTTAATGTTCTTGTGGCTGAATGCAATTAAATCCCCATACAGCAATGTTCTTAACATCCAGTTTTAAACCGTCCAAAAAGAGTAGAGGCTGCTACTGCAGCAAAGGGGGTACAATAATACCCTTGATTTCAGAGAAAAAATCTAGGTGTCTATAAACTTGTGGGCATGTAGTGATAGGTGAGCATAAAGTTCATTTAATAGCAGTATCAACATATATATATATATAGAAGAGAAACACTGCATAAATACTGGTATTGTCTGTCTCAGGTGGTACTGGAATTCTCTGGTGGCTTTATGTGGATCACCAGGTGTCCTCCAACAGCACTCTGCCTGCTACTGAACTGCAGGTGGCTAAGGATAACGAGAAAGCTCTGCTCATCTATGCTGTTGCAGCTACAATTTTCACGGTATTGTCCTCACGTTTGTCTCACTGTTAAAGGCAGTTAAAAGTGTGTTTTGTTCAGTCAGCTCCATAATTATTGGCACCCTTGGTAAAGATGAAATGTCTGTTTTTAGTAATTAGTGCAAACATACACTGATAGGATAAACACAATGAAACCTTAAACTAGGCAAACTAAGTAAGTGCTTTACTACTTTGTGCAGCCACAGTTGGTCAGCATGCCACAAGTCTTCTTCAATGCTTGGTGAGAATACAGACTAAGGAATTTTGGGCCACTCCTCATTGCAGAACCTCTCCAGATCCTCTTTGTGGACCTAACTGTACTTTTACACTCATCCACAGAGTGGCCAAAGCCTTGGAGGCCATCAGATACTTGCATGTTGAATTAAACATAAATCACAGTATGCCACAGTGCTTCAGTGAAAAATCACTGTGCTCAGTTAGCAAGTACCAACTGATAACACATTCATTCTTACCCGCCACGGATTTCTCAGGTGGTTCTGCTGTTGCTGATGTTCTTCATGAGGAAGCGGGTGGCTCTTACCATCGCCCTGTTCCGTGTGGCTAGTAAAGTGTTCGGCCACCTGCCTCTACTTGTGCTGCAGCCTTTCTGGACCTTCCTGACCCTCATGCTCTTCTGGGTCTACTGGATCACTGTGCTTCTCTTGCTCGGGACAGCAGGTTCATTCATTAATATGCTTTTATAATACCACAGAGGAACAAGGCACATGAAATATACTTGTTATTGAGAATATATAATTTCTTAGCCACATTAGTCTTTCAGTGCACAACTATAGAAGAAAACATGCTTTGCAAGATTTTGTGGAAAGCTTTTGCTCCCACAACTTAAATGGATAATTAAATGGATAATCATTTCATTTTTGGCAAACTACCACCTTAATTATATGTAGATTTGACTTGAGCTATGGAATTGTAGTAGCACATAAATGAAATTCAGTAATCGCGAACCATGAATGTTAGATCTAGGCATGTCTGTTTCGATCATAAATATTAAAACAAACCTTATTGGTGATGGGCTAACTGAAAATGAACTTTGTCATTCAGACTGTACAACAAGCAGTGCACAATTTAACAAAATTTTGTTTCTCCTGGCTCAGTTTGCAAACATTGAGGCAAGTGCACGTAGGACAAATACATATAGACAAACTAAGATTACACCGCATATCCAAATTATCTCTCTGTGCGTGCTTGTGTGTGAGACTCTTGATAATTTAGCTCTAAAATTAGAGCAAAAAAAGCCATTTTGTTTGGAGACACCTTATCTTTGCCACAAAATTATAAACCAGTAAACACTTAAATACCGCTTCCTTTCCATTCATACTGAGGACAAGGCTTCGGTGAACCACACAAGGAGTCGACTCATCTCTCTCGGTTCACCGCTCCTTTTAAACAAAAAAATGCTCCGCCCAGCTTATGAATTACACAGCTTATAGACACTTTTAAGTCCAGTGTCATAACTGACATGTACTCACAGCAAATCTATTCAGCAAACAAAAAGTCCGTCCGTTCTTGTATGTTAGTCAACTTGTGGGACGGCTCTTTGAAACCCTAAGACCTTCAGCTATTGGTTAAAGAAAAGAAACTGATGTGAAAATCCTTTGTTTCTGGGCGGGAACTGTATACGGGAGGGGGTGTGTCGCGATTCATCCTCCTCACACCCTCCTCACACCTCACAATTCGGTTTTGTATCGCATATCGTTACAGCCCTAATATATATATTGTAGATATTTCCGCGTATTGTGGAGAATTTTTTTATCCGCCACCCACATTCCCTTTGGGCAAAGTGTTGAAATAAACACTTGTTTGTGCTTCGTGAACACTCTCGGCTTGCATGGCGGCAGCACTACGCAGCAAAGCTGTACCGGGAGATGCGCGAGTGTTAGACGACTGACACATCTTTTCCAAAAGGCAAATATTCCCTTTCAGAGTCAGAATCGGTGAATAACATTCGCAAGACGTCACAAGACAACTTTTTATTAGCCATTTGGCATTTTTCTCTCACAAATCTCATCCGCTTACTCGTACGATATGAACTGAACTGCACCCTTTGGCTGCTCCCGCATCAGTCGAGACTCGGTTCCACTGCTGTTTACTCAAAACTTTGAACAGGAAGATGACGTATTTTTGGTCTTGAATTAAAGTACTACATGTCTGCCAAATAGTGGTAGGGAATACAAATGCTATATTGTAATTATTATTCTATTTCATTCATGATGACGTCTTGTCGCAATTCTGCAACTTTGGCGCTTAGAAGGTTAAATCACAGCTTTTTGCGTTCATGTAATCGCACAGACTGACATCGCGATTGCGATTAGATTAATCATGCAGCTCTAGGCAGAACCAAGGGGTATGAGACACCGGCGTACCTCCATTCCACAACACCAGTGTCCCAGTTTACTTGAATTCTGTGCCCTCCGCCTCCCAGCTCTACACATTTCATCTGGCAGGAAAAATTTATTACAGAAAGCCTGACTGAACAAGTAGGTTTTCAGCAAGGACCTAAGTACTGAGATTCATTCAGAGTCCTGAATGTTATTGGGAATATAGTCTCTCTTCTAATATCCAGTTGCACATTTGGGTGTTGATGACTACTGGACCAAGTTATTTAACAAAGTGGTCGGGGATGACTATTGAAAGCAGAGCTGAAGTCATTGAAGAACATCCGTACATTAATGTTGTTAATATTGGTGGTTCAACACAGTAAGACTTGCAGTGCTTAACCAATAGGAGTGCTTACATAGCTTTATCTACCTAGATAAAATACAACATTATTCTATTAAATGAAAATCTAAAGTGCCCTGTGTGATGAAAGTGCACTTGAGGGGTCACAATGTTACTGTATGTTCTCAGGAAATCCAGTGAAGAATAACCAGACAGAACTGGTGGAGTTCCAGATGGATGGCCCTCTGCAGTATATGGTGTGGTACCATGCGGTGGGACTCATCTGGATCAGCGAATTCATCCTGGCCTGCCAGCAGATGACTGTAGCAGGAGCAGTCGTCACGTATTACTTCACAAGGTCAGAGATCAAGGTCATTCAAAACAATAAGGGAAGACAGGTTGTGCTTCATACATGAACACTGAGAACTTGGGCTTGGAATGTATTGCTTCCTACTACTAAACTGGTTACTTTTACTCAGTTTGTCATTTTATACAATAACTGTAATTAGCACTGAAGATATGAAATTATGCAAGTATCCAAATATTTCCAACTTTAGCAACTTAAGTTAAACACATATAGAATCTCAGAATTCCAATATAAACTTTTTTAAAATTCTTTTTTACTCCAGAGATAAATCTCAGTTGCCTCTGACACCCATCGTGTCGTCAACAATACGGGTGATGCGCTATCACCTGGGCACGGTTGCAAAAGGAGCCTTCATCATTACGCTGGTGGAGATCCCTCGCCTCATTCTCACCTACATCCACAACCAGCTGAAAGGCAGTGTGAGTGTACTGCATAAACCTATAGTTGAGACCTGGATCTAGCTTCATCCCTGCTGTCTTTTGAGTTAATATTTCATGTTAACCCTTTAAACCTCAAGTGTAAAAGGTTCTACTTTGTCTGTAACCAATGCATCAAGTGACCTGTTGTATGTCCCATGATTATTACAGAATAAGCATTAGGTATGCCAGTAGCTGAACAGCAATATATAGAAGGTAGTGTACCAAAGAACTATGGCTGGGCAATTAATCGAAAAGTAATCGAAATCGACATTCAGAACCTATAATCAATCAAATTTTTTCAGGTCAATTATTTCAATTACTTTCCCTTTAAACACTACCATGTGTGGAGTCACGTGACCCCGACATGTCGAGCATAGAGAGCTTAAACACTGAGACAACTGAGCAACAAGAGCAGCTTGTACCAAAGAAAAACGCAGTCTCCGTCATTTGGACACATTTTGGCTTCAGTAAGGATGACATCAAACAAAATGAAGTCAGATGTAGACACTGTAGAAAAACAGTTGCGATGCCCAAAGGTAACACCACCAATTTGTTTCAACACTTGAAGCACAATTACGTTACTGAATATGAACAGTGCATGGCTCCAAAAAAAAATGAAAAGAGACTGACAAGTGAGTGAGCATATTTACTGTACAAAACTTTTCAGTGAACTATGAGGACCAAAAAAAAAAAAAATAATCGTTCATTAATCGTAATCGAGATTTTGATTTTAGGCCAAATCGCCCAGCCCTACAAAGAACACAACCTTTTTTTAGAAAAAAAAAAGGTTCTAGGACATAAATAGGACATAAAACATGTTACCTTCAGTATTAAAGTTAATGTTTAAAATGTCAATAAGGTGATTTGTCATACTTGTTTTAATATTTTTTTCATCTAGGAAAATGCCTGTGCTCGCTGTATGTTGAAAGCTTGTGTCTGCTGCTTGTGGTGTCTTGAGAAGTGCCTCAGCTACCTCAATCAAGTAAGCAAATCCAGCCAGAGTTTAGTTATGACTGTGAAAGCAGATATGGCTTTGCTGTGTCAACGTTACTGACCAAAGGTCATGATAGCATGTGATAATTTATTTTAAAGTAACGTATTCACATTAAATCACTTACTTGTTCATGGTTGACTTAAGTGGGCATTTATAAATTGAAATCTACAACAACTGTGTTTGTTTAGCTTTGTGCACTGTTTGAGTAAAATTGTTCTTCTCCCTTGAGAACGCCTATGTAGCCACAGCTATTAACAGCACTAGTTTCTGCACATCTGCCCGAGATGCCTTCTTCATCCTTGCTGAGAACGCACTTCGCGTTGCCACCATCAATTCCGTGGGAGACTTTGTCTTGTTTTTGGGAAAGGTATGGCTACAAGATGGATTTTTTCCCCCTGATTTCTCACAGATTTATTCCCATAATTCTACCTGCTAGTTAGGCCATCCCCCAGGCATTAGGTGCTACTTACATTTAAGACTAATGTTAATCTCCGTAATTAATTTAAAAATGAATTCAAACTAGGCGGTTCTCATTTGCTGTCCCAGGTCCTGATTGTGTCATGCACGGCATTTGCGGGTGTGCTGGCACTGAACTATCAGCGAGAGTACACCGTGTGGGTGCTGCCGCTCATCATTGTGTGTCTGTTCGCCTTTCTCGTGGCCCACTGCTTTCTCTCCATCTTTGAGATGGTGGTGGATGTGCTGTTCCTCTGCTTCGCTATTGACACCAAATACAACGATGGCAGTCCAGGGAGCGAGTACTACATGGACAAGGACCTGATGGTAACCTAACCCTCATAATTTTCTCTCAACTAAAAATTCCTAACATTAGTCATAGCCAGTTCCAAGCAGTGTGCTAGGTTTCCTGTATCAACTTGCTGTGCCATGACAGGGTTCTCTGGCCTTTACCTGCAAAATGCCAGTGTGGCTACAGGTTTTCATTTCAGCAAAGCAGAAGCTGAAACAAACTGTTTGTTTGAAGACTGAAACAAACTGATTAAGCAACTGCATTCAGGAGAGCTCCTGCTTTATTTGGATGAAAACCTGCTGTCATGCAGGTCTACAATTATTGACGTAGAACCTGCCGCTACATCAGCCTTTTGTGGTGAAGACTGGGGACCTCTGTTTTAGCATTTTGATCTTTAGCATAAGGATGTTTAGATTGTTTGAAGCAATGCTACAGAACCACTTTTTAAAGTTTAATGAACTTTCACAAAAAGTGCCATACCAAAGGGTTTTCCTTGCACTATAACATCCAAGAAATCATTTGGGAACCTCTAAAAGGGCTTATAAATAACCTGGTTAGTTGGACTAGGTGTGCTACAACAGGAAAACATTAGAATTTGTAGGGCAGGAGTACTTCATAATGAGAGTTTAAAACATTACATAAAAGCTCTATTTGATGTTCTGCTGCATAGGAATTTGTGGAGAGCAGCAAGAAGGCCATGGTTGAAGAGAAGAGAGCAGTTGGCGGAAACAGCAGGGAAATGAAACCTATGGTGAGTGCTTATGAAGTTTTTCCATACTCTCATTCAAATGAACCACATCTCTGCCCACATTAGACTTAAGTTATGATTTAAAGTTCATTTCTAAATTACAGAAATAACATCCATTTAAATTTTTGGAGATTTTATTTTTAAGGTCTTGGTCAGGCAGGCATCTCAAGTCTAATTTTTCAGAATATTTGATTTGTGCTGAACGGATTTTCTGCAGTCTGAACTTGTAGATGGTCTCAAATCTAATTACATTTTTGGATTTCTGGACATGTGGTGTTTTCTGTTTGTTTTTTCATCATTTGAGGTGAAGTGAAGAATAATGTTGATTATCGCATTAAAGCAGAAAAATGGGAAACCATTGAAAAGGAATCTGAGCAACCTAATTGTGTCTGGGTCATCTAGACTTCACAAAACCAGATCAGGTGTTCCCAGTATGCAGTGGTTAGCAATTACCAATATTTGTTCAAGGAAGGATGACTTGTGAACAAGTGACAGGATAATAAAGGCTCACTGATGAACACTAATAAACGCAAATGGTACACTAGGCAAAGGAACCCACCATGAACCTTGGTCTTACCATCACTAATTAGGAGACTAAAAAGGAATAAAAACTGCTCACAAAAAGTGCATGCTTTTCTAATGTGGTTCAGAAGAATATGCTTTCTCTTTGCTGTATAGAGAAAAAGCACATAGGACATTGGGTATATATTTTTTTTCCACATCTTGTAAACCTATACCACCAAGAATCCTGAGTTTCCTTTACCATTTGTAAATATGACGCGAGTAAAATTTACAAGTGGGAAATTTAGTATTTCCAAGTTTCTGTAATCACTTGAACACTACAGGTTGGAACTAAACTCTGAACACTGCACTTTGTGATGACGACTGCTGTTCATGTTTGTGTTTCAGACCCATGGCGGGACACTAGCATGATTGACCTCTATGCCTCTGAAAAGTGCTACTGATTAACACAACCAGATCCTCACTCCAGGGACTTATACTATGACTTGAGAACTGGGCACTTGTGAGACTATGCATACTATTCATGATAGCCTTTTTTTTTGTATAAATGAATATTTGATGGGTTTTAGCAATAATATTTTGTATATTTTTGGAGTGATACGTCACATTGTAATTCAGGGATCTATGTTTGAGAACTGTTACCTGTTTTTTTTCTATTATTGTCTTTCTATTTGTATTTTTATACATTTGTATGTGCAATTACATGTTACATATTCATGCAGTTACATGTTTTATTTCTAGTTAGGCTGTATATGACTAAATGGTTCCAACTGGAAGCAATAACAGGCAAACAATATTACAATTTTTTATCTGCCAATATGGCCTCTTTGCTTCCAGTTTCAGAAAAAAAGACTTACACTAGCAGTGTATGGTAATAGTCCATAAAATTGGCATAGGTAATGTTACATATATGTGCAAAAGATTATATGACCAAATGAAAAGCGTTTGTAACTCTGCATTGTTGCTGTAAAAATGAGAATACTCTAGTAATACTTTTTTTAAGGTCTGAACTGTTTCATTTTCATTAGAAAGTGGAGTACTGTCAAAAAATAGATATTATAATCAGACTGTTTCAACCCTTATCCAACATTCTGACAGCGTCAGTGCAATGTAAAAATGTTAGTTAGGACTAAAGTTTTAGCTGTATTACAGGAATAAAGTAACTGCAACCCCATACCAACTCAGCACATCTGACATAAGTTTTTTTTTGAGAGTAGCAAGATGTGGTGGTTCATTAGAGTTAAAGGCAAAATAAGGAAATTAAAAGGAATGTACATTGATGTTTATAAAACAATGGTATTTCTTTACTTGTTAAAGTAGTAAAAATCATTTTCTGCAAAATATGGTGTCTATTTTTTTATGATAGTTACACAGTCAAGACATTATTTGCTACTGCAAATTAAAAGTATCAAAACAAAATGTTATGAATCAGAACCTTTTTTATTGAATGAGTGTTTAATTATTTACAAACTGACTCCAAACTTTTTAAAGCAGAATACTTAACACAACCTTTCACAGTCACAAACACACTGACCACTGTTTTAACATTGTGTTTGCATGGGCATTGGGAATATTCATTCATTTGTATTTCATTTATGCCTACATACAAGACTTCCCTTCCTTCAGAGATGAATCAGGATGGCATATGAATTTTAAGATGGTCCTTCAGCTTCGGTATTGTAGCTTGCTCTTTGCGACAAATGTGACAACGCAATGGCAGCTTCAACAGCTCTCCTGTGCCTTCCTTCACACTCACTTTTCCGTCTCGCTCCAACATGGCAATGATATCTACAAAGGGATTCTATTAACATTAGAATATTTTAAAAAAACTTAATTTGCCTATACAGGGCATGAAATAAGGGTTAAATGAATAAGGTATTGTTTGCTGGTCATAAAAAAAAAATCCCTGAACAGCTCTTGGTATTGTCCTAAATGGATTTATTTTTCGATAATCACCGGTAGACTATAAGATATCCTGCTTATTATGCAGTTACTTGTAGCAGCGTATTAGATTACCTGCAAACCTGTCATCTTGTTTAATACACTTCATATCAGCAGGAGAAATGGTATGATGGTGTTGGGTGGTATAACTTCATGAAAGTGGCTCATGTCTGATTTGTTGTGGGTTGAGTTTGATTTAAAATCAAATATTTGAAACAAGAAACTTCTACAAATGTATACAATAATGTAATTGAAATACATGTGAAATAGATTCCAACACCTGCACAACCTAACTAGTTGGGTTTTTTTAAATTTGGTAAATAAGGTAAGAAAATTCACTAAAATGTTATATTAACTTGAATGAAACATCAATGCTCTATTAATACACATAACAGAGCTACCACTCACCCTGAGAGTCGATGAAGTAGTCAGTGGTGAATGAGTTCCAGTGTTTCTTGTTCTTCAGACAAGGGGAATCAAAGTCTTGGCTGATCACATGCATGTGAATGTGACTGCGAGCAAAAGGAAGAAGAACCCACTGGATCACTTTATCTTCACACACTATTCATTAAACCTGATGAGAGCAAATCATGATGATACTGTTGGAACAAAAGTTTGTATCTCAAAAAAGAAAAATGTATACTATTTCAATCTAACATGGTGTCAATTTGTGAATGTTTTTTTCCCTGTTCTCCCTCATAATTCATTGTATACTACAGGATGAGTTATTAAAACACAAAGTAATAATGCAGGACCCTCTCTGACCTCATACTGGGTATGGCGTGGTAACCCACACGGAAGCGGAGTTTCTGGCCATCGGGGCATTGCTGTATTATCCTGTCCCCCACTTTCTGCATGTGTTTCAGTAGTTCACCATGGTCTGGTCTCACAGCCTTCAAACTAGAGACTGACTCCCATGGCAGCACCAGCCAATGGTATCGTGCCTTCGGGAACTTATCCTTAATCACCACCACCTTTTCGTCCTTATACACCTGAGGACAAAAAATGAATGCTTATAGAACATATAGGCATAATTGGTGTTTAAGGGCTATAGAAACTGTTTACTTATGCAACCCTCAGGTTAGACAATGTTTGAAAAATCAGGGCTAAACAAATCAACTTAATTGTGATGAAACTTAAACTACCTGCATCTTTGGGTCCTGCATTGAAACTTTTAGACCTTGACTCCAATGGCCTGCAGGTTCCTGTAGAAAACAATAAAAATATTCACTTAGAAAGTGATGAAGTAATTTGATCATGAACAAATTTAGTCCAACACCCAAAATAAGTGATTTAATGTGGTTAAAATAAAAAGCTTTTTAAATATGCGAAATGGCCAAAAGTAACTCACTGCCTTCTCTGGAGTTGCTTTTTTTGCCACAGATGCACCATTTGACACTTGTTCTATATGAGAAGGCATGGACCTTTTACAGGCTGGATTCTCTTTCGATTCTCTTTCATTGTTAGAGATTTTTTGGTTAGTTCTTTTCACTGGCTTCTTTCTCTCACCAACAGAACTGGGTGTGGATATATCTTCAGTGAACTGGATTGCATAGGGAAAAAGCTGGTTGACCATGTAGAGCTTCTGGCCTGGATTTAAAGGCACCTGGTTGTAGAAGTGAGAGAAATGTCGTTGGTAGGCTGTTATGGCTAGCAGTCTGTATGGGGGATATTTCTGTGTACATCCTTGTTACAATTACCCTTACAGTGTAGGCAAAAATTATTTGTACACTAAAAAATGGCCTTCAATGGAAATTAAATTAAGGCTACGGGTGAACAAACTTTCAAAACGGTCTAAAATGCTACGATTATGTGTGTGGTATGCAAAGAATCTAGAAAAAAGTCTATACAAAAATGTATACTGGGATTGGTTTCAAATAATGTGATTTATTATCTTCCAACAATTATTTGTACACCTGGTCATTCAAGTGTTTATAAAGTTCTGCTCAGTATTTGGTAGGCACCCCTTTCAAAATGACTGTTGCAAATGAATGGGTCAAATGATATCTATTATTACTGGGAACTCCTCCCATTGTCACTAATGCAGTTATGCATGACCAGGTGTACAAATAATTGTTTGAAGACAAGTACTTGTTTGTACAAGTACAAGTGCTTGTTTTTGTTAACCTTTAAAAGTGTGTTTTTTTGCCTATGGTCTTTTCCCTGATTTGACCATGTATGTTTATGAATACAATAGTGAACACAGTGTATTTTTAATGGTGTGAAATTACACAGATTTGCCTTTACTGTGTATTTACCTGATTGCCTTTGCCCACAATGATATCGTCCACACTTGTAGGGTTGGTACCTAACTGCAAAACAATATAACAGAATATATGAACTGAAATGGATTGCTATATTAAATATATTTATTAAATGTTAAATTATACAAACGTACAATTAATACAAGTAATACGTTAAAATAACTTTAAAGGGTGTAATCAGCTTTATGAGATATTATGCCAAAGCATATACTAACCTGCTTCACACTGATAAATCCTCGGTTGCAATCTGCTTTCAGTTCAACTGTAAGGGTAGAGAATTGTGCTACGATTGTGTCTTGGTACAACAGCCAGAAAACAATGATTGAGCTTATTAAAGACTAATCTCTAAGAGTAATGAAGCATTTATCTTTACAAGTCCAGATTTCACACAGAAATGTTTCACAACCTAGACTAAAGCACTCCTCACAGACATCTGAAGCTGTGTCCTCACTTTGTATTCACTGATACGCTGAAGGAATAAGAAAAAAGGACGACGCAACTGAAAGTTGCTGCCATATCAATCATAAGTATACAGAACTGATATTTTCTGAAAATTAACTTCCCCCTGAATGTCACATCATCTGAATTAAGAAGACGATGCCGACCATAAAATGACAACATGACAACATACATACACACACATACATACATATATATACACA
>JBBPCY010000082.1:5767418-5778363 GCA_037974405.1 Brachyalestes nurse
ATCTATCTATCTATCTATCTATCTATCTATCTATCTATCTATCTATCTATCTATCTATCTATCTATCTATCTATATGGGTGGCCTAGAGGATTGGATACTTGCATGGACCAAGAGGTCATGGGTTCAAATCCTATCGTTAGTATACCACCACTGGGTTCTTGAGCAAGACTCTTAACCCCAATTGCTCTAGAGAAACTGCCTCCTGTAGTTAGGGAATGGAAGTTGCTTTAGATAAAAAGTGTATGCTAAATGCTGTAAATATATATCTAGATATTTAGCTCTATGTGTGTTTGTGTGTATCTATCTAGATATCTAGCTCTGTCTCTATCTGTGTGTATGTATGTAAATATCTATCTATGTGTATGTATGTATGTGTGTGTATCTATCTGTCTATGTGTATGTATGTATGTATGTATGTGTGTATGTATGTGTGTCTGTCTGTATGTGTGTATGTATGTCTTCAGGCGTCGCCTTCTGACTTCTCTTGGTCATGTGTTTAGATATTGTTGGACAGGTGTTTAGGAACACTGAGTGTTTAGGTGTACCGAGCATGCAGTAACATGGTCGAATAGTAGACGATGATTTTGAGTTTAGCTTACGAATGAAACAGATGTAGACTACTTGAGCACTGATGTACGTTGCTCCGGATAAGGGCGTCAGCTAAATGCCGTAAATGTAAATGTATGTATGTCTGTGTGTGTGTGTGTGTGTGTGTGTGTGTGTGTGTGTGTATCTATCTATCTATCTATCTATTTATCTATCTATCTATCTATTGAAGTTCAATTTTAAACAAATAATACTGATTTATAACAACGTCTAGATATGTCCTGTGTCAGCTTATCTATCTGTCTGTATGTATGTGTATGTATGTATGTGTGTATGTACCTGTCTGTATCTGTGTATGTATTTATGTATGTATGTATGTGTGTGTATCTATATATCTATCAATCTGTATCAATTGTTTATTTATTTAGTATTCTACTGAATTCATTATTTTACTCAATAAATAATGTTTTTTTTGTTCGATGTAGTTAATAGTCACAGTAATAGTTAATTGCTGGGTCAGTAGGTAGCCTGTGTTCAGTAAGGCCAATAGGATAGTCTCTCTCTCTCTTTCTCTCTCTCTCTTTCACACACACACACATTCTCTCTCTCTCTCTCTCACACACACACACACACACACACGTTCTCTCTCTCTCTCTCTCTCTCTCTCTCTCTCTTACTCTTACTTCACACACTTCCTTCTTCCAAGGGGGGACTGGTTCATAGGTAAGCTTGCGTTCATAAACGTCCAGGGCATTTGTTTTGTGTACGTTGTATTAAATTCCTAATATAACTGACGTAACAGTATGTCACCTTATATTCGTGAGTAATCCAGCTATATTTGAGTGCTGTTGTCGTTGTGAATGAATTTTGCTGGTGTACTGTCAGGTCTGTTTTCTTTTTTAGCTAATGTCAGTTAGCTCAGCTGTAGCTCACTCAGCTAAAAGTTCCATTTTAAACGAATAATACTGATTTATAACAACGTCTAGATATGTCATGTGTCAGCTTGTGCTTTATCTGACCAGGACTGTGCTTCATACCGATTTAACTTTCTATATTTTGGATTATTTTTAAACCTGAGACTGTTTATACTCATAAGTTAACGTACCCTAGCTAACATGTTGCTAAGGTTAGCAGGCCTCGGAGAGTAACAGGGTCTAGCTAAGGCTTGGGTAATCTCAAACCATACACTAGCGTACTAAATAGTATCTTAATAAGTACACTTATATAAGAAGAACACTCAGTTATTATAATTTCTATGTAAATTGTGCGAGTGTGTGGTTTGGGATGCAGCCTAACTTGATAACCTACACAGATGTTTTTTAGTATTTGGAGTCATTTATGTGTCATTCTGCTACAAGTCGAGCACAAGTACAACCGAAAAAAAGTTAAAATGTTCTACAGTGTAGTTTGGTTTTCATGTAAAGAGTGTCAGGTCTAACTGAATTATCATTTAGCCGTTTGCTGAGGTAGCTAAGCTAAAATGCTATGGTAATTTTGACTCCAGGTTTTGTACACGTAGGCGAAACCCAAACAACACATTTTGAACGAGTTGGCACCGTTTTCTGTGTAAAATGGTAACTTACTTTTACTACGCTGGTTAACTGTCTGAGAGTTAAGTTATATCGTTGCCTCTGTGTCTGTGGTGAGAATTTTAAAATAAGTTTTTGTCCAACAGTTAACATTATAGACATTAGCAAAGGGAGCTAACAGCAAGTAAGCAGGGCTCATGTGCATGACACCAGTTCAAAACAAGATAGCCTCATTTATTTATTCGACTCTTCAAGCTGTTTTGTGTGTCTCTCGCAGGCCCCTGCGAGACACTGTGAAGCCTCGGGCTGTCGTGATGTCGGAGCCCAAGGCACCCACTCCGACACCGGGGGACACCTACAAAGGCTGGCTTTTCAAATGGACGAACTATATCAAGGGGTACCAAAGACGGTGGTTTGTCTTGAGCAACGGGTTATTGTCCTACTACAGGTAATTTGTACGCATTTCTTACAGTGCATGACCTCTACAGATCATACTACACTATATGGACAGACGTATTCGGACGCCTGACCATTCCATCAACGGGGACTTTAAGGAAATTGTATTCAAATACTTAACTTGGACTTTAATATGAAGTTGAAGCTATAACAGCTTCCACTGTTCTTGGGAGGCTTGCCTTAAGATTTTCGAGTGTTTCTGTGGGAATTTGCTTGTAGAGCATTTATGAGGCCAAGCACTGATGTTGGACAAGAAGGCCTGGCTCACAATCTCCTTTCCAGTTCATCCCAAAGGTGGTTGAGGTCAGGGCTCTGCGTGGGCCAGTCAAGTTCTTTCAAACTCCTCTAACCATGTCTTTATGGAGCTTTCTTTGTGCACTTGGGCACAGTCGTGTTGGACTAGAAAAATGCCTCCCCCAAGCTGGAGCACTGGAAGTGTCCCAATGCTTTTGTCCATATGGTGTATCATGTAGCACCCCTGCATTCACCACAGAGATCTTTTTATTAAAATTAAGCAGCACTTGTGATGTTTCTGAGGGAAACAATAGCTGTAAACCATAAACATGGTAAATTTTGCTAGTAATTGAGATGAATGTGAGATATGGGTATGTCAAAGTAAGTATTACGGTTCTGTAGCGTTTTTGTTCATAATTAAGATATGATGGGTTTTTCAGAAGAAATGTTACGGTTCTGTTGCTGTAAAATTCGACTGTGACTGAAGTTTGACTGATCCATTTGTTCTTTAGGGAACAGGTCATAAGGGTTAAGAAACGTGATTTTTAATAAGGGCAGTCTTGATACGCATTAGATTTGGTGTGTTTACAACCCTCTTGTCTCCTTTCTCTGGATTAGTTTCATCACAGTATAACTGAGCAAGAAGTATGAGCGGCATTTGATAAGCGAGACATAGCATGGAGGTTGTGTGCTTTGCTCAGTAGTGCCTGTTGCCAAATGGGTGAGAGTGTTTTGAATTTGCTTGTGAGTTAGGGAAACATGTTTCAGCTTGGATGTGGAGAGCGAGCTGTTTGTGCGGTGTCTTCACAATCTCGTTGACGTTGGCCTTTGTCAGCAAAAAAGATGTGAAAGATGAAGCCAGTTTGCTTAATGAATGTTGAGCCACAGGCTGCTGCGATGGAGCAGTCCCATTCACCTCATCTGCCTCTGTCAATTATTAATGTGGTGGGTGTGAGTGGTTGTTTGCTTGTAAGAACTTTGTTTGCTCAAGATCAGGGTGATAAGACTGTTTTTTTTTTTCTTCTATTTATCTACATCTGATTATACTGGAGTACACTGGTATATATTTTTTTGCCTACAGGGTTAAGGTACATGTTAACAAAAGCAGAAGCTTATAGACTGTCATTGCATATTGTTAACATAATACATATCTGATGGCTGTGTAGATCAGTTCATAATTGTATTTCAGTGTACTTAGAATAAGAACAGAAAGTATGTTTCTATTAGAATGCTTCCCACTGATGTATACATTAGTTTATGGTCAGTAATTGTTCACTACTTGATGAGCTAAAATTGTCTTTTAGTAGTGGAGGAGTAGCACTAAATCATGACTGAGATTAATGTTTCCATAGTGGATGTTTTCAGTACTTAAACAACTAAATGATTCATTAAAATCTGGCATAATTGCTCTAGTTTAATTAGAATAACTGCATCAAAATACGAACAAAAACAAGTGATGGTACATTTTTTTTTAAATATAGCACTACTGAGACTTGTCTACTCAAACTTATTAAACTCCAGCAAGACTAAATATTGTGATGTGTATCATGATGTAATGTCATTACTATATTACTATGTAAGTAAGGTGAAGTAAAGTGAAGTGGTGTGAACACACCACACCTCAGCACAGCACACATTGTGAACAGCATGTAATTCTTTCTCTGTGTTTCACCCATTCATCAAGTGATGTAGTGGGCAGCCAGGAACACAGCACCCAAGGAGCAGTGTGTGGGGACAGTACCTTGCTCAAGGATACCTCAGTGGTGCCACTAGTAGTCCTGGGATTCAAACCCACAACCTTCTGATTGCAGGGGCAACTCCCTAACTACCAGACCACCAGCTGACCCATATTACTCTGTTACTTTACTATATTACTATATCTATAGTGATCAGGGGTACTACTTTAACAGTATTCATGCTTGCTCTACTTGTAAAATTACCTTGCATACTTCTGCAGGCTTCTTATGTAAGTGGGTGTTGCGGTTATTTTATAATAGAAGGGCATTCTGCAGGTGAATGCTGTAGTTGTTCTTCTCAGCAAGGATTTGTTTGTCACTTTGTATGGCAGTGATCTGGTGTAGATACAGAGAAGAACCCAATAAGACAGTCACATGAGGCAAAACCACACACTTCACTATTACCGTAGTGTGCTTTTGGGTCATGTGACTGTCCTAAAGGGGTCATCTGTGCACAGGAATGTCAGAGACCACTTCGTTTCATTCAACAACTCAGCATTGCTTTTTTAGCACAGTGTTGATTGTTGATATGTTGATTGCAAGTGCATGTGTAAGTGAGAGAGAGGGGAAGAGAAACAGATGGACAGATAAATAGATACTGAATGAGCTGGCCTCCTTCCAGACTGTTAAAGATTGTTCCTGTAGTCAATAATTGTTACTGGATATGATTGAATTATGAGCTTTCAGACTGGCTCTCAGCGATTGATGAGCTTTTCTAAGTTGTTGGGAAATGCAAAGTGTGTTTGAAGGTAGAACAGGATGTCATTGCCTATGCATGAAACTCATAATGAGTTGGATCTACAGTAAAGGTACCTGGTAATTAAAAAAAAAAAAAGAACTAACACTTTCGCAATAATGAAAGTGTAGTTGGTCATGTAAAACTTGGTGACCGAGAGAGAAAGTTGTATTTTATTTTGTTAGTTTGTGTGATATATCTTGAGCAAACTTAAATTAGGCTTGTGCTTTAGTCTGACTATTGCGAAAGATAAACAGTACAGTTGCTACTTGTTTTCATGCTGTAAGGCATCTGGATGAATTTATTAAGGAGTTATGGGGTCTCTTTGGTGAAAAGAGAAGCTCCAAAGTAATTTTTACTACACAAGCCCTGCGACCAACAGGAAAGAATACTTATGCAGACAGATAATGTTATGACCATTATAAACATTAGTAGAACACGTCAACCAGCAACACGTCAACATTAGAGAGGCCCATATTATGGAAAACTGAATTTTCCTGACTTTGTTTAATGTAGTGGGTAAACATTATTAGTCAACACATTCAGTTCACTCACAGTTCACAGTTCCTACATTTCACATTTGGAAAAACAGATGAAAACGACATTTTGCACAAAAATGTCACAAAAACGGACACATTTGCGCAGAGTGTAATTCTGCCCTGGTGTTTAGCACACACTGAAGTTATAAGCGGTGATTCAGCCTGGACTGCTCGATGAACGAGGCACAAAATACCACTATTTTGTTGCTTTTAGGTTATGTGACTGTCTTAAAAAGATTGTCTGTGCACAAGAGGATCATAGGCATCACTTTGAGTATAGGGAACAGTGTCATGTAAAAATGAACCATAACTGTGACTTTGGGGTACATGAACCAACACAAACATTGAGGGGGAAGAAATAACTTAAAAGAAAAATGTGGGATATGTGACCTTAAAATTCTTCTTTGGACAGAGAGAATATTTGTAGTCAAGTAATATGTTGATATTTCGTTGGTTATTTAACAAAATATGTTTAGCCTTTCAGAATTCCAAAATATTGAATAGGATTTACTCTATGAAGTGTTGAGGAGTTGTAGTTATAATATTAAAATATTGTTTTCCATCACCTCTCAGACTGACTTATCCTTTAGTGATTCTTACTTTAAGAGAGCTCAGTTAGAACAATTGAAATCATACAATTCCAAGGAGTCACTGCTGTTTGTTGTGAAATACCTGTGTTATTGCAGATCCCATGGACTTGCTTTTGCTGTTTTAAAGAGGTGTGATGAGATGATGAAATTATCTGAAAAGGTGACTCTCCCTCTCCTCCCTCTCTCTCCTCTCCTCTCTCTCTGTCTCCCAGGACCCAGGCGGAGATGGGTCACACGTGTCGGGGTACAATAAACCTGGCCACAGCCAACATCGCTGTGGAGGACTCGTGCAACTTTGTCATCTCCAATGGTGGTGCTCAGACCTACCACCTGAAGGCCAACTCTGAGGTGGAGCGCCAGCGCTGGATTACTGCTCTGGAGTTGGCTAAGGCCAAGGCTGTACGCATGCAGGCTGAGTCAGGTCAGACCGCTTTCTGAATGATGACTGTGTGTGTGGGTGTAAAAGAAAAGGAGAGGAGGGATTGATGTAGAATGGGAAGAGGCACTTAATGCTTAGAGTTATGTTTCAGAAAAGAAGAAAGCCATAGGTTTGTGAAACTGTTCATTAAACCATTTTAAGATTCTTATTTGCAACATGACCTTATTAGTGGTATTTGCACTCAGGTGCCAGAAACATGTTTAGTTGTTATAAGATATTCTACTCAGCACATGACTCCTGAATTGTCTTAGAAAGGAAATCTATCTTTCTCTCTCGTTGTTCTCTCTTTGCAGATGATTCTGGCGATGAGTGCTCAAACTCCCCACCCTCTGTGGGGCAGGGTATTGGGGCACGAAATTCGGAGGTGCAGTCCACGCTCAGAACACTGGGCAGCAAGGTGGAAGACCTGAGCACCTGTAATGACCTCATTGCGAAACATGGCTCTGCACTTCAAAGGTCAGGACTCTGTTCTTCTCGGCCATCTCTCCTTGGGAATAGTTTTGGGAATTCTTTAGCCAGTGTCAGACTGAGTCATGGAGATAAATATATTAAAAAAACTCATTTATTTTTCCGCGATTCCTTTCAGGTCATTGTCTGAGCTGGAAGGCGTTAAGCTGGGTGGAGACACAAGCGATAAGATTCGGCAAGTTACTGAAAGAGCCACGCTGTTCCGCATCACCTCTAATGCCATGATCAATGTAAGATACCTGACGGCATGATTTCAGCCTCTCTTTATGACTAATTTCTGTGAGAATTTCAAAAGCACTTAACTAGCTGTGTACTTTCTGTATACTATGAATTTACTTGAATGAATGATAAATATGATTGCACAAGCCTTTATTCAGCTTGTTAAAAAATAATAATTACTTACCTATTAAACTTTAATAAGGATTGGTCAACATTTCTTTAAGCTTCAGTGCATCAAGTTGACAACTGCAGGTTTTGGAGCTGAAACGTAGTTTTGGTCCTTTGGGGTTGTATCAGTTTCCTGGAATGTCATTCTTCATTGGTCATTCTCTCCTCTCCCAAACCTCTGGTCTTCCACTAAAACAACACTGGAACTCCTTTGTGATGTTTAGGCCTGCCGGGACTTCCTGGCCTTGGCGCAAGCTCACAGCAAGCGCTGGCAGAAGGCATTACAGGCTGAGAGAGAGCAGAGGGTCCGCCTGGAGGAGACCCTGGAGCAGCTCGCCAAGCAACACAACCACCTAGAGAGAGCCTTCAGAGGAGCCACTGTACTACCTGCATCATCAAGCAACCCCGCTGCAGACAGCAAAGGTGGGCCGTTCACTCATATACACACAGTGGTTGACCTTGTTTCTTGGTTCTAGCTTATTGTTTGTTGCAAAGTGAGTAGTAATTGAATAATTACAATTTCTCTCATTGCCATGGCGCCTAGTCAAAAGTTAAGAAGATAGGAAAACAGTACTTAACTGTTTTCCACCTTACATCAACTGCTGTGTTGGATCATGTGAGCTGTCAAAGCAACTTGTCGACATGATTTGAAAATGCCAGCTCATCTTCATAATCATTTAATGATTTAGTGGATCTATATAAAGTTGCTAAAAAAAACCTGTTAGGTTTACACGTAGTAAATGTTTTTCCTTCTCCTTTTTTCTCTAAAGTCTTTTGAATGTTAATGTTTTAAGTGTGGTTTCATACGATCTGTCAATACAATTTCTAATTTCTCTGATTCAGGCACGGGTCCTGGAAAGGGCGATGCCAGTGATGATGATGAAAATGAGTTTTTCGACGCATGTGAAGATGTGCAAGAATTCATCACCATTCCAGCCGACCCCAAATACCACAGGTCTTTAACTTCTCCTTTCCGCTTGCAGTGTGTCTCTGTCCCATTTTCATTCCCTTCGTTTCTGTTCCATTCTTGTTTTCATTGTTTGTCTCATATAACTGTACACTAGACCTAAGTGTGTGGCCTCTGCTCCCCTCTTTCCTTTTTTACACTTTTTCACCCTCTCGCTCTCTCATTCTCCCTCTTTCTTTCCTTCTCTGCATTACTCTCAGGAGGTCAGGCAGCAACATCAGTGGGATCAGCAGCGAGATGGGAATGGATGATGGGACGGCATCGGTAAGACGTCATGTGTTTTTTCTGAAAACATTTTATTTTGTGTTGAATGTTAAATTTTGTGGGGTGTGCTTTTAAGCAAAATAAAAAAGACAAGCATGCTGCAGTTTTCTGAAAATGACTGCAATGATAACTCACTTGAAATTATAGCTCTTTATACAATAATTAGTCACAGGGCTTTGGTTTGTGTGTCTATGAACACTACACTATACAATACACTATATAAAAGACACTGTCCTCTCAGAAATGTTGACACACATGCCTCCAAGGGTTTTGTGTACCTGTCTTCTTTCTTTTGTCCTGGCTGGTTATTGTTTGATGTAAAGGCCTGAGGCCTGCATTTCCTTAAGGCTTGTCAGCAGATTCATGTTAGTCTCCCTGCTCTATTCTTCATGTAACTTTTGGGTGGCAAAGAATAAAACCTAGTACATTGGTTTTACTATTGGGTTGCATTTGATTTGAACTTGGTATCTCTTTCATTGATTTCAAGCTGGACGAGCAGTCTTTGGCATCCAATCCAGAGTCTCCTCAGTCACAGGAGGTGGAACCTGTGAGGAAGAGGCGAGCCCGAATCCCAGACAAACCTAACTACTCACTCAATCTCTGGAGCATCATGAAGAACTGTATCGGGAAAGAGCTCTCTAAAATCCCAATGCCTGTATGTGGGTGACTGTTGTAAAGCAGTAGTTGTTTTACTATTTTAATAATTAATATTTTGTTTTCAGTGTCAATTCTTTGTTCATCAGAAATGTGTAAAACCATCATTAGTGAACATTATGAAATCCACAGGGCATTCACCCTTAAGCTTCAGGTTTATTATTTAGTTAATCTTAAGACTATTATTATGTAACTACTGTTAATGGTTCATGATTTAATATGAAGATATTTTGAAATATGCTTTCGAAATATAAAATAGGCTTTTGCTCCAAATGAGTTTCTTCATTTCCTCCATCTTTACTTCTTCCAGGTGAACTTCAACGAGCCCATCTCTATGCTGCAGCGTCTATCAGAGGACCTGGAATACTCTGAGCTGCTTGACCGCGCTGCCAAGTGCCAGAGCTCCCTGGAGCAGCTGTGCTATGTGGCTGCGTTCACTGTCTCCTCCTACTCTACCACTGTTCACCGCACAGGCAAGCCCTTCAACCCACTTCTGGGGGAGACCTTTGAACTGGATCGCCTGCAGGAGAGTGGCTATAGATCACTCTGTGAACAGGTGAGGAGACCAGGATGGAGCAGGAAAAAGCAGAGCACTAAGTAGACGCAGAGAGAATACAAGAAAGAGTTGACTGCTACTTGCAAATAACTTTGAGGCAAAAGTGTGATCATTTAGGCAATTTGCACGGTTTCATTATTTGTTAGCTACATTAGCCTAGTCGCTTCAGTGAAAAACTAAAGAAACTTGAGACGCCAAACTTGGCTCATGAGTGATGTTTTGGTTAAGTGAGGAAACATTGGCCAAACAACTATGTAATATTGGGAAGAAAATTGTGTAAATTCAGTTTGTTTTAAAATATAGTGTTCCACGAAAGAATACCATAAATGAGGTTGACTCAATGCTTGAAAATTTTTTTTCCTGCAGGTTAGTCATCACCCTCCAGCAGCAGCTCATCATGCTATTTCTGAGCGAGGTTGGACCCTGAGACAGGAGATCACTGTGGCGAGCAAGTTCAGGGGAAAATACCTCTCCATCATGCCCCTCGGTATGTAGGAAGGAATTAAATATGTGATATATATATACTGTGTGCACAATTATTATGCAAGTGAGTATTCTAACCATTATTTCTATGCACATTTTCTCTTATCTTGAATGCTTATTGAATGTGATTATTTTTAGGTGATATGTATTTGTGTAATGAGGGAGGTAAAATGGGCCAAAATATTTAACTGAATTTGAAAAAAAATTGTAAAATGCCTTTCATACAGATGCAACACCTTTACTAGGGCTGCATGATATTAGGAAAATATACGATAATGTTGCGATGGCGATATCACATGCGATAAGTAAGTAAAAACTTAGCCTTTATAGTGTTAATGTTTTTCTGCTTTGGATTTGCTG
>JBBPCY010000082.1:5778463-5801150 GCA_037974405.1 Brachyalestes nurse
CCCCTTAATATTCTCACAATATAAACCCCTAATATCCCACAATTCACCCTCCTAATAAACCCCAATACACACATACACACACACACACACACACACACACACACACACACACACACACACACACAGGTCAAACAAATCCTGAAGCTCGGGCTTGTAGCGAGTGTAAAAAAAACCTCCCATGTCAGAGGAAGTTGTGTACCATCATCCATCATCATTACAGAGAGAGAGAGAGAGGGGGGGGGGAGAGAGAAAGAGAGTGAGAGAGAGAGAGGGGGGCTGAAGCAGGGCATCAGCACTCATCAGACAGAAGGACAGATCACTCCGCCCTGCTGGAGAGATGAGAGGAGAGGAGAGAGACAGGAAGATGATAAGGTTTATCTCCTCATCAAATTAACACACACAAAGAGAGATGGATAGAGAGACGGGAAGAGAGAGAGATTAATTGGATTTTGTCATTGTGAGGGTTGCATTTTGAATTTCAGCTTAAACTGTCCTGCAGAAATCTGTCAAGAGAGTGTGTGTGTGTGTGTGTGTGTGTGTGTGTGTGTGTGTGTAGCACTGTTAAATGCCATTATGTGCAAGTTGATTTTTCAGCATCAGGAAAAACTGAAAACATATATTAAAAAAAAAAACATCCTGTCCATGACCACAAAGGGAGGGATATTATAAGAGGGGTCATTATCAATTTTCATAGCCTTCTGGAAGTCGTAGATACATCACAGACTGTGAATATAAGAGGCAGTCTAACTAGTGGGTTTCAGTCAGATGTTAAACAGCAGCATCTCTACGCCAGGGCTCTTGAATAAATATAGTAATGCTTAGAGATGAGCCGGATACTCGGCTGAAACGAGTATCAGCTACGGATGAAGCACTTTTGATGAGTATGAGTATCATACGAGTAATACGAGTCAATATCTGTGCTCGGATTGAAGAAAAATTCTCATTGGGTAGCTGACTGTGTCTGCGTTCTGTGATAGACTAGTCACAGCGCCCCTCCCCTCTCTCTCTGTCGCTCCCTGTCTGTTTTTTACTCTGGTTTGTAGTACTTACTTATTAACCAGTAGAGTTTTGGTAAACGTGGGGTTTGTTCAGACGTGGTGCTTGGTAGAATGCGACTCGCGTCTCTGCCTGTCGGAGATTTTTTTTTTCTTTTTTAAATCGTCAGCTGGCTCTAACCAGTTTTTTTTTTTACTTCACGCACTGAGTGTCTGACACTTTAAAGCCCCGCACATTTCAAGACAACCCGACCCACTTCCACGTTAAATCCCGCCCACTTTCGGGTTAGGCCCCGCCCAGTCCGAATACAGATACAGATACAGATAATTCATATGATTAACAGATACAGATACAGATAATGCTGTACTCGCTTATCCCTAATTATTAGTATGTTGTTGGGGTGTTGTTGGGTGGCCATAGGGTTGAATATAATAGGCAGCATAAGGATCATAAGGGCCAGATTGTGTCAGGTAGATGACTGGATCTCCAAAACGACATGTCTTGTAGGTTGTTCCCAGTACGCAGTGGTTAGTACCTACCAAAAGTGGCCTAAGGACGGACAACCAGTGAGAGGGTCATGAATCAGTAATATGAATCAGAGGCAAGGTTACATGCCAGTAGGGGTCTTTCCATAAAATCGCATTTGTTTACTGTGTTTATTTGTATTTATTCTCATAATCATCTGAGAGATCATTTGAAACAATGTTCTTGAGTGTCTATTGTTTAGTACTGTACATTGGATATTGTTATACTTGTATCTTATTAAAAGTATCATAAGAAAGTATTGTCTAGTGGTGAAAAACAGAGTATTATCTAAGGAGTTTGGTAAATTGATCATGTGATTCATTTTCCATTGGCTCTAAAAACTAGGTCACATCATCAAAACATTATTCCCTAGCGTGAGTGATCATCAGCGAGGAGGGTGTGGATGTGTTACACACAAGCTTAAATATCAAAGACATGTAGCAAAGACGATCTATCTGGTCAGAGAACAGATGTCCTGTCACGTTAAGGTCAAAAGTCAAACAAATAAAAATCATGCAAAAGCAGCTGAAGATGAAAAGTTACTTATTGGCCACTAAAACAAATTGAGAAACTCTTTTGAAAATGCAGAATATGGGGTATCACATTAGGGTTCATAAGGAGAATGTGTTTCAATTATGATTCAAATTTGTAAGCAAATACTCCTTTAATTACTCTCATTTTGTATAAAGCATTCTTTATATTTTTTACTCATTTTTGTCACAAGAACAGATGCAAATGTGTATACAGTGTTCCCCCGTGTATTTTTTCTTTAAACCTAACTAATTGTTTGTGGAAACTGCAAATATCCTTCACATATTTTTTGCTTTTTTTGGCAATATATATATATTTTTCATGCATTTTAGAGTTAAATTATTAAGAAAAATATAATTTACTAATTTTGAAACATAAATATTAATGTATATTCAGCTAAATTTCCATATAAACTCTAACTGTATACATTTTTAGTACTGTCAAGAGAACACTTGGAAAATAACACCCACGAATTTTGGGGGTTGACTGTATATAGAATATGATTGTAATTGGAATGTAAATGTAGTTAATAATGTAAGAGAAGAGAATATAAGCCTTCATTAGTCCCACAAGTGGGAAATTTGCATTGTATAGTGTACATTTTATATGTTATTGTTGGCATAGTTTTTATTCTATTCTATTGCTTTTTTACTTTTCACTGCTCTTACCTTTGTACTTGTAATGTAATTATATAACAAGAGGTAAACGTAAATTAAAATGACAAAGTAAATTAAATAGTAACTATTGTTTAAAAACGCTTTTTTAATGTTCACACTAGACTAAAATTTTTCACTTTGACACATAAATGTAATATTGGGTGGTGGTAGCCACCTACCTTCAGCATACCACCACTGGGTTCCTGAGCAAGACCCTTAACCCCATGTTGCTCAGGGAGACTGTCCCCTGTAGTTAGGGAATATGAGCTGCTTTAATAAAAGCATCTGCTAAATGCTGTAAATGTAAATAAAATGCTTTTTATGGCACTATACTGAAGGTATTATGTTAGAGAGTAACCACAAGTATGACAATTACATAAGCCTTTTATGACAGCTGATGGTATGGGAGCTGGCCCTATGATCAGAATGTTGTGGGTTCAAATCCCAGGACTGCTAGTGGCACCTCTGAGGTTCCCTTGAGCAAGATACCGTCCCCACACACTGCTCCCTGGGCTCTGTGTTCCTAAACTAACATTTACCTAAAGGCTTGTTTAGGGATCATGAATGCAGCCTTATGAATGCAGCCCTTTAGCATGGTAGGGGGACAGTCATGCTGGAATAGAAAAGGGTCTTCCCCAAATTGCCAAGTTGGAAGCATGGCGTTGTCTAAGATTGCTCTTCACTGGAAGTAAGGAGCTTAGACCAAACCCTGGAAAACAGGTGTGTCCCAATATTTTTGTCCACATAGTGTATATATCATTAGTAGCCGACAGCAAGTCCTTAGAGGGACGTCCCAAGAAACCCCTGGTGCTCAATTAGAATTTTCTTCATTTGTTTCTTTTGGTTCATCCGTGCCCTCTTCCCTCTTTTTTCCATCCTTAGACATGCATGGGGGGACTTAAATGGCAATGTAACAGCGTCCGGTCCGTCAGGAGACTAAATGCTGTGCTGGTGGACCTCTCGTGGTGGAAAACAGCCTACCCCACTGTTTTGTTTGGCTTCCAGGACACGAATGCTAGTTTACTGTTCAGGCCCAAACACTGAATACCATTCCATCTAGAGCGAGGAGGGGAGCTGCGCTGCTCTTTGCGAGATGCTTCATGCTCCCTATTGAGGGAGAGGAATGAACCTTATCCTTGCCTAAAACGTTCCTCAACGTTTGGTGAATTTATGGCAATTTTTTCCTTTCCAAGTTACGAAGCATGTCTAGCTAAGTCTTGCTCTAAATTCGATCTATTTCAAGTCAGTTAGAACATTCTGTTTCCCCGTCCCAGAACACTTCATTCATTTTCAAGCAGTTCAGTTAGAGTTCATGGTTCAGTGTCTGGCACGGAAGGTATTCTGAACTATACTGAAGTGTAGGCCCAGTGCAGATCTAAAGCGGCCTGCATTTTATAAGCTACATTTGTTGCCATCCTATTTAACTCTCTAACCATTTGTTTTAGGAAGTCTTGCCCTTTTTTTTCCAACTGTGAGGTAGTTATCCCTTTGTCGGAAAATGCATAAATTGCTCCATTACTGAAGGGTGCAAACAGCTTCAAGATGTTTACAGAGAATACAAAGAAACAGATGCATGTATCTGTGCATTATTACATTTTTTTGAAGAATATCACAGTCAAAAGTGTTACTTTATCTAAACCCAGAATTCACAGTCTTCAGTTTGTCTCACTTGCCTATACTAGGGTTTGCAAGTAGCCTGGGTTTGCTGGGAGCACCGTGCTTTGCTGTTTAATGTCTTGGAAAGGCCAGAGATATTTTGAATATTTCGAATGTGTGTGTGTGTATGTGTGTGTGTGAGAGAGAGAGAGGGGGGGGGGGGTTGCTTCTCGTTGCAAATAGATGTCCTGTAGGAAGCCTCAGATGTCCTGTAGGAAATACACAAAAATGACCAGCATATGTCATATTACTGTGTCTTAAATATACCCACATAACTCACATTCCAGTATTATGTCATTACTTTACATTATTGCCAAGTTTATGTTTATTCTTTGGTCCTGCATACAAATGCTACACTGAATGGAGTGGAGACCCTGTAGTAACCTACTGTGCTCTCTCAGTAGAGTAGATTGCTGTTAAAAAATAGTGCATTCTGAGTGGTGCAAGTTTCTTTTCAAAGGATCTAAAATGTGGCCTTTTTAAATGTCTTGTATTTTTAATATCTCACTAGAAAAGTTATTGATGTTTTATGCAGTCTTCAGTAGCCTGTAATAGTGGAGCTTTAGATCCCCTTGTGGTTTAGTTAGTTTTGGTTAAGATGCTTTTATTTTTTTTCTCTACACTCATTTTTTCTTGTCGTTACCTCAAATATATGTATGGTGCACTCCAGGCCCTGGTATTACATTAAAACAGACACTCAGACACTGGCAGCTTTACAAGCTTGGCAACTTGCATAAGTGCCTGTAACTGCTGTACTGTAATGTTCATGGAGTGATTGATGAGCTGCTACCAGTCTGATTAAGTCTATTTTTTTTACTAGAAGCTAGCTTGATTTGTGATTTGCTGTTATCTTTGCATGCTTTATGTAATGTAGCAGAACGGAGGGTCCTAAAACAGCTGTGAAAACTGTGTACATTAGCTGTGTATTAGAAATAATATAGAATAATTGTACTGACTGTATTTAGAAATATGATAAACTATATTATTGGATAGTACAATATTAGTGCTGTGAGAAAACAGTAAATGTGTGCATCAAATACTCTCTCTCTTTCTCTCTCTGTCCCTGTCTCTCTCTCTCTCTCTCTCTCTCTCTCTCTCTCTCCCTATATACATTATAATACATAAATATTCCCTTAAAGAGCTTTTGAGAAAGAGGATTTTCTGAGTTTGTTTGTTTGATGAGGACTTCTACTGATCTGAGGTAAACACCAACTGTTTGGCATAGATTTGGAGCTTGAATCAAATTCTGACCTATGAATCAAAAATTGTATTGAATCAGAACATATGTGCAGTGTATGGATACATAAGGTACAACCACTTTAAAAATTAAGCCTTAAAACCCAAACCTGCTATTCATATTTGATAATATGATGCGGTGAATACTGGTTATAATGTCCATACTGTTCATACTGAACACACAAAAGAATCTGTACTTAAGCTGCTATTTATGCTTGGTCATGCTGTTATACTGTGTGTATACTGTATATGCTTGATATATTGTCTATATACTGGTCATATTGTCTATACTGTTTCCACAACTCTTTAAGAATGCACAAACCTTTAAGAATGTATACTCAGGCTGCTATTTTTACTTGTCTCACACCACTTTGTACTGGTACACTGTTTATACTGGCTATTCTGGTCATACGTTTTGCACATTCCTTCAACCGTTGCACATTTTTGTCTTACTTATTTAGATACAATGCACAGTGAGCTGTCAACACACTCAGGACAGGTTCAGCTCACCCTTACCTTATTTTATACTTCTTATTTGCACTGTTCTGTTTTGTTTCACAGTGTCTTATGTCTGTTACAATATATGCTTCGCCATTTCATCTCTCTGTATACTTGTATATGGTTGAGATGACAATAAAGTTCACTTTGACTTTGACTGTAATAGACGTAATGTAGCAATAGAGTAATAGAGTTTATGTAGAACAGGCCCTATGGATATTCAGCATCGTGCAAACAAGGAAGAATTTAAGTCAGCTGTTAATAAGGATGTGTCTTTGCTGGTGAAATATAACATGAGAATAAATTGAAACACAGTAAAACATAACATAAGTTAATATAAGCATTAGAAAAATGTAGCATAGAAGGCCTGACAAACGGTTTGTTTCCTGACTCCTTCTGGACTGTAATCATGGATAAACAGTTCTTACCACCTAATATCTGGCTAATAGATGTAAATGCTTGGCTACCTCTAGGGGAGCTTTGCCATAGCCCTTACAAAATGTGCATTTTTGTCAAATTTCTTTTGAGTTCCATATTTTTGATCAGTGTTCTCTTTGTCTCATTCAGGACAGATCAATGGACCCTACTGTAGAAGACTCTGATAGACCAGACCTTCTAGATGACCCAGAGGCTTGGTCTGGCTCTGATGACCCTGAAGGTCCTTATTGCTCCCAGGATGAGGCATACTATGGGGAGTCAGAGAGTGACACAGAGCCACAGAATGAGGAGTTGTCCTATACTCTGGATCCCCACTTCGACCACAAGGCTGAGAAACAGCCTGCTCAACAAAGCCCTAAGTCCTCCTTCTCCGACTACTCTCAAGAGGATGATGGCCCTGAGTTGCTTTACCAAAATCCAGAACCTCTTCCTGACTCCCTTTCTGGTGAGCAGAATGACAGTCCACAAGAAAACGAGGACCCAGGAAACCTTGAAAGCAGCCTCTCAGAGTGTACTGGCCACAATCAAAAAGACCACCAGCCATGTGCTTCTGGCTCTTCCTCTCCCAACCAGGCTGTAAACTTACTATGTCCCAGGAAGCAGCTGGCTCCGGAAAGTTTGGATTCTCTAGAGTCAGAAGAGGAGGAGAGAGAGAGTAGAGGAGGAGGAGGGATAGAGGCAGCACCTCCCGCGTCGTATGTCACTGATGGAATTCAAGCTCAGCATGCTGAGGCGGCAGAGCAGTGGGGCGCTGCTTCCCTCACTGAAAGCACCAAAGTCAGCAGACAGCGGGCAAGGCACGCATGTAAGTTCCGTCACTCTCTCTACCTCTCTCTACTTCTTACTTGCCCTATGTCACTTTCTCCTCAAGTTGCTTTTTTAGGGGTTGAAGGTGCTGGAGGTGCTGCAACCTGCTTGCCTTTGTTACCATTTTCTCTTATTCACACACTCTTTTTTTACTTCAGTCCATTAAACAATATGTACGTGAAGAAGTAACCTCATTTTTAATGTGATGATACATTTAACAAATTTTATATTAAATAGTTTTATTGGTAGCCACTTGATATGTTCCTTGGGTTGTTTATAAAATGAGCATGGAGTGTTTCTCGCATTTACCTCCAGAGGCTTTACTCAGTGGCTTTATTAGGTGGCTTTATTTATTATGTGTCTGATTTAGCTGCTGCGCAGTCAGTGGTGTTACTGATTATTTTGGTACTCTAGACATGTTTTGTCGACCGGTGGAGGGGGTGTAACTATACTTTTGTTGTGGGAGGGGGTGTTGATGGTGGGGTGTCATTAAGAAATGTTATGATCTGCCTAGGTTTTCTATGCCTAGAAATGCCCCTGATGAACAAATCCTTTGAGAATAAGTAAGAACAAGTGGACCCCTCAAGACATTTAGAGGATAAGGATTAACTTCTGTCCTGGTTATTGATGTTTTCTGTGTGAAGGAAGCTGGTGTAGGTCCAGCAGTAGGACACATTTCTTTCAAAACTGAGCCAATTCAAAACTTGCTCTAAGAAATTAGATTTAGGTTCAGATGAGGCAAAGTGGCCTCAGTCTGACAGCCTGCATCAGTCTCTGTCTATGCAATCGCCTGCAGAGGTTTGACGGACACTAACATGTGTCATTGGTGGTTTGTTATTTGATCTTTCTTGGCTTGAAACCCTGGACCCATTGCAAGGAGTACACCTCACTCCCTCTCCCACTCTCTCTCTCGCTTCCCACACCATCTATAGCACCCTACCACCAACCAAGGTTAGTGCTGCTGCTGTTAGCATAGAGGCACTTTTGCTGGAGGATTTTATGGCCCCTTGTAATGTTTGCACTCCTAAAAAAGATTGCAGCAAGTGCCAGTGCACTGACCTGCTAGAAAGCCAAGCTCAAGGCCTTTGGAAACTGTATTATTTTAGAAACAGACTGGCAGGTCCAGAAGTTGAGCGTAAGCATAAATGCTTTTCAATAGATTCATAGGTATTTGCAAGGATCTTCACATGTTCCAATGTAACCTCTATTGATCACTCAGTCAAAGGCTGCAAATTTAAGTGCCACAGTGAGTTCTTCTTCTGACTAAATGCTAACGTCACTTGAGATTTGCTGAAAGATTTATAAAGAGATTTTATATAGCAAAATTGGATCACTCATGACGACGTGAGCTCTCACTTCAGTTCCTTGTTCATTAAATAACCTAGTTGCATCATCCACTAAGGACAATGATCAAGCTAAGAACAACTAACAAGATCAAGCTAAGAACGAACTAACTTTCATTTAATTTCTCTAAAATATATGATATCATGGTGGTATTGTTTACGTGACATATATTATTTGTCCAACTTTCTAAATTACATTTTTCTCTTATCCATTCCATTCCCCATTCCACCTTTCTTAGGCCTAAGACAGAGTGAGAGGCAGTCCGAGAAACATCTGAAGGAGGCTATATCTAAATGTAAACGCATCGCTCAGCTCTTGACTGCTGCACCAAATCCTCAAAGTAAGGGTGTGTTGATGTTCAAGAAGCGCCGACAGAGGGTCAGAAAATTCACACTAGTGAGCTACGGTACACAGAAGCCAGCAGATGACAGTTTTGAAGACGAGTGTGAATTTGAAGAGAACATAAATACAGGTCAGGATTTCAGATTTTCCCTACCAGCAACAAGTGAATCTGAATTTGAGGAGGACTATAGCTTTAATGTTCAGGGCCAAGGTGCTGCTTTGAATTACTATTACGACTACAATCCACAAGAAGAGGGAATACCATCAAATTATAACTTGGAAAAAATGGAGCAACTTCCACAGACAAAAGGCAGAGGAGTCTTGATGTTTGCTCAGCGGCGTCAAAGGATTGATGAAATTGCTGCACAACATGAAGAGATGAGGCAACGGGGCATGCCAGTGGAAGCATTTGAGGAACCCGAAACCGCTGTGCCTTCACTACCTGCCCTTCAGGAGGAGGCTGCTCTGGTCCATCATGATGTACAGGTTAAGCATCAGCTACAGTCTCGGGAACCACAATATCAGCAACAGATGGCTTATCAACCAAACACCGGTATAAATGGTCTAGATCCTTACCAAGTTACTTCCATATCCAAACCCCTTGTGTCAAACAGAACCGCCAAGCCGTTCGGGGGCCTAATTCAAGCCGCAACACCCTATTCTCCTGTTAAAGTTGCCCCAAGTCCAACATCAAAGAAACCTGAAAACCTGTTCAAAGTTCCCACTCCAATAAACACAAGCCCTCAGGTATGGTCACCCACAGGTGATATCATTGCTTCTCGTGATGAACGCATTGCAGTACCAGCTATCAAGTCTGGAATCCTGCCAGAAATGAAAAGGAGAGGAACAAATAAAGCAGATTCCAAAAACCTTCCTCCAGAGGATGACTATCTCAGTCTTGGAGCAGAAGCCTGCAATTTCATGCAAGCTCCAGCAGTCAGGCAAAAAAAACCTCCACCAGTCCTTCCTAAGCCTAACATCAATCCAGCTTGCCCACCATGGTCTGCAGAAGCCCGCAACCCTAGCAGTCCTCTTCCTGCTCATCAAAACTGGGCTCCACCTCAACCTCAGCCAGCTACCAAACCCTGGGCTCCATCACCAACGCAGCCAGTGCCACAGCAGCATATGTCTGCTTGGGTACCATCCAACCCATCGGCTTCTTATCAAGCTACATGGCCTTCAGAACCACAGCAGGCATCAGTGAGTATCAAGAGCCCTTCTACACCCCATGCAGCTCCCTCACAGTCAAAGACTCCATGGATTAAGACAAAACATGATGCTAGTTCTGTAGCTTCCTGCCCACCCCAACAAGGGAGCTCCAACTTCCATGCACCCAAGGCTCTTCCAGCTTCTTCAAGGGGCCACACGTCAGAAACAGGTCTCTCTGATGGGCCAACCCTTAAGGGAAAAGGTGCAGAACTTTTTGCCAGGCGACAGTCCCGTATGGAGAAATTTGTTGTAGATGATGAGACTGTGCAGGCGAACAGGGCGAGACCCCCCTCACCCACACTCTCCATGCCAAGCACCTGGAAATATTCTTCAAATATCCGGGCCCCTCCTCCAGTGTCTTACAATCCCATTGTGTCCCCTTTCTACCCCCTTGCAGCACAGAAGCAATCCCTTCCTGCAGCTAGTCCTAAAGATAAGTCCAAAGCAAACAAAGAGAAACCTAAGCCAGCACCTAAACATCTCAGTGTTGTGGATGTTATGAAACATCAGCCATACCAGCTGGACACCTCACTCTTCACCTACAACTCCACACCAGAAGTAAAGAGTGCAAGCCCCAAAGCATCCCCTGTTCCCCCTCTAGAGTCCAAGCAAACCCATATCCCTAGCCATCTGCAACCTCACTCTTCTGGTCGTTTCCCATCTCCTACCCTGTCCCCTTCCCCTGTCCCATCTTCTGGAAGTGCCCAGTCATTTAAACAAAGTGCCAAAGGACCGGTGAGTGTTCCATATCCCTTTACTCGCCAGCCTGCTCCAGCTAAAGTTGCTGCTGCACAGCCCCCACATGAGAACCTATCAGCCACAACAGCCACGCATGATGGCCAAAGCATCTCTAGCTCCTCTACTCCTCACTCTATCACTGCTGCAAATGCCTCCTTGTCTTCTTCCTCTTTCCCGCAGAATAGTGAAACGGTCTCAAGAGGTGCTTTGCCAATAGCTCCAAGGCCAAAATTTTCTGCAAAAAAGGCAGCCATTGGCAAGCAGTGGAAACCAGTGGTAATGCAACACTAGACAACATGAGTTTTATGATGTCAATCAAATGAAAAAGTAATTGCATATAGCATATAGCACAGATTCTTCATACAAAAGGACTGCATTTCTCAAAATGGTTTAGATCTTGAGACTGTAAAAGTCCAGTACAATGCTCCATATAAGCATAAGGGACAGCAAGAAATAAATTATGTATTTCATATACTAGTGAATAGAGTCATTACTTAACTACTATATTCACCAGCAGAGTTTGCATAAATAGTGTTGTTCCGGGGTGGACATTTTTTAACTTTTTATTTATGTCTAAACAACTAGCCCTGCTGCCACTGAGCTGTCCCACATTTTGAATGATGGGAAGTCGAGTTTGGTATATAAGACATGTCAGGGAAAGAATATCTTGAAATGATGGAGAGAAACATTTTATTAAAATGATTAACCCTTGGACAATTGCTTGTAAGTGTTTAGTATATATTAAAATAGACGGATGCTTCACAGTGATCTCAGGAAAACAAATATAGTTGCTTAATAATTATATCTTAAATTTGTCTTCTCATGTTCAACCTTGGGAGGTTTGCACCAATAATACAAAAAAATGTTTCAACGCAGTGTGTCAAGTGTGCCACCAGGGAGTCAAGAAGAAATGTGATCCATGGAGGCCATTTTGCCTGGCTAAAAAAAGGACTGTCGGCAACATAGAAATTAATGTTTGGCTTTTAAAGCATCAGGATTTTGGTCTTGGACAAAATTTCAGGGAATAAAAAAGCAATAGGCCGCTCACTGCTGGGGTAGGGACTAGCTCCTGATGTTGAGTACTTCTGAAGTGCTGCTGATTGCTGCATGGCAGACCATTAATCCTGGTTCAGCAGACTCACTCATCAGGTATTTGAGATTGTTTGGGCCTTGCTACACCCACAAATGCAGTCTGTGGGTGGAAAAGCTCATGTTGTCACAATCTCATTCAACTCAATGAGGAATTGCACCAAACAACATTTGAGCATCAACACCATAACTTTTAGAGCTAAAATCACTATGCTGGGCGGAGCATAGACATGTCAGTCAAGCCTTATCTGTATCCTTTCTTGTCTGTTGCCTTTTAAACCTTGTTCTGCCCCTTTTTTATTTTCTCTTTATTGTGAATTTTCATGTTACCGTTTTGTTTTAGGAGATCTCCCTGCTGAGCAGACAGTGGTGTTTTTATTCTGGGCAAAGGGCATATGACATAAAGGACAGTCCAGTTGTAATTATTTACACAAGTAAAAATATCCACAGCTTCACACTTGCCCGTTTCTTTTCACAGTTTCTCTGAAAGATTGCACTTCTAGGACTTTCTCTTTACATATTAAATATTTCTTTCAACTTTGTCTTCTCTCTGTGGCTTTTCATCTTAATCACTTTCTGCTAATATTTACATTCACTTTCTGCTATTATCACACCAAGTCACTTTTATAAAGAAGTTATAAAACACCTTGCAAATGAATTACAAAACATCTTGCTTGTTTTCTAATACTATAACTAAGTGGTAGCGATCTGAGTGGCTTTGAACAATTTTACACTGCAACAGAGTGCTCCCTTTACTAAATATAGGAGCCCACCCCTCTGTGTTTGACATATGCAATCCCTATTAAACACAGCTCTTACTTAGCAACCTGATAAGGCCCACAACTGCCAACACGCCAAGTAGGTAAGTGCTGAAAACCCCCCTCAGACGCCCCCAGGTGGAGGAATGGCAAGCACTATTTCTGTTCCAGTGATATCACTGTGCTTTGAATATATGAAGTCTAATCCTAGCTTGCATCATCAGCTCATTGGCTGTTGAGTAGGACTACAACACTTTCAGTGTGTATCAGCTTAATGCTCATCCCAAGTCCCGTGTTAAAAAGGGTTAAAGGACAATATCACCGATGTTTCCAAATTGTGCATGATTTGCTTGTTGGGACATGCAGAGTTCCATGACATGTGTTTCTTTGTAATGGTAGTGATAGGAACCAGATGTCTCAGAGTCACCAGTGAAAAGATTTGTAATTTGTTATGTAGACAACCAGGAGAACCACACTGAGTTAAATGTAACACTCAGATTGTTCTTGAAAGTATTGAAAATGTCAGTATACACACATATATATACATATATACACAGTAACCCCTCGCTTTTATAGTGAAAAACCGTGTTGTTGTGCTGTGATGCCTGGCGACAGTCCTGTATGGGGAAAAAAGGCTTAAAATGCCTATTTTTATAGTGTAAACCCTAAATATGCCCCCAAATATGCTCCCAAAACACTTTAATTTAATTTAAAACACAGTTTTCATTTTAAACACATTACTCTTAACAAAAATGTAAAGGTAAACCTGTATTCACACTGTATCGTTTACACTGAACTCTTGCAGTGCTAGAATATAAATACCGATGTTACCCCTGTATAGACTGTAATTCATGCAAGCGTGTTTTCTTTGGTATGCCCTGTCATTTCTTTGGTACCCACGAGTAATCACCAATAATTTTTACAGTTAAATAATTTACTGTTTATGGAGTCTAATTCAGGCGCTTCAGGGAGAGTCCTATTGTAGTAACCCGCAGGTTAAAGCAGACACTGGACAGCAACTGAGCTCAACAGCCTCTTTTAATTTAATTTACAGTAATAACAATACAGGTCTTTAAACAGAACAAAACGAAAAACAAGAGAAACACTCCAGACGCTCCAGCGGAAATTCTGGACTGCCTGCCACAGGTGCATCAAACTGCAGCAGTCAATCAGCAGCAAGGAGAAATAAATAAGGTTCTCGGATTGGCTACTTTCAAACCTCCCGCCTCTGAGTCAGGGGCAGACTGGCAATCTGAGCGTTCTGGAAAAGAACGGCTGTCCGGTGCACGGCCATAGGCCTGTCTTTTTCAGCCAAGAGACAGACCTCTGCGCAGCTGGTGAAGAAAGTCCAGGCTGTTTTTTAGTCCCAGTCCGCCCCTGTTCTGAGTACAGCGTATTTAACCGTCCCAAGAAGCGCTTTCTTTCTGTTCTCGGGACAATCCAAAAACATTTAGAGTTATATTTTATATGGAAATGTAGTAGAATTTAGGTTAATATTTATGTTACAAAATTAGTACATCATATTTTTCTTAATAATTTAGAACTACAATGCTAAGAAAACCATATTGGCATGAAAAAAGCCCCCCAAAAATGCAGAGGATATTTGCAGTTTCTGCATTACTGTGGGGATTTCCGCATACAATTATCAGAAAAAGAAAATTGCCTTAGACTGATTCTCCACTCCTGATCTACATAAAAGGGTTACTGTGTACAATAATCCCCCGCTTTTCGTGAGTTATTTCGAGAGCACATGCTATTGTGAAAAACCACATTGTTGTGTTTTGGTAAAAAAAAAAAAGACTAAAAATGCCTATTTTTATAGTGTAAACCCTAAATATGCCCCCAAATATGCTCCCAGAGCACTAATTTTAAACATTAATTTAAAAATTTTAATTTTAAACTCAGTTTAATGCATTACCCTTAAAGAAAATGTAAAGGTAAACCGTATTCACCTCTTTTAATTTAAATTCCCCACCGCTATATCCAACTAGGAAGGTTGCGGGACAATAGTATTGGGCAAGGAGGTGAACGGTTTTCGGGGAGCGGTTTTCGTGGAGATTTCCGAGTATTGTGGAGTATTGTGGAGAGGTTTTTTTTCTCAGAAAAAAATCACCTTGTGACTGAATCTGCAACTCCTGATCAGCATAAAACTGGGGTTTTGCTGTATACATCTGGTGTGTGTACATTTATATAAATTAGGGCTGGACATCTCAACGCATTATTAAGGTGTTGACGCATTATTTACTTAACGCCGACAATTATTTTGTCTTGCGTTAATGCAGGTTTTTAAAAATCCTTTTATTTTAAAAGTTTGTTGCTTTCATTTAATATGGACAAAAGTAATGGGAACAACAAAAACCAGCAACACATACAGCGTTCGCATTACTTTTGTCCATATTATATGGATAAAAGTAATGGGACGCCTGACCATTACAACAAAAGAGACTTTAATATCACTGTATTCAGATACATAGACTTTCATATGGAGTTGGTCCCTCTTTGCAGCTGCTATAACGGTTCCACTCCCCATGCTCTGGACTCTGAGGGTCACTTGTTTTTCTATAACAAATTAGATAAACCGTGAAAGCCCTGCAAATATAGCCCTGCAGCTGTGTAACTGTGTTAAAGGAAACACTTATGTTAAAAACCTCCTTATTTGTTTAAAGTGTTTTTATAATAGTGTCACATAGTGTATCCTAAAGCCTAGATCAGTTTAAAGCAGGACCAAACTTGAGGACTAACACTGACTGTGTTACAGAGAGATACCAGATGATGGCAGCAAAGACTAAAAATTACAAAGTCTGTCAAAGTTAAAGAGGTAATGTATCACTTCATGTGAATATTAAATATATAGAAAGCATCTGTGTCTACAATCTGGCTGTTCTTTTAGAAGGGCTCATTCCATGCCACCTCAAAAAAAAGGATTAGTCTCAGAAACTAGAAAGGTCAAAAAGGTATTGCATACAGAAATTACTTTGGTTTAATAGGAATGTAGAAGTAACATAAAATTTAAATGGTGTAAAAATAATTGAGATCTTTTTGATACCACAAAAAGTACATTTATTCTCATGAACACAGAGCTCAACAAAAATGTTCATATTGTATGTATATCCAGATAATATTTCAGGTCAGTTTAGACATTCTGATAAATAAAAGATGCAAAATAGAATCTGTTTAGGCAAACATCAAAAATTCTCAAAAGTGTTGGAATTTTCTTTCATTGAACTGTCTATATCCCACTTCTGTGCAAATAGTTCTTCCAGTCACAATTCAGCCTTATTTAAGTAATTACAAATATAAAAGAATATAATAATATCTAAAATCTAAACAGTGCATTTTTGTCCTGTTCATTTTTCTGCCCTTTGTTTAGGTGTACAGCAGGAGCCGCTCTTTGTCTCTGCCCCCCAGACACTCCTCCATGTCAACTCTGTCCCCAGTGTCCAGTCCAGGTTTCCATCCCAACCGTGGATTCCTGGACAGGCAGATGTCCTGGGTGGAGCACCCTCAGAAGCCTCCTTCCCCCTGGGAAGCGGCAGCCCGGAACCCCTTGGGCCTTGTGGATGAAGCCTTTGGGCCACAGAATGTCCAGCAATCAATAACCAGCAGTGTCCACTCTGCCGCACACAGGAAATCACTACCTGAGCCACCCCTGGAATGGAAACGCCGGGTCTCCAACGATCCTATTGAACCCCCACAACCCAGGACCCCCACACTGGCCGTCCCATCCCCCACCAAGGCCTTCGCTCCAGCCTCAGAGAAGTCGATTATTTATGGGCCTCCTTTCAGACCAGCCCAGCCTATAACAATTGGTATCAGGTACACTGGGACCAGTTCTTTGCCTAGGAATTTTTCCCTTCACTCAAGCTACGCTCCAATACATAGAGTCAGTTGGAAAATGTAGTGAATTGTGGCATAAGCGGCTGTAGTTGTGATCTTCCACTGTTTTTTCACACATCACATGCACGGTTACAAACCGGGGTTAACTTGGGCACAGACTTCGTGGCATTGTATGGTTAACTTGGAAGGAGACACAATTTACTAAACAGTATTCCTCTTTGAGTGCAGCCTAGGAAAAAGGTCAGAGAGAATAAATAAATAAAAACATATTATATATAAAATCACAAGAGTGTGAGACTGAAACATGGGTGCAGTCCAGGGACAAGATTAACTTTGGAGATCTTGCAGTGGCAAGGACGTCAATTCACTGTTTAAAACCTTCTTCAGTATGGCTATCACCACTTTAAATTATTAAACTAAATCCAGTTTAATAACAGACTGTTGGAAGACTGTTTAGTTTACCAGTGGTTGGCATGATGGCCAATATGGCCCTCTATTAAACAGACTAGGTGTTAATTTCCTGTCTGGGCAAACACACAATACAATCCTAATGAAAGTCCTTGGCAATAGAAATGTAGCCAGAGTCAACATGACCGTTTATCTGCTCTTTGTGCTTTTTGACAGATTTAATAGATTTTTCTATCCAGATCCTCATCATATTTAGTTCTGAAAGCTTGTCAGAGATACTCCAGCCACGTTACAGTTGTTACACATCTGTGGAAGCTGTTTAGTAAAGAATCAGTTCTATCAGCTGTCTTCTCCAGTTATCTCATTTTAACATGCAGTTAAACTACATTCTGTAAAATGTAGCTGCCTCAAGAGAAGAGTTAAGGACCCACTATGAAGCACTAAAACAGTATTTAGTCCAACTAATCAAACTTCTAGTTGTATATTTGGTGATCTTTACATTTCTACATTCATTCCTCAGAATACATGTAAATTTAAGCCACTCACTGTCAGGATTTCCACCATCTTCCAAACACCAACTTAACCCCTGGTTCGGAATGGAAATTATATGTAGATATTTAGCTTTGTTGATCGGAGTAAATAATGTAGCCAATAATAATGGCCACTTGTGTGATGTAAGGTCTGACTGTGTGAAATATCCTTAACACTAACAGTTTTGGACTGGCATTTATAATGAAAGAGGAAATGAATGTGACACGGTGTAATGGAGTTTGCATGTTTTTTCTAGCCAAAGATGGAGAGAAGGAAATCTCAAAGCAGTTGTAGGAAGTGATCTTTGTATTTTAGAAGCAAAAAGTAACACGCAATATATGGGTGACTTATAACTAAAAGAAAGTGATGAATGTTTTGAAGATACACTGGCCACTTTATTAGAAACCCACCTCGTACGTCTACCATGTAGTCCATATACAGTCAATTGCATAGACCTATAAGGTAAGAAAAGCTCATAAAATAACCAGTGAGTAGCTTCTAATAGCGTGTGTATAGTTGGTGAAAGAAGTCATTTTACCAGAGAAACACGTAAAAGTGTGAAATTTGCTGTGATCCACATTTAAGCTTCATATTTCCTGCAGTTTTCTCACAGTTTCACACACTACTTTTATAGAGATACAGCTATCAGCCAAAACATTAAAACCACTGACAGCTGAAGTGAATAACATTGATTATTTTGTTACAATGGTACATGTGAAGGTTTGGGATATATTAGGCAGCATGTGAACAATCAGTTGTGGAAGGTGATTTGTTGGAAGAAGGAAAAATGGGTAAGTTTAAGGCTCTGAGTGATTCTGTCCAGGCCAGTTGGGTTAACTAGACAACTGAGTCAGAGCATCTTCAAAATGGCAGGTCTTATAGGGTGTTCCCAGTAAACAGTGGCCAGTACCTATCAAACGTGGTCCAAGGAAATATATCCGGTGAGCTAACAAAAAAGTAATGGGTCTCTGAAGCTCACTGATATGTGTACCTCAACATTCTTGCAGACCAATTTCATGTCAATGGTATTCCATAATGGCAGTGGCCTCTTTACACTACAAAATGTTCAGAAATAATTGGATTAACAATTTGGCCAAACTAGTCTGATTCACAGAGAATCCACCTCGTATTTTGTATGATCTGCTGCAAATGTCTTGGTGCCAGATACTACAACACACATTCAGAGGTCTTGTGGAGTCCATGCCTCAACAAGAGAAGCAACACAATGTTAAGCAGTTGGTTTAAATGTTATGGCTGAACTGTGTATATGTAATACTGAATGTACTGATGTGTGCACCCAAATGTGTTGAATGTTGTTTGGGCCACACATGTTGAAAGCATAATACAGTGACTGAATGCATAATAACGTAATGTGCAGCTAAATACTTTTTCTGGCACTCGGTTGTTCACAGACAAGCACACAGAATTTTTCTCATCATTAAAAACAAATGTGACCATTACAACTCAATATTAGCCTTTTTTTACTGACAATGACATTTTAGTCTTTGACTTTTACACCTTTTTCCTCCGATTTCACAACAGGAACTGTAAACACAGATATTGTGGCTTTCATATCGAAACTTCCTATCTTGCTTTTTCTTTCTTCTTTTTTTCCTTCTTCTTTTTCTTGTTGCTATTGTGAAATAGCAGCTGCGCTGTGCATTGAAAAAAATCATGAAAAACTGACTAATAGAAGGCTTTCCACAAGATTTTGGAGTTTCTGTGGGAATTTGTGCGCATTCATTGTGTAGAGCATTTTTGAGGTCAGGCACTGATGTTGGATGGGGTTGAGGTCAGGGCAGTCTAAGTTCTTCCACACTGAACTCCTCCAGCCACGTCTTTATGGAGCTGCTTTGTGCACTGGGACACAGTCCTGCTGGAATAAAAAAGGTTCTTCCCCAAACTGGGTCCACAAAGTTGGTCCACAAAGTTGGCTTTGTCTGAAATGTCTTGGTGTGGTGAAGCATTAAGATTGCCCTGCACTGGAAGTAAGGGGCCCAAACTCTGAAAAACAGGTGCGTCCTAATACTTTTGTCCATATATTGTATGTTTGGGCACTTCCCCTGAGTACTCAAATATGCTCCTAATGCCTCCTAATATACTGATTTTAAGACTTTGTATTGTGTGCTATGACAGACTACGATATACCCTAACCGACCCCCCCACCCTGGCTCAGCAATTGTTTTATCTCTACTCTGCTCCAACGTCAACACAAATATTTTGTCTATACACCACCCAATGATTCCTCCTAATGTTCCTCCATGACCACAGCCTTGGCCAGTGCAGTGGGAAAACATGGTTCATTAGACTGACCGATATAGTGAATCAGTTAAATGAGGTGAGCTGAGAAGTTCATTTAGAGAAATGTGGAGTGTTTCTTTTTACTTGCCTCAGTGTGTGGTTTTTCAGAGCTTGCGTCTCATTTCCAGAAGTGCATTGAGATGTTTTGTGTAAGTCGCGAAAATGGCGTGTCGAAAGCTAAGCTGAACTAATTCGGTTAAACATGCATGACCGGAGAGCTTGCAGCGCAATTAGGTGGACTAATTTAATTTTCTTTGTTTCTGGTACAAAAGGGAGATCTGTCACAATGAGAAAACAATTCAGGTGATGGAGAACTAGAATTGCTGGTCAGAGACTGGATAAACATTACAACAGAGCATCATTTCCAACATGCCTTGTTTTGATAGGGTACACTGACATAGTGTGGCTCAGTAAGGACTTTAATTAGCACTTTAATCTGGTAATTCTGCATTTTGTAGCAAAACTATTTTAGTCATTAGGATGCTTTGACTAGGACTGTCATGGTTATTCTAAAGTACTCAGTTAAAAATTGCTTTATGATGACTGCAGTCTGAGTGGCAGGCATTGTATGTGCAGGTCATTATAAAGTAATGTTTAGGAGTCTGAACATTCTCCACAAGGGGGAGCTTTAGTGCTCAAATTATTTTTGTTAACATCACTGAAAGAGAGGAAACCACCACCAGCAGGATCTGTATATCTGTAGAAAATGTGCTATTATAAATTGCATGTATGATTAATCATTGAAATAATCACTAGAATACTGATGTAATCAAATTTTCACACAACCTTGTGCATTAGAATTTCTCATTACGCTAAATGACTTTTATCAGTGTTCTGTAAAGCCTGTCCATTAGTGATGTGCAGATTGATCCATAACTCCCGGACTTGGCCCTGTCGGTCACACAGGTTATTAGAAAATGTTACGGGTGTGAGTGGATCAAAACAGCAACAACGCAGTGCTCAGAGTAAGTTCTAAATAACATCGTAGGTTATTGGGTTCTGTCAGGATGGGTCAGCATTGGTTAATTAATATTTTCTCTGTATAACAGGGCCCATTGGATCTTATAACAGGTGATAAAAAGCCATAAACCATGCACAGTTACTGTCCATTAGAGACTGTCCTAAGAACGAATTTGAACATAATTGCATTGATAATATTAACAATGTTCCAGCAGGTACTGATGATCCAATTTAAGTAACCTCTTTAGTCAACGGTCCATGTAGTATGTCTCTGCTTTGGTTGCTCTTTGCCAGGTCGGTATGTGTTTCCTCTTGTTTCTCTCTCTGTTTTCCTCTGGGCTAATCTGAATGATTGACAGACTGAGCTATGACCTCATCGATGAAGGAGAACAGTGACAAAAGGAGGATACATGTGGTAGATTGACAGGAAGGCTGTGTTAAATGCAGCAGTAATTGTGGGAACTTTCTCCAAAGTGACGCTGAGAAGGGCGTTGATGTGGCCATTAAGCGAAGGCCTCGTTATTGAGGTTTGTTCATGTATGAACTCGCTCTGTAGAGGAATCTTCGTCATCGCCGAGGGAATGCCTTTTTACAGCTTACCGGTTATTACACATTCAACCATGTGTGTTTGATCTAGCTACATAAAGTGCTTAACAACAGTTTGGTGGGAACATTGCGGTGCAGTGGCAAACACAAAGGTATTAAGAGAATATCAGAAAAATGAACCCACGTGAATAAAGAAAAAAAACCTATTTTGGTCTCTTCTCATTGTTTTTCACTGTCTCCCACTTTTTCCACATCATTAACAAAGGGGATCCACTGTGGAAGTTTGAGGGCTGAGACTAAAGGCTAGAACAGGTGGGTTTAATAATGTATGTGTGTGAGTGCAGAGGGGATGTTGGGGTTGTTTTTAGGGGGAAGCACCCCACAGCTGGGCCTGTTAGAGCACCATGGGTCTCGGACCACAGTCTTCCTCTTCTTTAGCACAAGAATGTGAGTCATGAAAGGGTCATTATTATAGCTTACTCATACTCTTTTACAGAATGTAATCAGTCTATAGTAGACCACTGTATGTGTGTTCTTTATTCTGGTAATAGAAGTATTTCCGGTAACAGAAGTGTGAGATGATACTGTAATAAATTTGGTCTCAATATACCGATGTACTTTTCTGAACTTGTTGGATATTGGAACGCTGAGCTTGTTGGATAGTGGTCTTGGTCTGCTGAAGCATTAAGATTTCATTCCAATGACAGTGAAGGACCACCTGAGTTCAGTAATGTGTCCCCATACTTCTGTCCAAATAAAAATATGTATACAGTAAACCCCCAGTTTTACGTGGATCAGGACTAGCGGATTCAGTCACACACGAATTTTTTTTGAGAACCAAACTCATAGGTTTACACGGAAATCCCCACAATAGCATGGAAACTGCAAATATCCTCTGACTTTTTTAGTTTGTTTGTGGTAATAAATATATTTTTCTGGTTGTTTTTACACAAGGGGACTCAGGGCAGGCTGTAGCTGATGTGGAAGCACTTTTTTTGAATTCCACACCAGGGTTGAGCCCCTGCGTTCCAGCCCTGCAGACCAGGTGGTGTGTGTGTGGACTGGATCGCGTGGACCGGGTCGTGTGTGTGGACCGGGTTGTGTGTGTGTGTGGACCGGGTTGTGTGTGTGTGGACTGAGTCGTGTGTGTGTGTGTGGACCGGGTCGTGTGTGTGTGTGTGTGGACTGGGTCGTGTGTGTGTGTGTGTGTGTGGATCGGGTCGTGTGTGTATGTGTGTGTATGTGTGTGTGTGTGAGTGTGTGTGAATGTGTGTGTGTGTG
>JBBPCY010000082.1:5801250-5820353 GCA_037974405.1 Brachyalestes nurse
ACAGAATGAATGGACACAAATTCCCACAGAAACTCCAAAATCTTGTGGAAAGTCTTCCAAGAAGAGTTGAAGCTGTTCTATCTGCAAAGGGTGGACCAACTCCAGATTAAAGTCTGTGTTTTTGAATGCAATGCCATTGGTGTAATGGTCAAGTAGCCCAACACCTGCAAGCACTGCATTGTTTTATGGAGTGTGCACTTTCATTATCTGTAGCTTGTGACTGACCTCACGACCAGACACAACACTGCAGGACTCACCAGATATTTAGCAGACTAGATATCTGTCAGGCGTCTGAGGTCTCTCTAATGGTGTTTTTAATATGAGTAAAACAGCTTGTTCATCAATGTTATTGTGAGGCTTCACATTTTCGTTTTTGCTGTAGTTTGTCTGCTATTTAATAAATAAGCTGCCATTAGAAGCCCCTTAGCGGAGGCTTGGCCTAGTGGGCCTACTGACAGGTGAAAGGCTGTGAAAGTGAACATGCTGTGTCTTTTTATGTTTCCTTGTTTCACACTGTGGTCACTGGAAAATATTGTATCTCCAAAATGGTAGCTTTTCAGGTTTATATTGATCTTTATATCATGCATTTTTTTATATACAGTAATCCCTCGCTTTTCGCAGGGGTTACATTCCAAGAGCACCCGCGTACAGTGGAAAAACCACGTTGTTGGGTTTATTTTTAAAAAATGCCTAAAAATGCCCATTTTTATAGTGTAAACCCTAAATATCCCAAACATGCTCCCAGAACACTAATTTCATTTCATTACCCTTAAAGGAAATGTAAAGGTAAATCCGTATTCCTCTTTTTAAGGTAAATCGGTCTTTTAATTTAAATTCCCAATGCAACTCGGAAGGTTGCGGGACAAAAGTATTGGGACACCCGGGGGCCGCGGGTGGCTCCGTGCACGGGTCCCCTTGTGTGAAAACATCCAGAAAAATATGTTTATTGCCACAAAAAAAACAAAAAAGGTGGAGGATATTTGCAGTTTCCGCGTTATTGTGGGGATTTCTGCGTAAAACGATGTGTTTGCGTGTGACTGAATCTGCGACTCCTGATCCACGTAAAACTGGGGGATTACTGTACACACACACACACACACACACACACACACACACAAGTGACAACCTAGGAAATCTTCATTTAAAGGCGTCTTCTTGGCATACACCAACCATACACCAATACAAGACAAGACAATACAAAAATACTAAAAGCAGGTAGCCTAGTGGTTAGAGCATTTGCCCTGCAATCAGGAAGTCATGGGTTCAATTCCCAAGACTGCTAAGCACTTCTGAGGTACCCTTGAGCAAGGTACCCTCCCTGGGTACTGTGTTGCTGGCTGCCTGCTGCTTCACAGAGGAGGAATTTTGTGCTGTTCACACTGTGTGCTGTGGTGTGTTCATGTATGACAGAATAGTGACTTTCACTTACCAAAAAGAAAACTTCTTGAAACTCTTTATGGACAGGTTTTAAGAGCAGAAAGCATGCCTACACATGACTCAGTTCACTATTTTAATGTCTAGCTTTCAGATCGTGTTCATCCGTCTTCGACCTGCTCTAGTTACAACCTCAACAGCGCCAGACAGCTGCGTCTGTGTCCGCTAACACCAGCTATATTTAAAGGAGACATAAGTAGCCTTGCATCTGGCACTTACTGCGCTAGAGTTACAATAAACAGACACTTGGGAGCTTCCAGACCATCAACAACTGCTTTTTGATTGCTTCCCTTTCCCCTCACCAAATACCACAGGCAGATTTCTTGCTATAAATTGTACCAAATAGTGTCATGGTTTAACGCACACAAGCAGGTCAGCCAGACTATGTGTTGTTTCTACAAATTTATAATTGGAAATTTACATTTGGACAATAAGTATATGCGTCAGCACCAGTAATATAACATTCCTTCATTCTTTTTCTGTAGCTGCTTAATCCTTACTAGGGTCTACGGGTGCAAGGCAGAGACTTACCCTGGGCAGGGCGCCAGCCCACCCCAGGTAATATATTATTTAAATTATACTCTTAGCAAAAGAGGTTCTACATGTTACCAAAAAGAAAACAACTTGTTCTGTGAGCAGATATGGAAAAGACTGAAGTAAAATGAAACTGGTTGTTTTCTTACTGTGTAAGAACCGGGATCACCCATTAGTTACTGCACAACACCACCAAAACAGTTAGGGTTATGCTTTAAGTTTAGTGTGGAATTAGTCAACTAATTATGCAAATTTAACTAAACACACCCAAGCTTGATCACTGCTATCACTGCTGAATTTATCACTTAAATATGACCTTTAGAGCAATGTGGAATGCAACTGATGAAAAGTTAGTCATTGCGAAATATCAGACTGGAAATTGCTACAAAGCCATTTCTACATCTCTGTAACTCCGGCAGACTACAGTGAGAGTCGTTATCAATAAACAGAGATTGCTTAGAACAGTGTGAGTCTTCCCTGGAGTGGCCAATCTACCAAATTACCTTTAAGAGGGCAGCAATGACCCATTTAGTAAGTTACAAAAGAACTCAGATGAATATTTAAAGAACTGCAAGTCTTGCTTGCCTCATTGTTCATTATTCTAGGCCTGAAAGACACTGTGGAAAATAGTATCCACTGGAGACTTGCAAGGTGAAAGGCACTATAAAGGGGAACATAAACTCTCATGTAGTTAAAACCACTTGGACTAATGTTTTTAATTCTGTGGACTAGTGAGCCAAAAGCAAAACTAGTGTAAATCCATCAAGATTATTTCACAATAATGTGCTTTGCTGCTTAAGGGCCTGGATGACTTGCCATAATTGACAGAAGTCTGAATTCTACTATCAGTCTCAAATCAGTCTCAACTCTACCAGATCAGTCTTAAATCTACCAGATCAAACTGGACTCTACCAGTTCGATCTCAACGCTACAACATCATTTTCAACTCTACCAGATCAGTCTCAACTCTACCAGATCATTCTCAACTCTACCAGATCAGTCTGAAATCTACTAGATCAGTCTGCACTCTACAAGATCAATTTTAAGTCTACGAGATCAAGCTCAACTCTACTAGATCAATCTCAACTGTACCAAGTCAGTTTTAAATCCACCAGGTCAGTCTTAAATCTACCAGATCAATCTCGACTCTACCAGATCAAACTCAACGCTACCACATCATTCGCAAAGCTACCAGATCAGTCTACACTCTACAAGATCAATCTAAACAGTACCAGGTCAGTTTTAAATCTACCAGATCATGAACTCTACCAGATCACTCTACAATTGAGTGACATACTAAGCAAGTCCACGTTTGATTAGCCAAAAGAAAAGAAGGTTTTTATCTACTATCCTGATTTGAACACCATTGGTATGCTATGCCAGACTGAGCCTAAATTCCACCGCAGTGATGTGAAAGACTGATCTCCAGTAATGGGAAGTGCTTGGTGGCAGTTGTTGCCGCCATTTATTTTTCAAATAGGTAATATGTGTTGCAAAACCATTTTTCATTAATAAGTAAAATGATAATTGAAAAATTTTCCTCATTTTGGTGTTTCCTGTATTTTGTGTTTCCTCACGTTCTCTTTGTTTTTCCACTGAAACGTAGATCATAGTATTATTTATCCATATGAAATCTGTATTGGATGTAGAACGGTTGAAATGCGGTTTCATTCATCATGGTATTGGGTCCCAATGCAAAACTTTGAACTGTAAAATGGCTATAAGTTGGTTAATATGTCAGCCCCATCAATGAACTATCAATCAAATGAGGTCACGTGACCTACAGGCTGGTTTTAACATAAATCAAGCTATGCCTGAAAAACAGTGATCCCCTAATCGCTGGTGTGAATTCACATTAGCTATGTTGATATTGATAACGTGCCATTTTTGACAATTAGGGAAGTGTTATTGTGTACATTTTCGGGGTTAAATGCGATCTGGGATCAGAAGCTGGAGCAGTTTGCCTGAAGCCTGTGTCACTCTCATTATTCACACAACAATGACTGGCAAACCCTAATTAGAACCCACGAAATATGGATTAGGCAGACTCATAAGGACTCATCGAGGCAGAACGGTGGCTCAAACAATGCAACACTGCCCTTTCAGGGTCAGGAGTTTGGACAATTATGTGTCCATGAACATTTTCACTTCCTCAGAGATGAAGGGCAAGCAGGCTGTGCTACGATTGGCTAGTAGTATAGGTGGCCGGCTTGCAGGTATGAACTACATTATATGTCTAAAAGTATAAAGACACTTCTTCAGATAAGTTCATTCAATTCATTCACACACACACACACACGCACACAAATACATGTAAACACAGTTTGTACACTCTCCATTGAAAAGAATATAAACAGCCTGAACTCCTTCTGAAGGGCAAACGAGACTGAGGTGTGTTAGAGGTCACCTTTAAGACATGCACTGAAAAAGAACTGAATGTACCTGTTTCAAGTGAGGACATAACTTTCACATGATTAAAACATATTCCATCAACACTATTTTGTCTTGATGTAAATATGATGTAATATTGGCAAAGGTTTTCAATCATATGGTTGAAATTATGGTTTAGCATGCTTTAGCATGTTTAGCATGCTGTAAATATTAGGACTTATAATAATAGATAATAGATTTTTTTTAAATTTCAATTTTACAATTAAAGCCCTCAGGACATGATTTTAATTCTACTGAACTAAACTATACTGAACGTTCAAAGGTGCACCACAAAACACTACCATGTTGTTCATATATACATTTCAAATGAAATTGTAATGGAAAAGAGTGTAAATACAGACACGAATTTGTACATACTTAGGCATTTTCATGCCAATGCATGCATGCATTTATGCCCATGAGAAAATATGAGTAGAAAATAATCAAAAGAAGCCTATAATAATAATACTTTGCTTGTGAGTACAACTCCTACTACTAGTAGTACTACTACTACAACTACTACTACTAATAATAAGTAAAAAGAAATAAATGAGTAAATAGGTTAAAGGCAAGCCTCCCTATGCATTGATTGGCTTGCGACCCGACAAACCAAGCTAGGATTGGCTAAAATAATCCTATAACAATAAGAATAACAAATAATAAATAATAATACATAATAACAAATGAATAAGCATGTAATAAGTGAGTAGCAAAAATCTCTCTAATCTCTCTATACTTCCCATTTTTTCTATAAATATGCCTTATAGAAAAGATCATATTTGTATGTATTTAAAGTTCAAAACAAAAAACTCACATGTATACTTCATTCCATTTTACTAAGATTTGATGAATAAATACACAGTCGAAATGGAGACCAACCATAAAAGTATTTTTTACCGGCCTGTATGAAAAAAGCAGATAACTTAAAACAGCTGTATCAGCCCTGCAGGCTGCGCGGTTCAGAACAATTTTGTTTTGTTCAGGGGTTTTTAGATGGGTCATAAGCAGAGAGAAGCAGTGCTTTTGTAAAAAAAAGTAGGCCTGGAGCACTGCAGGCCACCCATGACATCAGTGCAGAGGAAAAAGAGGTCGCTGTTCCCACGCCTTCTGTCAACTTTTGCCCAAGACTCATGCCTTAAAAGCACTGAAACGTTTTACTGCCAGCTGGTGTGAGGCAGGAACGGCCATGCATGTGGCCTATGAGCTTCACTTCGGCAGCACCTTGGTCACGATGCATTTCCACCAGCTCTTTCTGGGCTCCTTCTGCTCGGTGTGATTTCCCACGACGAGGGAAAATGCTGAGGAGAAAATAAGCTCAGACAAAAGGCTGCAATGGAACACACAGCAGACAAAGACACACCGTCGACTTTTATTCTTGTGGGATTGCAGTAAAGAGTGTAAACCAGGGGGCGGGGTTTGACCCTGCTAACTCTGCGTTATTTATTTCTCCCCACCCGTAGTCGGCCTGGCCCTGCCTCTCCCCATACTCTGATTGGCCGAGGGGTGTAGCAGGCTGTGCAATGATTGGCCAGTAGTATAGGCGGCCTGCCTGTGAGTATAAACTACACTATGTGTCCAAAGGTACCCAGACTTCTTCAAATTCAGTTATTCACATACACACTCTCTCTCTCTCACACACACACGTAAACACACAGTTTGTATAATCTCCATAGAAAAGAATGTGACATGAAGGTAAGTGAGAATGAGCCTAAACTCAACATGTCCAGTGCTAAACTTGGCTACGGAGGTATAAAGCAATTCAGTGCTATATGTGTATATAACTGTGTTCTCTGGAGTTCATAGAGCTCAGTCCAATTTTTGTGATCCAGAACTAGTTCTCCAGCATCATTATCTGACCTCACTAGTGTCTTTAATCCAGAATTAATTCTCCAGCATAATTACCTGACCTTACTAGGGTCTTTAATCCAGAACTAGTTCTCCAGCATCATTTCCAGAACTAGTTCTCCAGCATCATTACCTGACCTCGCTAGTGTCTTTAATCCAGAGCTAGTTCTTCAGTCTTTTATCAAGAACTAGTTCTCCAGCATCGTTACCTGACCGTAATAGTGTCTTTGATGCAATCTGATCCTTACAGGAATTTTCAAGCACCCGTTCTACAGCCTTCCCAGAGCAGTCCGAGGTAAAGGGTGGACAAACTCTCTATTAATACCCTTTATTTCAGAAGATGAGCAGGTGACCACAAACTTTTGGACACGTTGTGTACCTAGTCAGCTCTAGAGCTGGTGGGCGGGGCTTGTCTGAAAACGGGTGGGGGAAAAATAAACGGTAGAACTCCCAATCCATCCGTACCGTTAATCCTATGCAGACTTTCGAGAGATAGGAGTCATCCGTGGCTTAAACAGCCTCCAGCAGCAAAACAGGCCAAGGACGACGACCTGAAACGGATCAGCTGTCCTTATGGAAGCCCTAGGTCCATGTCTGAAGCGAGCTAGCTGACCGTGGATATTAATTTTTTTTTTCAGGGTGACTGCAGGCACGCTAGCTCCCGTGTGTTATCCTCTGATTCAGTGTCGTCAGGCTTCTCTACATATGAACTCAGACTGAGGAAAATGCTTTATTAACATCCTTTAGAATCTGATATTTTTAATGTCACCGTTCCCTCAGAAGAGCAAGATACATTGGAAACCCTGTGCCACAATTGGGACACTCGAGGTGAGTCTTTCAGCTGGTGAAAACTCACTTTGTTTTTATTCGTGTCTTGACTGTTTGAGCCCATTTTCAACGATGGGAACGAATCGCTCATGTGAATCGGTTCTTTTCAATCGGTTTAAACCCGAATCGAACTTTCTCAGAGCATCCCTGTAATAATTTCGCCCTTGTTTTAAATTCGAAATGTCTATAAGAATATAAAGAAGTTTTTTTATCCATCATGAACAATTTTAAAACCACACCAAGACCACAAGGCTGCCCTCTTTGTATTCGATTTGGTTTTCTCACTCTGAAGTGTAGCATTGTAGTTATCTCTTTAAATTTGAATAACATAATCTTTGTGGTGTGTGTGAGTTTTGCAGTGTGTTGTTTTTAGCCTGTGTCTTACATACACACTCTTTCTCTAACTGTAACTTGAAGGAATCGTTCTGATGGGACGTTTGATTATTTGAATGGAGTATTCTAAGGAATCGGTTCGGTAAACTGAATCGAACTCGTTCATCGCAAGTAACGTACACAATGCGGACAAAAGTATTGGGACGACTGGCCATTCCACCAACAGGGACTTGAATGACATTGCATTCAAATACATAGACTTTAATATGGAGTTTGTCCACCCTCTTTCAGCTAGAACACTCTTCTTTGAAGAGTTTTTCCACGAGATTTTGTGGAGTTTCTTTGGGAATTTGTACCCATTTATTCTGTAGAGCATTTATGAGGTCAGGCACTGATGTTGGACGAGAATGCCTGGCTTGCAAGCTCCGTGCGGGACAGTCAAGTTCTTCCACATCGAACTCGTCCAACCATGACTTGATGGAGACATGTCATGCTGGAATTGAAAAAGGTTCTTCCCAATACTGTGTCTAAAAAGTTGGAAGCATGGCGTTGTCTAAAATGTCTTGGTATGCTGAAGCAGTAAGGTTCCCCTTCACTGGAAGTAAGAGGCCTAGCCCAAACCCTGAAAAACAGGTGTGCCCCAATACTTTTGTCCATACGGTGTATATTTGAGTGCTTTGAGTTGAAAGTGTATGGAGTGCAGGCTCGACATGCCTGCACTCCCTACAGGTATACGGCAGTGCAGTGGGTTAATGTGTTACCTCATATTTCATTATTGTTTTTAATTATGAAATGGACTTGGGGATGTCCATTAAGCTAATGTTGCACTGCGGTGGCCCTTGGATGACTCTCTTGAGGCAGTTCGACAGTTTAGAAGAAGCAGAGGCATCGCGTTCAGCAGACATTGCCGTTGGCCAGACTAGGAATGTGCATGTTTGACAGTTTGTGTGAAATGAATGTGGCAGAATTTAGGGGTTTTAGAAATGCATGTTGACGGTTTAAGCACCCTTATACCATAGAAAATTAAATACTATTGAGAAATTGTGAAAAACGAAATGCTAGTAAGATAGACAGAGGGAGTTGGTGATGTTCTATTTAAGCAATTTCCTCCAGGAACAACATTTTCTGATTCTGATTTTGATTCTTATTGTCCTTTTTTAGGGTAGTGTCCATCTTTCTATCAGAGCAGTTAGTAACCAACCCAACGTAGTCATTTCTTAGTTAATCATGTTTGTTTTGAACCATTGAATAGACTGAAATACCAAGTTTTTGCAAACCAATACCAGTTCATTTTTTATAAAATTGCCCTATATTGCATATGGTACACCAGTATTACACACAACACTACTGATAGATATCAAGCATTGTATCCATTCCTGTGTTCTATATTATTTCCATTCTTTTCTATCAAATATACGTTCATGATGTAATTATGGAAGTGCTGACTGTGGTCTGACATTTGTATTTCTGTGTAATGCTGATAAGGTTTTTAATGCCAGTACAGATTCTAATATAACTTAATGTTTTACTTTTGTGCGTTTTAAAGTTAAGAAAACAGAACAAAACAGACAATGTCGGTTCATAAGCCATCTGGTAACTTTACATAATATATATATTAAGTTATTCCAAAATCTCACACTGTTCACACACTGTTAGAAAATATGAAGCATAATAATACAATGATACAGAACATGAGTGCCACTACTTTAATGTTTCATTGTCCCAGTTTTTGAAGTTTTATGTTATAGTCTTGAAAACAATATACACGAAGAGAGAGTGAGTGGTCTGGGTCCGTATAAGGGTCAAGAAAGCATTTCAAAGGTATTAGACATAGGAGCCAAGCAAATAGACCTGTATCAAGACTGAACAAGTGTGCCACTAAGACAATACAGGTTGCAAAGCGCCCCTCGCTGTTGCAGCTTGCGGATCTGCAGCCCACTCTTCTTGTGCTGTATCCATGGCGATGTTCCAGAGTGTGATTTTAACAGTAATATACTGCGACACTGCGGCAACAAGTTGTACACTGGCTCTGACCCCAAGCCTGCAGTGTTTACGGCTGCTGTATCCATTCCAACTCTGCGCCACAGCAGCTTGCCTCCCCAATAAATCTTCCTCCTTAACGAAGCCGGACACCTAATTAGTGGATTCAGATGCTGCGGCGCATGGCTGGAACCAGCGGCTCTATACAGTACTGTGACCCTATAGAGGATTGGGGTTTCCAAGTCCAGAGTTTTAAAGGCCCAGAACCATGCCTGAGCTGCAGTCAGTTATCGCTTGCTACACTTAGTAAATACATACAGGGAGAAGGGCGGCATTGGATGTACTGTACATATACAGGATGCACATTACATTTACTGTACATTACAAATACTGTATGTTCTGCATGCATGAAATATATCAGGACAGCCATAGCCAAAAGAAAGTCACCTGAAAGTCAACACTATATATATAGTATGAGTATTTCCTTCAAGTTAAGTAAATGCACTTTTTTAGTGCAAGTTCATAATTCCATAACTACATAATGACTTGAGTTTTAAGAAATGACAAAACGTGGCAAAAATGTAGCCAGTTTCTTTCCATAAAATAACACAAATGTGGGCTCAATTCAAAGTTTAGAATATGAACTTTTGGCAGAATTTCTCCACTTGAAAACTGTTCCGCCTTTTATCAGCTGATCCACCTCTTGCCTCCTACCCGGCCCTGCACATTCATAACTACCCAGAAATCTCTCTTAAGCAACGCAATCAGCGCATTACAGATCGTGGATTACTGCAGTAAAAGTAGTGATGGTATTTGTTCCTGACTCTCAGCCTGCAGGTCAACAAAGACTAAAGCTTATCTTGCGATAAAATATAAACCGTGCTTGTGAACAATAGCATAACCTGTTTCACATTTGAATAAATATCATTATTCCTTAGAAAAAACTCCTCTGAATTAGCTGATTCGAAGCTTTATTCATTTTCCATGGAAATAATGGAACCCTCGGAGCAGTGTGTGTGGGAGGTACCTTGCTAAATGGGAATCAAACCCACAACCTTCTGATTGCAGGAACTCCTTAACCACTAGTCTACCAGCATTGTATCAACATTGTACCATCATTAATAATATCAGGAATAGAATAGTTAGATAATAAAAGCTATCAAATGTGCACATTTTCCCCTGTAACCCATGAGCCTGGATGGTGACGGCAGTTTGCATCTGTAGGTTTTTACCTGAACTTTGCAACTAATGTAGTTTATGATTTATGATGGTTTGGGCTTGCAGTATTTGCCTGAAAAATTCTGCACCTGTGTGGGCTACACTAGCAGGATTTCAGTAACATGTGTATGATTGTGGTTTCATTATATTAAATTAAATGTTTTCTGTTATGTTTGCTGTGTATATGATTACTAGATTTTCAGGGATGGCAGTAGCCTAGTGAGTAAAACACTTGTCTGTGAACCCAATGATCACAAAACTGCAGGTTCAAATCCCCCCACTTTCTACCACTGTGTCCTTGAGCAAGATGTTTAACCCTTAGTTGCTCCAGGGGGACTGTCCCTAATGATTGTAAGTTGCTCCAGATAAGGGCATCTGCCAAATACTGTAAAAAAATATTTAAATAATTACTAGATTATTAGTGCAATCAATAGTGACCGACGTAACTTATATATATATATATATATATATATATATATAAGTATTTTATTGCAGAAGTCGCTGAAATGCAGCGTAATGTAAATAGAGCTCTTAGTGTTAAAGTAACCTAATTCTGATGTTTTAGAACAATAATCGTACAAAATATTGCTGCAAGCAGCAATTAAGGGGCCAAGCATCACAAGGTGACCAGCTACACGACTAATCAGAGGAACCCAGAAAAAAAAACAGGTGTTACTCCCAAACTCACACTTTGGTGTCATTAAGGCTCAGAAATAGGCACATGTTCACCCTTAGTGCAAGGACAAAATAAAGGGGCCTGGCAAACTTAATCTGTCACACTATCATACTTTACCACACTTTTCACAGCCTGGATCGGCTAACTGAGCTGGTGGGCCGCTCACTAGCTAACTAGCAGCTCTTAAAGCATTCCTGAGCCGATTATTTTTTTAAATCACAGCGACACACATCAACCAATCACAAATATATTCAATACACTGGATATTAACAAATGTTCAGTCAGATTCTCTTAGCATGCCATTTGTCTTTTCCTAAGTCCATATGAATTCTCCTAACCATCTTTCTTTGACTTCATAACATTTTCCATGGAGGTCAAGGAAAAGGCATAGGACATCATTTTTGATTATTCAGCTACTGTCCAAAATGGGTCTCCTAGAAGGTTCATAATTTCTTGGCTAGGGTCCTGAAATATTTAACAGCCATTTGATTTTTGTTTCCATTTTTCTGGTTCAGCATCCCATGTAGCCAACATGAAATATAGTGGGAAGCCAGTACTCCCCTTGGCAATAAATCGTACCAAATTTGGCATCACTTTAAGTATAGCTGACATATGGCTCACTTTGTTTAACAGCTTTTGGTCAGAAACCTCTGTAGATGATTGTACCAAGGTTGGAGGGGAAATGGTTTTCTTTTTTTCGAACAGTTCAAAATGGCAGAAAATCCAATGTGATGAAATGGAACCACAATGGATCCAATCAAATAAAGATGTCCCAAGGATTTAGTGCAAAAAAAAATCTCTTGGTAAAACAAGAAAAAATGTACCTTGAAATTTGAGTTGTTGGAGCTACAGAAGTGGCTGGACTGACCACTGATACCTAGATACTTTTAACTGTCCTCTTTCAATGTGCCAGATTTAATCAAAACCACCAAGGGTTCCTGGGGGATTTAGTGTAATAATAATAAAGTTATTGGGATACCTAGATTAGAGGAAATGGGCAAGGGTGGATAAACACAGGCCTGCCAAATTGCTATGGTCAGTGACACAATAGAAGCGAAAACCCATGTACGAGACCCTGTAAGAGACAGATTAACTGTGATGTTGGAGCCTATTAACCTAGTTGCTTCTCCATTCTTCTTGCTTTCCAAGAATGGAGTATATAGCAAAGCTTAATCATCAAGCCGGTTGCCGAGAAGTAACACTTACATAGGATTAACCAACAATCTGCTTTAGCATGGAGTATCTCCAAACACAGAAGCTTCCTAAGTTTAATGTTGCAGGTTCTTAATTTGATTAACAGTGTGGTTAACAGCAAGTGTACCCCATGACCCCACAACCTCATGGCATAACTAAAACATAGAAAGGCCATTTGTTGACTTTTAAATACTTTCACAAATAGCAACTGCACCAATGTGAGAAATATTTTGAAATGGTGTCCAATACTTTTTTGTGTCTCATTTGAAAACATTTTCCACACCTTTCAGTTTTTTGGGATTCGGCATGGTACGGAACACTTTCAGGGCCTACCTTTACTGTGAAAAGCTTTTATCCTATGCATCCTATGTAGGCTATAGCTAAGAATAGCCTGGTAACTAGCTCACACTCACAAATCTTGCCTACACCAGCGTACCATCTATCTAAGAAGAAAAGAAAAATGATTAGTTCCTGAGCCTCAGCATATCCTCAGAGCTGTTGGTACACTTAGTCAGGTTTCTCTATTACTCAATGTTGTGACTGTTTTAAAATTTAGAAAAGGAGCTGAAGTGGCTAAATGCTTTGGGCTCTATGGTTCTAGGAGTCGCCTGGAAAAGTTAATCATCCCAAATAGTTTTCAGCATCTTCTCTAAATTAATAAAACACATTTTCAGGGTTTTCTTGCACAGGGTAGGTGCCTCTTTGAAAGTGTGGAAAATGGCAGAGACAAAAGCGGTTGAGGCACACTCCATATAACTAAAGGGGATGTTAGTGATTTAAATCCCCTGGAGGACAAAGCACTGAGGGTTCCACAGTCCTTGCCCTTTCTCTTGTCGCTGTGTGCTTAAGATAATCATTTAGCCACTTTCGATGGTGCTCCAAGGATACTTCACTCAAGACCAGTAATTTGCTGATGTTGACCGAGAGCTAGCAAAGACCACTTAGTATTATGCAAATGAGACCATGCTAACAGCTCGTCACAAGCTTTCATCTCATGTTAGCTGTGTTACATTATGTCACAACTGTTTTCTGAGCTTATTGTTTTAATCATCGTAGATTATGATCATGCGAATCAAGACTAAGCTGTGAATGCATGAGAGCCTCTCATGACTCACATTGCTCTGACAATTGCTGTAAACACTGATTTAAAAAAGTTCTAGATTAGAAGAGTATTTCTAATACTGCACTGTCAGAATAAAGGGTCCAGGTCATTTTTAGGTCACCATGATACAACGTAAATATACCCTCAAAAAAACAACATGGTTTTTTTATAAGACGTCAAGGCACTGTGTCAGTGGAACTCAATGAGAATCAGAAAACATATTGATCCAGGAGGAACGTGCTTAAATGGTGCTTGTTAATCAGCAAAACCAAAGTTTGGTGTTGTGCGAATGCCATAAAATTGCCATATTACATTTTTGACAGGTTGCCCTGGTACATATTTTCGCTTTTCTCTAGTCCTAAAGTGATAACAACATTGACATTGATCAGCCACAACATTAAAACCACTGACAGGTGAACTGAATAACATTCATTGTACAGGGGCACATGTCGAGGAGACAATTAGATCAGAGTTTTTAAAACAGCAGGCCTTGTGGTGTGTTCCTGCTATGCAGTACTTAGTGTCTACCAAAAGTGGTTCAAGGAAGGTCAACCGGTGAGCTGGCAACAGGGTCATGGAGGCCCAAAGTTAAAGGGGACCTATTATGCAAAACTCACTTTTTTTAAAAAACAAGTTATAGTAGGTCTATGGGCTGTACAAAACATGTTCATGAAGTTCTGAACAAAATCACTCTCACATAAAGAGATATCACCAGGTTTATTCTTCACAGTTTCAGTCCCATTCGAAACAAGCCGTTTCAGGGCTCTGTCCCTTTCATGCCAATAATCTGTTCCTGGTCACGCCCCACCCTCCCATGCTCCACCCACCCCTTACAGTGCTCATAACAAAATAAAACTTAACTGCGATAGAAACACAAAAGTCATTGTTTGAAAGTACTTACATCTCCCTCACTTGTCACAGACAGTGTATAGAACACCCACGACGCTGAAGTTAGCTCCTTATTCGAATTTTCCGTTCCATCTTAAATACCTAAGGTGAAACATTTTAAGGTGGAATGAAACCGATTGTTGCTGGGACACGGCCATCAAAAATAACATGGAGTCACGCAATCCTTCTGTTTTCTTTGTCTGGGAAAAAGTGGAAGGATTTGTGCTGTTCTTTGCAACAACAACACAACACTTCACGAATGACCTGCCTCTGCCTGGAGCCATAGGGCTCGGCTCATCCGTGCTCTAGCAGACAAAATGGCGGATCTTTAACTAATCTAGTGGGTGTGGCCTCTACAGATGAGGGATGGTTCTATTCAAATTGGCCCCCATGGGACATCACACAGGGCCCTCTTTCTAAACGGCTCGTTTTAGAAAACTCTTTATGTGAGAGTAATTTTGTGCAAAGAACTTCATGAACATATTTTGTATAGCCCATTTATAACTAAGGTGAGTTTTGCATAATATGTCCCCTTTAATGCTGGCTATTAGACACAGTGCATCACAACTTTGCTGCATATGCAACTGTGTAGCTGCAGACCAGTCGGAGTGCCCATGCTGACCTCTGTCCACCGCCTAACAATGATCACATGAGAATCAGAATTGGAGAGCCATGGAGCAGTGGAAGAAGGTGGCCTGGTACTGATGAATCACATTTTGTTTTACATCATGTGGGCGGCTCAGTGTGTGTGTGTGCCTCACTTACCTGGGAAAGAGATGGCATCTTTGGGAAGAAGGCAGTGTACTGAGCAGTGTTCTGCGTAGAAACTTTGGGTGCTGGCATTCATGTGGGAGTTACTTTGACACACGCAACTTAGCTAAACATTCTTGCGGACCAAGTACACCCTTTCATGGCAGCAGCATTTTCTAATAGCGGTTTCCTCTTTCAGCAGGACAATGCGCTCAGCCACTCTTCAAAAATTGTTCAGGAATGGTTTGAGAAACACAATTAAACGTTAAATGTGCTGGACAAACGTCCATGTATGCCCCACATTGCAGGACAAAAAGGCTCTGCTGCTAATGTCTTGGTACCAGATTCTCCAGCACACCTCCAGAGGTCTTGTGGAGTCCATGCCTTGATTGAGCAGAACTGTTTTGTTGGCATGAGGGGGACCTGAACAATATTAGGCAGGTTATTTTAATGGTATGGCTGATCGGTGTAAATCTCCAAAACCCGAACAGCAGAAGTCAAAAGAGCATACTCCAGTGAAGTAAAGGAGGATTTTAGTGGACTCTGCGGTTCAGCCATTAGAGAGATTGGCATGATATTATATCTTGGCAGTATCCCTAATCCCTCTTAACATTGAAAGTGAACTCAGAGTTAAAGGGGTGTCTGGTGCAATGTTTGGACCTGGCCTCATCTCTCCTTTAGAGCTGAACCAGCATAAAACGTCAGGCCGCTCAGCAAATGTTTTATGGCCTATTGATCCCAGAGGCCCTGAAAGACGATAAGGAAAGCTGCGTGCTGCCCAGAGCGATTTAGCATAAGCATAACAAAAGAAATGTGAAGGACACATGAAGGATTTTATAAACACCTGATGTAAAACCACAGCACTTCTCATGTGCTAAAGTAGCAAGTTAGTAAGAGTAGCTGTGTTACTGTCACACTTCATTTTACTAAATAGCTGCTCTAGTCTGAAGTGGCTTTCCATTTAACAACAATTGATTTTCTTTTCCTTTATCCCCCCTCCCTCCCTCTCTCTGTCAATCACGGTAGGTCATTCTTTGCAGCCAATGTTCCAGCCCGCCACTCTGAAACGTCCCTATGGATGAGTTGCTGATTGACCTGTGCTGACCCTATCAGGAAAGCCCTGGAGAAAAATGGATTCGTCCCGCTCTCCGTCTCCCTTCTGCTTTTCCGATTGCATGTCATTGCTAGGGTTTTCCCCCAGACAGAGACTACACAGCACGTCCGTCATTCAATCTGTGGGATTAGCAAAGAAGCAGTACGTCACAACCTGTGGCTAGACATCATGCCACAAAGTTAATCTGCGTCGGACTAGGACGTCTGGGTTTGGGGCGCATTCTTTTATCCCAATGGTGTGCGGTCAAATTCTTCTCCCACCAAAAACTGTTCCTTCCCGTAGCCATTTCACCCAATTAGGACTTCCCGCAGATCTCTGTGGGACTGCTACCTCTGTCTGGCACAGGGACTGCTGGGTACAGATGTTGCCCAAGACGGACACGGATACTTGTCGTGTCATAAGTAAGTGACTCCTTCTGATCTCTGGAAAAGGGCGGACTCGTGCCCCATGGCATGGGTCAAGCTGTTTAGGAAGCCAGGGACCGGCGCTGCTGGCACAGGGGGACCTGGTGGGCCAGGACTGGGGAAGTCCTATCAGCCAGGCAGCATGCTCTCGCTAGCCCTCACCAAAGGACTCCTCAATGAGCCCGGCCAGAACAGCTGCTTCCTCAACAGCGCTGTGCAGGTGAGTACCAGATAAGCTTAAACCAGTCACCACCACCCCGCCCCCCCCCCTAAATGTGTAATTTCAACAAGCCGTATGTGGTTTCAGGTTTTTTGCTCATCTAGGTAGCAGAACTGAGATCAAGATATATATCTATTGAAGCCTTTATTTTGTGATGTGTTGTCACTGTCCATTTTGTTTCCTGCATAGAGAGTCCATTTCGTTGCTAACTTAGTGGGTCAAGTTTAGTTTAGTGAAAGAACTTTGATAGATGAACAAAAGTTTTCTACTGTATACAATATAGGAATCAGCTAATATGATTAGTAGTGTTAAATTGGAGACACTTGGCTTTTTAACCTGAGTGTGTGAATACATATGTATAAACAAATAAATACGTATTTGGCCTTTTCTATTGTGTAAACACTGCAATTTTAATGAATTTCACAAACTTGGTTGGTCTTTCAAAGAGGTGTTCAGCTTTTAGCTAATGTTACCTAGGAATGAAATTATTTTATAGCCCAATAACCACCATTCAAGTGCTTTTACAAACTGTTTTGTTTTCAACCGTGATAAATAAGATTAGTAAGTCCCAGTCTACCACTAAACCAAAACAGCTAAAATCTCTTAAACTAGAAATGTTTTGAACATTTATTTACAAGACTCTTCTGAGAATTGAAACCACTACAAAAAAGTTTTACAAGATCACTGTTGTTTTTGGAGCTTTACAATCTTTTGGTCTGAAATAAAAACTTTTATGAGTTAGATTATTTTGTAGTAAGATGTATAAAATAGCAAAAATTGAGTTTCTCAAAAAATACAAAATGTGTATTGTTACACACACACTAACTGCCAGCTTCTCTTAGAAGATTTGGGCAAAATAAATAATGTAATTCATTGCTTGTCAGTTTATTGCTTGCTGAGGATTGAAAATTGGAGATTACTCCGTTAATTCCTGAGCTGCCTGAATATAAGAAAACTGGCATGAGACTTCTTTGTTACTAATATTGCAACGATCAGTTGGACCCACCTGTTTTGCTCACACAGGTTCTTTGGCAGCTGGACATTTTCAGGAGGAGTCTGAGGCAACTGTCTGCCCACTTCTGCCTCGGCGACGCCTGCATCTTCTGCGCTTTAAAGGTCAGTAAGTAAACACAAGCAACAAATGACCTGTCACTAATGTGCCTTCATGATAGCTTTTGATGCTGTGCATGTAATCTATGCATGCAATCAAGGTTGTGAGCTTCTTTCTTGCTTATTTTATATATAAGTTTTACTAGCAAAACATTTTACTAATTTAAAGTAACAGCTTGATGAAAAATCAAATTGCTTATGTGCATTTTTTTCTTTGTTCTTTTCTCTCTCCTTCTTTTCACGGCAGAGTATCTTCAGTCAGTTCCAGCAAAGTCGGGAGCGGGCGTTGCCCTCGGACACCCTGCGGCACGCGCTGGCAGAGACGTTTAAGGATGAGCAGCGTTTCCAACTGGGCCTCATGGACGATGCTGCCGAATGCTTCGTAGGCCACTTTTATTTCACTACTGCAGTAATGAGGCTGAACAGATACTCTTAGCTGCTTTCACAAAGAACCCTGGCATTATTACCATGAGAGCACTTTCTGCGCCGCACATTCTGCTTTTATTTTTACACCTTAAAGTGTGCGTGAATGGAAATTGTACTGTAGGGGCCTGTATGTGATTCCACACATTAGTTTCTCGCTCTGTCTACATAACTTTGCATTTCAGAGTATTTTAAAGCTGCATTTTAAAACTGTATTCACTACCTTCCCATGTGTGTATCTCTTCCATGTGAAGAAATGATATCACCAAGATTATGGCAACAACACAGGAAAAAAGGAAAAAAAAAAAAACCAAAAAAAAAAAACCTGTTGATTAAACCTAAGGCATCTTTTCCATGTGAATAAAATATATCAAGATTATAGCAAAGCATAAAGAAAGAAAACAAGTTAAGAGTAAAGAAATGAAAGTGTTTATGAAATATATTTAATCAAGTAAATTCAGTACATTACCTTTTCATTGTGTACTTTCTTGTGATGGAATAGTAAACCTGCAGTTTAGGTTACATTTCTATAGTATGATTTTGAAGGGGACCTATTATGCAAAACTCACTTTAGTTATAATAGGTCTATGGGCTATACAAAACATGTTCATGAAGTTCTT
>JBBPCY010000082.1:5823242-5837806 GCA_037974405.1 Brachyalestes nurse
AGCAGAATGAGGTGCTTGTGTAGGAATTTAACAGACACTGGCATGGAATGGTTGTCACTCATAGAGATGCTGATTTAAACATACAGTGGTCTGTTATTTTTCTTTCAGAGCTGCATCTGCCTATTCAACCTACTGCAGTTTAGCCCCGTTTATTGACACTAAGGTGCATTTAGCTGTTTACCATGCACGTGTGCCAGTTATGTACCATAACCCACAGACAGTGTACATCTGCTTTGTGTATCTGTTAAAACAATGGAAAATATATAGTACATTATTTTTTAAAAATGTATGTAAATGTCACATTTTGGTTGCTTCATTTCAAACTCATTGTGGTGGTATACAGAGAGAAATTTTTATCAATTTAAATTATATCAGTGTTCTCTTCAATGCTCTCTTCAGTTTGTGTGCCGGAGTTGCGGAGCATCGTCGGACCCCCTCCCCTTCACTGAGCTCGTGCATTACGTCTCCACCACAGCCCTCTGGTGAGCCATCATCCACCAGACCATCCGCCACCTCGGCCTCTTTGGAATGCCTATAAAACATGACATTTATAGGACAGGAGAAACATCGGTATGCGAATGCCAAATTCAAACAAACATACCAAAGTTTTTCCCTCATGTGTTTTGACACGTGCAGTACCTCAGTGCAGAGAAATGGATCACTAAGCGATTGTTGAGGACACAGTTTGGCTAAAAATCTAGTTTGGACATTTTCCACTTTAGTTTTGAATTGGAGCTGCAAAGCTTATACCCCAGCAATTACTGCAGGCTCCTTGATACTTAGAGTCGTACAGAACTTCTATTACTTATTAGCTACATTAGCTTCACTTAGCTACATTACCCTCATATCTCCAAACTACAGTACCAGACACTACACATATTGGTTATTTGACTTGATTCCATGTAAAGAGAAAGCCGTTACATAACCGTTGCTTTAAGCATCACTTAACAATCAACGAAAATGGTAGCCTGTGTATTTTGTTTTTACTGTGGTTTATGTGGTTTTGTAGCCAACAGGTTGAGCGAGTACTGGAAAGGACGGACAGGCTGAGGTCTGATATGTTTGGGGAACTGCTGCAGGCAGCAAACACCATCGGGGACCTCCGCAACTGCCCTGTATGTTGACTTCTCTAACTCTGCTTTACTTTTTTATTGTTTTTTTGCAAACAATAATCATACTTGACTCAACATTTACATTTTTGCCCAACTAACGTATAAAACATCTATAGAGAAAAATAAAGGGACTAACGTTATTCACTGTTAGATCATAGTCATAGAATTGAACTGATTTGCCTTTATTTGTGACTTCTGTTTACTTGCTTTTCACAATAATAGTTTTGATGTCGTACATCTTATTAAAGTGGAAAGAGTTCATTGCACAACTTTCTACAGGGACGCAAACTTTTGTCACCTTTTAAAATAGACGTGATTCATGCAGATTCCATTTTCCATTCCCTAATTGTAGAGAGTGATGTCAGATGCCTTTATTATTTAGAAATGTAGACAATAATTTAAGACCAAAAAAGATCTATTTCGATTGATTCCTTGTCACAAAACTGTTTCTTAGTTTCTACTGCATGGCCAATTCGCATCAAGTCTCTCAGCCAAGTCTTGCACAAGCTAGAAGAGTGTCTGGGCAATTTTTCTGGGCAATTTTCTAATTGTGGAGGATAGGGGTCAGAATTGCAGGGAATATAATGACAACTACGCCTTCTGAGGCGAATTGGCGTTCATAAATTAGTCCCATGTTCTAAACAAACCTATAAGCCAGTTATTTAATGAAGTCATAGTTATGACAGTATTAGCCTTGCTAATATTATCTTAGCATAAAGCAAATGGACCAATCAGTGGGCAACGTTAATGTGAAGTTAGTACTTTGACTGTGGAGCTTGTAGGATAAATGGTAACATTAGCAGCATTAAACAAGTAGTCCCAGAGACTTAACCTTAATAATGTTATAGAAGTGGAATTCGAAATAAGTATTCTAGCTAACACTCATTTAAATAACTTTTAACACCACATCCAAACTGCGATAGCTACCTTTTCGCAAAATCTAAAGCATGTCAGACTAATTAACACTCCCAAATTTGACCTACTGTTGTATAAGCCAGCTAAGAATATCATAGTGTTATTGTGGAAGATTCTTTCATTAAGACACGAGGGCAGTCTCTGTCTGTCTCTCTACCAAAATATAAGACGTTTTGCATTTGATTTGTCAGTTATTCTGCATATTGTGTTTTCTGGGCATGTCCCAGTATCCCAATAGGACGTTTGACCCTTTTTTCAAGCCTGTTGAGTTTATGTCCCTTCTGTAAAGAATATGGATCCTTTTAATGCTGTTTTAATCCTTTAAATTACATGTGGAAATGATTTAGACAGCCCCAGACTGTCCACCTCAGTGCAGTCCTCTCCAGGCTCTCACCACATAAAGAGCCCAAGCATCCGTCTGATGTGCTAAAATTGCTTTTTTATTATTATGCTTTTTAAAAATGTATTTATTTGCTTTTTTTATTATGCTTTATTATTATTTTATTATATCAATATTTTTCATGTAACCTATAGACCTTCATTCAAGTTTACCAATGAGTAAATTGTTCAAATACTTATGGGGCCGCTACATTTATATATAGGCATGTCGCAATATCATTGCCAATATTGTAATTTTCCATAATGTGCAGTTCTTACATGTATCATTGCAGATGAGATGAGCAGAATAAGTGAGAAAAAGTGTAAATGCAGAAATACTAAGTACTTTTTTCGTCATGCGCAAATTGTGTCTCCAGCAGTTCTCATTAGACACAGTGGCTATAGAAAAGAATCACTTTCAAAATATTAACATTTTGTTGCTTGTAGCTTGCATCTGTTGAGACACTTGCCCAATATTTGCCCGCTCTTCTTTACAGTACTGTTCAAGCTCAGTCAAACAGGATGGTGACCGTTGGTCATTCCACAGATTTTCAACAGGGTCAAAATCTGTCAATATTTTGCCCCAAACATTATTCCTTGTATATTCCCCAGTAACAACTGCAGATAAACACCTCAGCACCCCCATGTTTACTGTAGGTATGGTGTTCTTTGGAGCTGTATCGGCTCTTCACCAGTAGTACCGTTTGATGTTGAGGCCAAATAGTGCGACTTCGGTCTAATCCGACCATAACATCTTTTTCCATTTAGCCTCGGACTCCATAAAGTGTGTTTTGGCTCAGTCCAAACTTAATTAATTTCTTGAGGAGTGGCATTTTCTTGCAACCCTCCCATTCAAGTATGAGGTGCACCTGTATTATTGTTGTCACACACGCACAATGACCACTCTTTGCCGTCAATTCCTGCTTTAAACTTGCCATAGTCCTCAGGATAGCCTCTCTTACCAGTTTCCTCCTCACTCTTCCATCCAGTTTGAACTGTCTCCTTACTTTATCCCTGTCCCAAACCTTATCCCTGAGATCTTTGAACAGTACCTTGCCACACATAGTTGATTGTTTCTTCCTGTTAACCTGCCAAGCACTGGATTGCTTCAGAAAAAGCAGAGTTTATGCTGAACTAATGAAAACGATTACAGTAGATCACAGGTGGAAGCCAGTTAGCTTGATGTGCAGTGGATGTGATTAGTTTCTATTATATCTTTCATTTGGGTGTTATAAGTTACGTAAATATTGGTGGAATAATTGTTTTTATGTGTGTCATATTTTCAGAATACAAAGCAACAAAATGTGAATATTTTGAAACGGGCCATTCTTTTCTATACCCACTGTAGATAGATGGCACCTAAGCACCAATGCGGTAACACTGTGTCGGGGTGCTTGAGACAGAAATGTGGTTTTATATCTGCTGATTCAGCCTCAAGCCTGTCTTCAACTCTGTGCCAACGATGACATAACAGCGGGTCATGTGACGGTCTATATTTACTGTAGCTCTCTAGGGGATGACACGTGTTCCTGAGGATATGCCTCGGACATCTGAGCACATGTTCCTGTATTTCACTTATGCATCACAGGTTTTACTTACTACTGCCTTTCTGTGTCTCACTTACTCTTTTTCTGAGTGGTTAAAGCCATTGGCCAAACTGCCATTCTCACAATGATACTATTTTTGATCTAATTAACAGCAACAAAAAATGCATTTGCTGCAAAATGTGCAAAGAATTCACCCTGTTTTGCTTGTAATAATGCACTTATTTGTATTGTGTCATTTAAGTTAATAATGCGTTTGAAATTAATAATAAGCCTGCAGTGGGGGCTTGGGCATATAATATTGTTCATTGTTTGTTTCTAAAGTAGTAATTCAATATACAAACTCAGCTTTTCAGTAAAAAGACAAAAATGCAGGGTTGCCCACCTTGGTATGGTGACTTGAGTGAGGGGTTTAGGTGGCTTTTCACCAGCAAGGCAACTCCATTGTGGCAATAAATCATTTTTTAGAAGTGAAGTGATTCTTGTGTCGTTTCATAAAACAACAAACTGACATGCGATTAATACAGTCTACATAATATAGTCTACATTTTATTACTCAATACAGTCATGTCTGATTCTACTAACCAGGACTTCCCCCATCACATAATGTTTCCAAACTAGGAGGGTAAAGATGAGCCTGCGTTTCCTCCAATTTATAGAATTTTATAAAACTATTAAACGCCACCAGATTTCAAACTGCTGCTAGCAACGCTAGATCTTAGATGGTTGCACTATTCAGGAGCCATAGTTTACATAGTTTAAACAGCGACAGAATTCTAAAACTCATCTACTGTCATTGGCTTTATATTTCAAGATCACTGCTCAGTGGGGTCAAACTCATTAGTGTACATTTTTGCCACATCCTAGCTTGAAAGCTCTATAAAAAAAGGTTTTGAGTGAATGATACACAGAACACTTTCCCTATAATAATCCCCATTATTATGAGTATTGTTTAAGTGGTTCTCAAACTGGGGGGCGCAGAGGTATTGCAGAGGGGCGCACGAATGGGATAACCTGTGTAGTTTGAATTGGGGGGGCTCATTAATGTTCTTATCTACAAAAGGGTGGCCCTGCAGAGAAAGTTTGGGAACCACTGGTTTAAGAGAAGAACATTAGACAGTCTGTTTGTGTTTTCTAGCAATTAATAAGTCTTTGAAATTTTGGGAAGTCATGCTGCACTACCTCTGTCTCAGCAGTCATGTTTTGAAATACAATATAGGATGCCTCTACAGCCCTCTAAAGCCCCCAAATCCCTTCTTTGATTGAACTAGATGGTGTATTTTATTTTCCGACTGGCTACTAAATAATGACAAAAATAGAAGAAGAACAAAAGCAGCACATGCAGGCAGCGCAGATGTCTTTTCAGATGGAATTTAGAAGTTTGTTGATACACTATAGGGACAAAAGGATTAGGACACACCTCTTAATTATTGACTTCAGGTGTTTCAATCGTACCTGTTGCCACAGGTGTATAAAATCAAGCAAAGACAATGCCATGCTTCTAACTTTGTGAGCCAGACCTTCTCATCCAACATCAGTGTCAGACCTCATAAATGCTCTAGAGTGAATGGGCACAAATTCCCACAGGAACTCCAAAATCTTGTGGAAAGTCTTCCAAGAAGAGTGGAAGCTGTTATAGTTATAAAAGGGGGACCAACTCGATATTAAAGTCTATGGATTTGTTGGTTTAATGGTCTGTTGGTGTAATGGTCAGGTGTCCCAATACTTTTGTCTGTATAGTGTATCTCAAATAATGGTAAAGTTGTGGAAATTTAAACACAAAGTGTCCCGACTGCATCTCAGGAGTGCCAGTTGTCCTTGAAGAGTTAAATATGTGCTTCACCGAGTGAGTTTCCCCACAGGCTTCACAGGGCAGAGATTGTCCTGTTACTTCTGGTCACTGGCAGTCAATCTTAACTCTGATTCGTTTGGTAAACTGAGCCCTGCTGTACTAAAAGCAGATCTGAGAGTGTTGACAGATGCTGGACACCTAACAGCAGACATACACTTGTTCTCCACAAGTTGACCACTGCGGCAGAGCAGGTCCGCAACATAAGCTGCCAGCCGTGTGAAGTGGTTATAAATAGCGTGCCTTGCTTAGCCGCTGTTGCCCTCCCGTCTCTATTGGCAACTGCAGAACCCTGGGCTCCGTAGTCTTCCGCACTGGGTGCTGCGTCTTCTAGACTCGGCCCCTAAACCTGGTTACCCTTCCGGCTGTCAGAGATTAGAGATCTGCAAATCCAGAGTCAGCACCATTTCTAGGACGGCAGACCTTAGGTCTAGGTCTTAGGACTTGATTAGGAATTTCTTGCATTAATGCTGGATAGCATTTCTATGTTAGTAAACTTGTTCAAAATAGTTCACGCCATATTTTTTGTGCTTTATTCCCGGGATTTTCAGGCAAAGGTAATAAAGGTTAATAGATGCGTTAGCCAGCTAGCTAATGGCTACAGAGAGGGAGCTGAAGGAACCCTAATTGTATCCTCTCTCTCTCTCTGTCTCACACACTGAATTAGCATTTGATTCGCGCATTTTTCTGTTAGGCGTATATATTTCCCTCATCTCCTGTCTGAATCCCTTCATGGCCTAGTGGTTAGGGAGTTGCCCCTGCGATCAGAAGGTTGTGGCAGCGCTGAGGTTCCCTTGAGGTAGGTACCGTTCCCACACACTGCTCCCCGGGCGCTGTGTTCCTGGCTGCCCGCTGCTTCACTTGGTGAATGGGTTCAATTTTGTGCTGTTCACACTGGGAGCAGTGGTGTGTTCGCTTTACTTACAAATTGCCAACCACCTGAAAATATAATACACTCATTCATTTTAAAAGTTGAGAATGAGTATGAAGGGGCAAATTTGCTTTCCTAGACCTTTCATTTGTCCAGTGTTCATCCAGCGTCTAATCACACACTTCTCTTTCTCATCCTCAGAGCAACTGTGGGCAGAGTATTAAGATCCGCCGTGTTCTGATGAACTGCCCTGAAATCGTCACCATCGGTTTCGTGTGGGACGCGGAACAGTCTGACCTGACCGAGGACGTCATCCGCTCACTCGGCCCGCACCTCAACCTTTCTGGGGTACAGCTCCAATGACCACACCCACCTAGTAGTAAAATAAACACTACGTTTAGACCTTGAATGGACAGATACGGTAGAGGAGTCTGGAGAAAAGTCGCCATTTTGTAGCTTTACTGTAATCTAAATGTAGCTCATCAGGTAACATGTACTTAGTGTCCAGCCCTTACTCTAATTACACTAGTTACATTCCAACTGCAAAGCTAACGTCGCTAACAATTTATGAAATCCTTTACCTCGCTAGTTAACATAGTGTGAAGAAGATGATCACACACTCAAACTGTGTCATGATCTGAAGGGTCAAAGATCAGAATCTTTGTCATTTATTCATTCTATTCTTACAAATACTTTGTATTGGAAATTGTGTCACAGTGCAACTGATAGTAACTGCATATTTGAATGCACTAAAATATTTAAAAATATATAGAAATATGAAAATGTTTGCTTAGAAAATCAAGTAAATGTAATTTGACTTGCGTTTGTGTAAGCTTGTATGAACCTCCATTAACAGGTCATGGCAGATCCACTGTGTTTGTCTGTTTTAGCGCTTGAGTTTAGACCTGAATTGACACTGGTAACACTGATGTTAATGACTTGAAAGCTTCAGTTATTCGAGGGTAATATACAGCCTCGCGCGCAAGTTTCATGAAGATAATAGATCCGGCTTTCCCCGCTCACCCTTGTTTGACCTCGACTTTATAGTCAACAGCTTCTGAAGTGCCAGTAGCCAATGGCGGATATTTTTCAGGTCACGGCAGCAAAACAGCTCATGCTACATGTCCCCTGGTCAGATAATAGACTTTGGCACATTCATGACACAGCCATGCACACCATGACATTTCTCCCACTGCTAAAGGCAGCGATTCTTCTCTGCAGTGTAACGCGGCACTCAAGGCAGCTTGGCCATGCTGTATACTTACTCCTGTTTACACTGCTGTGCTAAAATGGCACAATGCACTTTAGCATCTCACATGCAGATTGTTGCTTCACTTATAGCTTAGTGCTTAAACTTAAAATACTCTTTAGCTTCATATTTTACCTTTAATTGTGCCCCTTAAGTTGCTTTATATTTATACTCTTACTGTACTGTTATACTGTAAATATTTTATAGTGTTGCACAGTCATAAAAAAGGAGCAGTTCAGGATACATCTCATTGCGTGTTGTAGTAGAACTATGCATGTAGAATCTTGATTCTAGGTACAGCTTTCCTACAAAGCTCATTCTTTTTGACCTTTTTGCCTGGATTATGTATGAATTAGGATATATTTAGTATGTTACAGTTCTAGACCTGCGGTTTTAAGACACGACGTGACTCTCAAATACTTGTTGTGTTAACACAACACTGAGAATATTGTTATGTTTGAGGCTTTGTCTGTTCTGATCTATCCACCCACCATCTTCCCTCAGACTGTCTTCTTTTCTCTGCTCCAGCTCTTCTATCGAGTCACTGATGAAAATGCCAAAAAAAGAGACCTTCACCTGGTGGGCATGATCTGCTACTCCAGCCGCCATTACCTAGCCTTCGCCTATCACAGCAAGTCTTCCAAATGGGTCTTCTTCGACGACGCCACAGTAAAAGAGGTCATTATAAAAATCGAACTCTCATACAGGTCTTCTTTTGCTAGGTCTTGCGTGTTTTCCAGGTTCTTTATATCAGCGAGATGTGCGTTTTTAGTTTTGCACTGGATCTACCGGGTGGTTTAGCCAGCAGGTAAATGTCTATATATCAGTTAGTTTCATGCAAATTGCTTGCATAAAATATGCTATACACCGTGTGACATGAAAAATGACTAAACATTTAGAAACGCTTCCCTTAGGCCCAGCACATTGGTTACTGGTGATACACCTGACATGTTTTTGAACCTGGCATGCCAGCAGTTAGATTTTAAAGGCATTGTAGATGATTTCTCTTGTGGAGTTATTTCATTCTGAAAGCTTGTCTTAGGTGCTTAGGTCTAGATACAGTTGCTTAGATTGAGCAATCTGTCTTAAGGGTTGGGATTCTGCCAAAGATCAGTTTCTCCATATACTCCATATATATATATTCTCCATATAGCCCTCTATTTAGGTAAAACTGTAGTAGCAGTCAAAATTCATAGTATCTATAGTATCTATTCCACTAGATCCATTTCCATAGATCTAGTATCTAGTTATCATCTAGTTATCAACATTAGCCCAGTGCAAGACTAAAGAAACGAGACAGATCAACTACATTTTGTGTAAAGGCCAGAATGCTGAAGAATCTACTGTTCCATTAAGTAGATTCATCATGTAATCTGAAGAATTCATGTTCATGTGTGGATTCACACCGATTTATACCTCTTGAAAGCTTTTAGATACACTTAAAGCAGTATTTGCCATGCCAGTTAAATAGCTGCTGCACTTGGTTCTGTCTAGATTGGTTCCAAGTGGAAAGACGTAGCCTCCAAATGTATCCGGGGTCATTTCCAGCCGCTGCTTCTGTTCTATGCGAACCCGGATGGTACCGCCGTATCCAATGAGGATGCCCCCCGACAAACCACCATGTGGTCCCAATACAAGTCTCCCCTCAATGGGGAGGGCACAGGTAAGAGTACCCAGCTCTTACACCGCACAGAACAGTGTTTAGTTTTGGCTGTTCTCACGGGAGCCAGTCAGGACAGTCAGAGAGATATTAAAGTGTTTAATTCCAGAATTCACAGATCTCCCAGAATTCCAGCTCCAGTTGTGTGGGCATGGCTGTATCAATTGCTGCAACTCCGGTAAGGAGCTTCTGTTTCTGTGAAATTATCGAAGCTTTTTACTCGGACGTGAAAAAAAGGCAGCCTTTATCTCATGCCTGCTGAAAGACTGTGAAAGTCTTAACAGTTAAACGTTGCTGCTGCTATAAATAACCTGAACTGCGACGAAGCACATCATTTGTTCTGAGAAATAAAACACTTCAAGCCAGGAGAATCTCAGGAAGGATTTAAAGTTCGGACCAGCGTCGAATCCAGACTGGAGCTCTGTTTTATTTGATTTGATTTTTCCATGGACACTTTTGAGGCTAAGGTAGGCTGTCTGCAATTTCTATTTTTCTTTTTAAAAATACGATCAAATTTTCTCCCAAATATTTAAACATTCTCTAAATATAAGAAATACTCAAGACATGGTTTTCTTTGGAGCCTAAATGGATTTCTTCATCTTTTTTACCACCATCATCATAATTATCTTCTAATAATAATAATAATAATAATAATTATTATTATTATTATTATATTGTATTTTGCCTTTAAATGTAATTTAAATACTACAAGGTAAAACATAACTGATTATTAATAAACCATTATTTTTAAAGCAATGACATAAAAATGGAGGATTTTCTCCAATTTGGCAACACTTCTCCTTGTCAGAGATGAGCAGCGGAGAAGGGCAGACAAAAAGATGCTTTTTTAACCGTCTTCATTTTTTGTCAGCCTTAGTTGATTAACAGGAGAATGATCAAGGTTTTTAAGCTGCTAAAAGCTTTTTATACCAGAGCACAAGCTAAACTCATGTCAGGCGAATCCATCGCTCTGGAGAGCAGCTAGCCAGCGCATTCTCATTTATTCTTAAGAATAAAAACACTCCCGATGGAGTGTTAAATCTGTTATGGCCGCACCTGGAGTTTTAAAAAAAATAAAGGAATGTAGCCTCCCAAAGCATCCAAAGAGTCTGGTGTACAGACCAAATACGCCTGTCCATCTGTTTATCTATCTATCTATCGTTCTATCATTCTATCTATCTGTCTATCTGTCTATCTGTCTGTCTATCTATCTATCTGTCTATCTGTCTGTCTATCTATCTTTCTATCGATCTATCTGTCTATCTATCAATCATATATCGTTCTGTCTATCTATCTATCTATCTATCTATCTATCTGTCTATCTATCATATATCGTTCTGTCTATCTATCGTTCTTTCTATCTATCTATCTATCTATCTATCTATTGTTCTGTCTATCTATCTATCTGTCTATCTATCTATCTATCGTTCTATCTATCTATCTATCTATCTATTGTTCTATCTATCTATCTATCTATCTATCTATCAATCATATATCGTTCTGTCTATCTATCATTCTATCTATCCATCTATCTATCTATCTTGTTTTTTCTCTGATGCTTCTGACATTAAACAATGGCCAAATGAGACTGTCTCCTTTAAAGTTACACACAGAAAGAAATGTAACTAATTATTAGATTATTTAGCAGATTTTGCTTAAATAACAATTTGACAGTTTTCATTTCCTGACTGCTGTTAAAGAAACATTAAAAATCTTTTGCTACAAATACCCAACAGGATTGATGAGTAATAGCATCACATTAAGGGGTAGCTTGTGTGAGCTGAGGCATTGTTTGTAAAGTAGAACTGTTATCATTTGAGTAGTTTTTGCAAAGAAAATGGCGATGTTGAGCTATCGCAACCCATTTGTATAGGAACACTATCCCTAAACTAGTCAGTCTACACAGATATAGATTAACACTAACCAAGCTACAGATGATGAGCCTATTGATTTGACCGCAATTACTATTGATTTGTTGGGATTTCTCTTTACAAATCCGGCCGTAAAGCCAAATCGTTTTCTCTCTAAAGTCGTTTGTGTCGGCTTCTATGATCGTTTTGCAGTCACGCTGGGGGGAAAAGCAAGAAAGAGCCTTTTGGATTCTTTATGAGCTCAGTATAACTTCTGCATCTTCCATGAAAGTGGGTCAATAAAAATGTTTGACTGGTTTTGGAATAGTAAATTATAAGTGAATCGTTCGTAGTTTTCAGATAAGATGCAAATAAAGCATGAATGATGTATGAAAAGAGGGATGCATTCCTGGAGCCTGTTGTTTCCAATTTAAAGCAGATCGAGTGTATCTTCCTTTTAATCTCTCTTGTAAATTTGTGAATGACGCTGAACAAACAGGACAGGTTTAGCAGCATTGTTTTAGGAGGACTTTAAATCCTTGCAGATGCCCAAGACGTCTTGTTTAGCTGGTCCACAGGCTCAGAATAGTGTGGGTTCAGACAATGTATGAACATGTATTACACCAGCTTCTATTATGGCACTGTAGACACTATATGGACAAAAGTAGTGGGACACCTGACCATTACACCAACAGGGACTTTAACGACATCGCGTTCAAATACATAGACTTTACTATGGCTTTAATTTGCTCCTCCGTTTGAGCAGCTTCCACAAGATGTTGAAGTGTTTCTGCTGGGAATTTGTGCCCATTCAGGCACTGATGTTGGATGAAAAGGTCTGTCTCGCAATCTCCGTTCCAGTTCATCCCAAAGGTGCTGGATGGGGTTGAGGTCAGGGTTCTGTGTGGGCCAGTCAAGTTTTTTCCACTCTAAACTCATCCAGTCACGTCTTTATGGAGCTGCTTTGTGCACTGAGGTGCACTGGAATAGAAAAGGTTCTTCCCCAAACTGTGTCCACAAAGTTGGAAGCATGGTGTTGTCCAAAATGTCCTGGTATGCTGAAGCATCAAGATTGCCCTGAAAAACAGGTGTGTCCCAATACTTTTAGCCATGTGTTCATCTAAGCTATCCAAGTAGTCCTTCTAACCAGTAAATACAACTACTTAAAGGGCCTATTGCTGACTTTCATTCACACACACACAGACATACACACACTAAAAAGCATTGACTATGGAGTCTAAGGTCACCATGCATCATCTAGAAGAATAAAAAGCTAGCCAACATTGGATTGTGGACTCTGGAGTGATGGTGCTCCATCCGTTAGTTTGGATAATGAATGAGCTGAACTAATCTAGAAGGAGTTATTCACCATGATGCTCTTGTGGCTGAATGCAAATGGAAATTCATTGAATTTGCGTATCAAAAATGTGCAGATACCCTGCTTTTGCAAATTAGCATCAAGCTACATATACTTGCCCTGTAATTCACTATGAAACTGGAACAGAGATTGCAAGCCAGGCCTTCTTGTTCAACATCAGTTCCTGATCTCATAAATGCTACAGAATGAATGGGCGCAAATTCCCACAGAAAGTCCAAAATCCTGTGGAAAGCCTTCCAAGAAGAGTGGAAGCTGTTTTAGCTGCAACGGGGGACCAACTCCATTTTAAAGTCCTATTTATTTGAATGCAATGTAATTAAAGTCCCTGTTGGTGTAATAGTCAGGTGTCCCAATACTTTTATCCATATATTGTATTTCAGTAACTAATATTGTAGCTTTGACTCACTGGTAGTACAAGAGAACATAAAAGTTCTAGAGCAACGTATTCTGCTTTTATGATGTGGGAACTCTTCCAACTCTTCCAAAAACATTTTCAGCTTGGAACTTCTAACTTCCCACTTTCCTGTTTACACAACTTTGAACCATTTGAATTTGGGAAAGAATGGACACTGTCAGTAAACAAATGCTTGTTTGGCTGCTGAATGCGTATAAAAAAAGCCTCTTAAAAAGCCTTTACATTGGAATTAAAGAGTTGTTTCCCAAGCATTCGACTCATTTACGGGGCTGATACTGGCGTAGAAGCGTGCTGTTTGATCAAGAATCTTGCTTAGAACTTAACCTTCCAATGTGTCCTTTATACATTACATGGACAAAGGTATTGGGACATACCTGTTTTTCAGTGTTCCAATCTTAATGCCTCAGTATACCAAGAAAACACCATGCTTTTACCTTTGTGGACACAGTTTGTTGAATGTCCTTTCCTGTTCCAGCAGAAAGCATGCCAGGCCTTCTCTTCCTGATCAGTCATCAGTGCCCGACCTCATAAATGCTCTACAGAATGAATGGTCAGGCGCTCCAATACTTTTGTCCATATAGTGTATTTAGAGATACCAAGTAGATTTTTTCCCAGTTGGAAACTTCCCAGTTCCTTTTTGGTCATGAACACAGGATTTGTGCCGCAGGCGTTGCCTTACTGTTAACAGAAATTCAGCCGGACTTCAGGTTGACTCATTCACTTTTACACAGACTCCTGTGTGTTGCATTTACTTTCATTTATTTTGTCCCTTTATGTAAGCACCAGTTTCAACATGACAAGACATGCAAGTGCACGGCCAGCCCAGTAAAAGGATTCCTATTCAGACTATGATAGACGTTAACCTGGTACTGACAGATGACCATTTAAAGAGCAGCAGGATGTTATATAAGTTGGAGCTTCAGCCATGTTCCATTTGGTGTTTCAACTTTTTTTTTTTCCTCCACAAATCCTCTTTTTTCCCCTCTTTACCTCGAGCATTCGTTTGCTGGATGCATGAGTTTGTCCGTGCGTGGCTCTGAACTTGACTGAGGGCAGAGATTATCACCCACATACACACACACACACCATCCCTCTCTCTCTTCCTGTCTCTCCTTCCCTCTTTCTCTCATCCGTCACCTACAGTCTTTGTCATAGCCTTTCTCTTTCATTCAGCATCTCTTCCTTCCTCTCTCTGTTTCATTTAGTCTCTCAGTCCCTCTCTTTTGGTTATTCTCTCTCTCTCTCTCTCGCTCGCTCTCTCTCTCTCTCTCTCTCTCTCTCTTTCTCTCTCTCTCTCTCTCTCTCTCTCTCTCTGTCCTAATCCCTACCCCCGGGCCTGGCAC
>JBBPCY010000082.1:5871060-5886046 GCA_037974405.1 Brachyalestes nurse
GTTTCTGTTCTGTTTCTTTGTCCGGTTTTCGTTGCACTTTTAGGGGTTTGTCGTGTGTGTGTTTTCGGTCTGTTTCCAGTTTTCTTTAAGAAAGAGCTTCGGCCATCGTGCCTGTTTGTTTTGCCTTTTGTTTCTGTTTGTAAATAAAAGCCTTAAAGGATGGATCAAGCCTGTCTCTGTGCCTCCTGCACGAACACGCTGCAACACACCGTGACAGTACCGAGCACGCAGCACTATGGTTGAACAGCAGATGATGATGATTCTTGAGTTTAGCTTATGAGTGTAAGCAACAGACGTAGACTACTCGAGCACTAATGTACGTCGCTCTGGATAAGGGCGTCAGCTAAATGCAAATGTAAATGTATCCTAATCAGTGTAACACTGTATTTGTATTTGGAAATGATTCCATATGAAGTAGTTTAGCCTTGCACAAGCTGAACAAAGGACCTTAAATTATCCTTGATGACTAGAACTAATTACCCTCATTAAACAGCTGACCATTTATTGGCATTTGGGCATTTCTCCACATCTGCCTCATGCACACACACTGTGCCGACATTGCATGAAGAAAGTATTCCGAAATAACGAGGTTCCTTTTGTAGAACTCCATTGTGTAAATGTCTAGAAAATGCAGTCTATCATGCTTGAAATTAGTCTATTGGGATTGGAGGGGCTTTTTTTCCGGCTCGCAACAAATGAGTGTTTGCAAACATTTCGAGGACGTGAAGTCTCCCTCATGGTTAGATTATAGACACATCATATTGAAGCAGGTCTCTGGGGAACGGGAATGGGTTGCTATGGAAACCGCCTTAGGTAGGCTTTTTACTCCCTGCCAAAACTCCAAAATGCATTAAATAATGAATTCGTATTACTGGGCACACTGCAGACAGGGCACATTTCAATGATCTAGTTTTGCCGCGGATGCTTTCTGCATATAAATCACGCTGCTCTGCAGGAGCGGTAGGCTTTTGGCTGCGTCTCCACACACCGAATGATAAATATTCCAGAGGTAGAGCCACATGTTCTCCGCGTGTGGCGGCAACAGTGACTCCAGGCTAATTCCACCTGAATCGTTGATGGATGACAGCAGCTTTACTCGTTTGATACAGCGGTGTACACTGAAATAGGTTACATCAGCCCAACAGACCAATCATTTATTTGACAATTTAGCCAATAACCCTGCTGTCGTGATCACTTGAATCAAATCAATTACTCAGTAAAAAAACAGCCTAGCTGTGGTATACAAGCTAATTACAAAGTCAAGGTTTCTGCAGAGAATACTGCTGATACGTGCAGCTGTGACAAAACTACAGGCTCAAAACAGCATTAACAATTTCTCATAGTGGCATTAAAAATTATTTTATCAAAAGGAAATTCTCCTAAACGTTCCTACTGTTGTCTTACAGTGCGAAGCACACATAGGGTTTTATACATATACAGTATAGCAAAAAGGTTTGGGCATCACTGGTCAAATGATATGTTTTATAATAAAGTCTGTATTTTATGTTTTATTCATTCATTCATTCATTCACTCATTCATTTTCTGTAACCACTTAATCCATACTAGGGTCGCAGGTAACCTGAGCCTATCCCGGGGCTAACAAGCACAAGACAGGGACTCATCCTGGGCGGGGCGTCAACCCATCAAATTTACAACCTATTTAGAATCCCCAGTTCACCTGGAACCAGGGCTGGACTGGGACAAAATTCCACGCCGGTCCAATTTTACCATCGTGCTGGCCCAAATGTACTATCGCCGCTCTCAATAGCGTTCCGGGGGGGCCAGTTCAGCCCTGTCTGAACGTATGTCTTTGGACTGTGGGAGGAACCCGGAGACCCCAGAGGAAACCCACGCCACCACATGCAAACTCCGCACACACAATTTTATGGTTGATTTTTTTTTTCTAATATGTTAAATTCAGCCCCACAGTGGTGCAGTGGGTAGCACTGTTGCCTTACACCTCCAGGGTTGGGGGTTTGAATCTGGGTCCTGGTCTTGTGTGTAGAGTTTGCATGTTCACCTCATGGTGGCATGAGTTTCATAGTCCAAAGACATGCGTGTCAGGTGAATTGGCAATTCTAAATTTGGGTGAGTGAAAGTGTGTGTGTGTGTGTGCGCGCTCTGTGGTGGGCTGGCCGTCCGCCCAGGGTGAGTCCCTGCTCTGGGTACCCATGACCCTAGTAAGGAATAAGCGGTTATAGAAAATAAATGAATGAATGTTGCATGTATTCATTCATTAACAGTAAGGAGTCGCTCTCATCGCTCACATTTGAAACAAGCAAACTTTAATCACACTCTCCGGGATGGGATACTGAATTTTTATTTTTCTATGTATTATTTTTCTGTGTATTTACTCAACATACTTACCTGGAGTTAGAATTCAGAATTTATAAATTAAAGAATATAAGGACTTAGGATGTAGGGCTTAATGTAATTAAAGCTATAAAATGAACTCTATTTACATTTAGTTTCCTTTCCAAACTCCTATAATAGTGGCAATGGAATTTCTATGCACAAAAACAAGTTAATAATGTTTGCTCTTCTATGTATAAACACATATGTGGCAGTTAAAATTAGTACTTTTGACAGAATTATTTGCTTGGGCTATGAGTAAGAAACCATTAATATTGAACTACACCATGCATTGATCCTGGTGATAACAAGGATTACAGAGGTTAAAGCAAGTACCAGTAGGTACCATAGGTCTGCCTCTGCTATGCATGCCATCACGGAGAAGACCTACATTTTTTTCATGTTCTCCTGCATGCATTTGGTAAGAAATTCAGTAAGACTAGCTCGCTGTTGCTGGAAGTCATATTTTCGTCTTGGAATTTGCCGGGAAATGTATGCAGTCCAGAAAAGCTGCTAGCACAGATAAGCCAGGCTGTATAGCAGAAGCCGCTATGTAGCATTTTTTTTTGTTGCTGTTATCACTGGTTAGCATGCTTCCAGGTCTCCAGGAAACAACAAAGTGTGTGATGCTCTGCAAATACAAACTGCAGAGAAGGCACATTTAAAAAACGTTCTCTCAGGGGGCATGCTCCAGACCAAATGGCATGCAGCCTGCTTCGGGGAACATAGATGTTTCTATTTTTCCTGTCACACCATTGTGTCGTCAGATGTAATTACACTGTCTGGTCGCCATTCACAGCGCGAGAGAGACACCCACAAATATATTTGAGTCATTCACCGAGGTAATTGCAGCACCTTCATTCGGAGAGTAAAAACAAATTAGCCGCCACGCGTAGTGCCTTCGATGCCAGTTGTTCTGAGCTTATGGTGCTTCATCTGTTTTGCTGATGACTGTAGCTACGGTAGTAATAACATCATGTTAAATTCATTTTAATGTGAAGTGTCCCCATTTCCAGCAATGTAAATATTTAATGACTTCACTAATACATTCTATAATAATATGATTAGTTACAGCTTCCCAAGTATTATAGCTATCACAACTTTTAAATGACATTTCAGGCCCAGTTTTCCCAACACAGCATAGTTTCAAACATACATATTATAACACTGTTTGCTTGATGTTGGGACTGTTTAACCTGCATCGTTCGAATTCAATGCACACTAACACACACGGTCACAGGCAAGTGGTGCATGGAACAAGGATGCACAGATGGCGAGAGACACCATGCAAACAGCAGGATGCAGCATGTTCAGTAATGTCAGATTTAAACAATGTATAAAGACCCATCATTGTTCCTAATGCACAGAATGTTGAAATTTGAGCATTTTCAATGACCCATGTCTTTCGAAATGTGTATTAAAAAGCTTTCAATGCCTTGATTTATTTTTTTACTCAAATTCAGAGTGGTTTGATGTGAAATGCGGGTGGCAGGGTAGTACAGTAGGTAGCAGAGCAAGAAGGAGGCCGAGGGTCCTTTCTGTGTTGAGTTAACATGTTCTGTGTGGGTTTCCTCCCACAGTCCAAATACACATCAGGTGAATTGGAGATGCTAAACTGTGAGAGTGTAACCTTTAGGCGTGAGTGTGAATATGTGTGTTTGCCCTGTGATGGACTGGCAACCTGTCCAGGGTTGCATGGATTATTTAAATTCTTCTGCTCTAGAGAAAGTTACTCAACAGTCAGAAAAGTTCACAGTTGTGGTGATAAGAGCCAGATTCTTCAAGTTTTTTTTTTTTACAGAAACTGCTTACAAATATGTTGCCTAAGACAATGTTTTAAGACAATTTTGTCCAAAACATCCTCTTAAAACACATGCAAAGCCGAGAATTACATTTACTGCACCACTATTTTACTATTATGATCGTCAGGTATTAACTCAGATTACATGTAGACTCACTGGTCATTTCCGATGTTTTACTGTATTGTAGGCATTGTGACCCCTGGTTCCTGTCACCACCACTTAAAAAAAGAAAGCTTCAGGCAGCGTATCTGTGACCATTTCATGTATTCCCTTTAGTGAGGAAGCTTTTAAAGGCATTAAATGACCACCGTGAAAAATGATGACATGGTAAGTTTCTTATACTAGAAGTTATTATGGGTTTTTTTTTTATATCTATACATCTTACGCACATAATTACATTTAAAATCAGTGGCGTTCTCCTTCAATTCTGATAATATTGCACAAAGTATAACAGAAATTAAGCATGCCCACAATAAGTGCAGACCTTCCCTTCTCTGACCATATTGTATTGTTTCCTGTTAACCTCAAAGTAGAGATCAGGGGAAAAAGGCATGCTCCTCATAAGCATATACTTGTTTATAGCATACTTTGAAAACATTTTTTGTTCTAATAAACTAAAGATGGAAACACTGACATATTAATATAAAGCAGATTTTCAGGTTCTGTTTGAGGATGCTCAAGATGGCATTGTTAACTGTTGAATTGTTACAGCCCTATAATAACGGAAATGTTATCGACATTAATATACAATCAGCTGAGGACGAATGAGCTATAAGGTAATAGGTCACATCAAATTACACCTTGCTGGTAATAACGGTGACTTCTAAGGGTTTCAGCACTTGAGCTTTGCTGGGTGTCGTTTGATTTTTAAGATCAGTTAACAGATAAGTCAACAAACTTGCAAAAATATGTAGCCTAAAATCTCGAAATGATGTTTGAGAGACTGCGCAAACATCACATGCTCGTCTTTTTGTTCCGCAGTGGCCTTTCCGCAGCTCTGGGTGGATTTGAGCTGACAGTGCTTGCGGCGCTCATGCCGCTAAATCCACGGCGGGGCTGCTGTGGATTTAACTTTTTTTTCCCCTCCGTGGAGCAGCGATGCGGCACGCAAGGCTCCCAACAGCTGTCAGTGTTTGCTGTCTGGACTTAGACATACAGCATGGTGTGAAATACTGAGCTTTCCATCAGATTTAACCGACACAAAGACACACAAACAAGCGCATGCTGAGGCAGCCTGGCTCCCTGCAGAGGCTTATTTTCAGAAAGAACGGCCATCTTGGACAGAAAACAGAACGTTTGCCACATGCCCACGATACGGGTTGTCTTTGGGGGTCTTTTGGCAAACATGCTTCTCTGAAACGTCAACGTTTATTTGAGCAGAAATGGTCCGCGTTTCTGCTCCTTTCTCTGCAACATGATGTATTTCAAATAACTCTGAAAAGTTGAGTCCTATGTAGAGAATGTAAAGATATGAACATAATGAACATAACTTCGCTTTACTAGGGGCTCTGAAACTTCTGGATATGACTAAATTACATTTACATTCAGATTTCCATAGCTCTGTCTGTTTCAATGTAGAAAATGAGAAAAGTAGGAAAAAATGTAAAGAACCTGGTTTCCACACCATACCATAGTAAACTACCTCTTGTAACACAAGTGTGGTGTTGGTTGAAGGTTTAGAATCCACGCTTCTGACAAAACTGCAGTAAAAACAGTTAAATCACACTAAGCTTCCCATAGTAAAAACTACAAATGCATGGCTAGATATAAATACAAGAAGGAAAGGGCATGTGGCATTCCAGATGCTTATATAATTGTTTTCCGTTAGTTATACTAGAAGCTCTTGGACTGATTTCAGGAGAAAATATTTGGCAAATGATGTAAGATTTGGCCTAATCAATGCACCGTTGATATGACCTCATTAAACAAATAGCAAGCATGCACACACCACAATACCATTTGGTCCAAACAAGGATGTAAATTATGCAAGCCTACGCACACAGTAACCTAAATGTTGCAATAAACTGCATCCATGTTAACTCACATGTTAAACATGTCCCAAATGTATTAACGTCTAATGTATTAAGTTCTTTGTGTTTATGTATATTTGTCACACTCCTGAATACTTTAAACACCATAAGTCTGAACACGCTTTCTATTCCACTTAACCTCCATGATGAAACATTTACATTCAGCCAACATTCTTTAGCGGTTTTGTTTTGACTTCAAGTCATGGCCTGTTAATTTTACTCATTGTTGAAGCGACACGCTTGTATAACGGTAAATATTCGTCCAGAAGACGGCAGCAACTTCTCCCTCACCCTAATACTAAGCCCAAAATGACAGAGTCTCCGTTAAAAAGAGCAGAAGAACATATCTGAGTTTTGTTCCCCTTCTTTCAGGGGCTGTCACGTAGCAAACTGAGCAGCAGAAAGGTTGGTTTCTGTCAGATTAGGGGCTATTTTTATGGTCTACTCAGGCTTCCTCTGGAGTACCTTTATCTTCAGACAGTTCTTGTAAATATTTCTTGTCAGGAAGTTCATGGATGTTCTGTGTTTGACACTCTTGCTAGCTAGCTACTTAAGCTAAGTGACTGAGAAGGCAAAGCAGTTGTTTAACCTTGGAAAAAAAAATAAGACATAGACAAAGTGAACAGAATTGTGAAGAATAACATCCTTGTGACTTTTGCGATCACTTTGAGGTCTGTCATGCTAACTAGCTAATTAGCTTTTGCTACGAATCAGCAGTTCAGATGGAAGCCATTAGCATGCATTGAAATTAGCTACAACCTACAGCTAAGTTATGACCTAGTCTTTTATTTTGGTAAAATATCAAAACATTGGCTTGGTAATTCACTCATAAAAGACTAGCCAATAATAGAACTTCAACTTATAACTAAGCTGAGTTGCAACAACCTAGCATTTGGGAAACCATCAGCTTGAATTTCATTTTAGTGAAACATCTAACCATCAGTTTTGGTAGATCATTTTTGCATTTGTCACACGCCCTTATCCAGAGTGACTTACAATCATTAGTTACAGGGACAGTCCCCCTGGAGCAACTGAGGGTTGTATAAAGTGATAATGTTTGAATCTGTAACTATGTAATTGGTACATAAAGGGTAACCCTCTAGTCTAATGAATTGTAACCTATTCAAAGTGACCTGTATTTTCTGGAGTGCTGTGATTGACTGTAACTGGAGAGCCAGATACTATGTTATGTGACAGGCAGTGCTGTGGGATGCAGGAGGACTGGCCTGTCAGTCTTTTTTTTCTCATCCTCGAGGGCTCGGAGTGTGTGCTGCAGGCGGTCGGTGAGTATCTCCAGCTCCTGCGTGAGTTTGTACTCCTCTCTAAACTGCTCTCCCAGCAGCACCAGGTCACGTGTGGCATCATGAAGTGGGATGTCACTCAGGTACAGGCCCCTCCGCGTCAAGTCGTCCAGGTTCATTACACTGAAAAGTGTGGATGAGTGAAAATGTGATTAGGGTCAATGGTAGCTACCATATTTCTGCATAAAGAAACTCAGCACTGTGAACTGAACTTCCATTAAGCTCAACGGGATATTCCACTGTAGCAATGTAGAGTATTTTGACACATACCTCGTTCTAACCGGGCAGTTGCTGAATTCCATCAGGAGACATATATGTTAAGTATGGATGGTTCAGTCCATCAAATGTGTAAATTTACTGATGAATCTATACAGTCTTTCAGAGAAACTAGCTTTCCAAAGGAAAGAATTTATGAGCATTCATTCTCAGCTAGGGGTGTAAGTGGAGTTTTCACAATAATGTCATTCAAAGGGCATTTTCCTGTCAAGGCTGGCTGTTGATGGTTCTTGATGGTTCATGTTACCAAATTGGTTCTTTCTAACTGTTAATTTCAAACTTTCCATTCAACTGATTCGGTTTGGACTGGATCGATGTGGTAGCATAGAAACAGTAACTGGACTACAGCTCTTGAAAAAAAAATAAGAGAAATATCTGGTTACTTTTTTTCCCCCACAGCTATATATTCAGCCCTCATTAAACCAGCCTGGTCACACAGCTACTGTGGTAACACCATGTGCTCCAGGACACCTCAGTGGTACCACTAGCAGTCCTGGGATTTGAACTCATGACTTTCTGATCACAGGGGCAACTCCCTATCCACTAGGCCACCAGTAATAGCCAAATGCAGGATTTCAGATATTTCCTAAAGATATTCCCTGAATGTCTTTTACATCTAAAGTATAAAAGCTAATGCTAGCTCGAGGGTAACATAACATAACGACAGGATAGACAAGATTAACTAAATGGGTGTAATATCCTATGCTTTGTCTCCTGTTTTTTTTTTTAAGCTGTTTCAGTGTTGTTATAGTGTCACTACAACTCGCAACATGTAGGGATGGAGGGAAAATGTAGAAAATATAGAGCAACTGGATTGAGAAAAACTATTCTATTATTCAGTTGAATGGGGCTTAAACTAGCTCATCTAACCCTTCAGAGGAGTGAGTGAGGGAGTTGAGTTGAACATGTTCAACAACTACTGTGTCTGGGCACAGTCACTAGCAGTTGCATCAAGACAGTACAAATGCATACACTATTTGGACTTTAGGGTTTAAGCTAAGCCCCTTTTCTCCAGTGAAGGGCAATCTTTATGTTTCAGTATACAAAGACATTTTGGACAATGCCATGGTTCCAACTTTGTGGACCCAGTTTGGGGAAGAACCTTTTCTATTCCAGCATGACTGTGTCCCAGTACACAAAGCAGCTCCATAAAGACATGACTGGAAGAGTTCAGTGTGGAAGAACTTGACTGGTCCTGACCCCAACCCCATCCAACACCTTTGGGATGAACTGGAACAGAGATTACGAGCCAGACATTCTCATCCAACATCAGTGCCTGACCTCATAAATGCTCTACAGAAAGAATGGGCAATAATTCCCGAAAGAAAGCTCCAAAATCTTGTGGAAAGTCTTCCAAGAAGATTGGAAGCTGTTCTAGCTGCAAAGGGGGACAAACTCCATATTAAAGTCTATGTATCTGAATGCAGTGTCATAAAGGTCCCTGTTGGTGTAAAGATCAGGCGTCCCAATACCTTTGTATATATAGTGTACCAGGCAGTTAAGAGTCTACAGGGTTAGAGACTAAAGACACTAGCAATTCTATTGTTGACAGAGGCTGAGTTAAGCAGTCATACAGAACCACTTATCAGGCTGGTGACTGTTATGAAAGGCTGTTTCAGGTCTCATAAGCTTATAACATAAAGAATGAACCGATCCTACTTCAGGTATTTTTGTACACTATATGAATTAGTATTTATTTAGACTCAAGGTTGTCTCTCTCCACAAAGCCAGCGGCTGTACAGCATGGCCATTTCTTTATCTCCAGTTTTCTGGTTCTTCATCGTGCTCCAAACCTCTCAAAAATGTCTCCAGAGGACTCGTCACGGCAATCTACTGCACGCAGGCTATTTCGGTTTCCATCACGAAACAGGTCCCACACTTCAAAAGAAGGGTTCGTTGTGGGATTCTAATCTGCCTCCTAAAAACTGAGCCATAGAGAAGCAATCTGATTATTCTGACTAGCTGGATCTCCTGCTGCAATGCAAGGCGAAGCCACTGTTAAAGTTATTGGCCTCCAGCTTTAAGTACACACACCTCGTCCACCTGGTTATGAGGCTTCAGCACACACACACACACACACACACACACACACACACACACACACTGACTGAAATGAAAAATTCCCTGTCGTTTGAAAGAGGCAGAATATGACTATTATTCTCCTACCAGCTCTCTGCTCAGATTCAATTTGCTATATTTAGCGAGAGCTTCTACCATCGTTAAACCTGAAAACAGCACAGCGGTTTCTTTCACACAAACCACTACAACTATATCGCTGTTGTATCAAAATCTTTGGAAAGCACCATCATTTGGACATTTAATAAGGAGTGGACTAACATAAATAGTCCAAATTGCTTAGAAAATGAGTTTCTTTTGCTCCTGTAAAGAAGATATTGTTGGTGTTTGAAGAAAACCATGTATCTCCAAAAATGAAAATAAAATATTCTTAACTTTTAATTTAACAAAAGTTTATTCTAAGTTATTTTTTAGCGTTTCTATTGATTTGGGTTTTTTTTTTGTAAGGATATGTAAAATTGGACTTTTCAACAGTGACTACATGGTTCCTGTATACCTGTATATGGAGAATTTACATTAAAAAGGTAAATCATAGTAAAAACAAGGATACATACCGATATGAATTACTTTCTTCTTTAACTACTGAGACCGATATCTCCGCTACCACAGCAGAATTTTACCGCTCTATTAAGTTTGCCTGCTGTCCAATAGAGTTTACACTGTGAAAACTTCATGAAGAATGGAAATAGTTCCAAAATACTTGGAATAAAGTCCCAGTGGTGAATTACTTAATAACATGCAATATCTTAACTGCAATAGTCTTCATGTGCTGCTTATGCCAATATTAATATTACTAATATTGATTCTCTACTAAGTGCAGTAACTTACTCCAAACTCCCATTTGTTTCTGTGCATTTCACTCAACTGTGTTGCTTACATATAGTATTTATATCCAGCATTTCTGTATACAGTAATCCCTCAGTTTTACGTGGATCAGGACTCGCAGATTCAGTCACACGCTGATTTTTTTTGAGAACCGAACCCACAATGATGCGGAAACTGCAAATATCCTCCTACTTTTTCTGCATTTTTGTGGCAATAAATATATTTTTTCTGGATGTTTTCACACAAGGGGAGTCGTTCACCTTGCCGCGGTGTCCCAATACTTTTGTCCTATGACATTCCGAGTTGCACATCTCAACGGGGGAAGCACTCAACCTCCACAGTTCGGTAGATCTCCAGGAGACCTTTCCAACAAGCCCTCATTTGTATTTCTAGCCCGAGTAGAAAACCGCGTGTCCCAATACTTTTGTCACACAACCTTCCGAGTTGCATATCTCGGAGGGGAATTTAAATTAAAAAACAGGTTTACCTTGAAAAGAGGCAAATACGGGTTTACCTTTACATTTTCTTTAAGGGTAATGCATTAAACTGAGTTTAAAATGAAATTAAAGTGTATTTGGGGGCATACTTAGGGTTTCCACTATAAAAATAGGGATTTTAGGCTTTTTTTTACCAAAACACGGTTTTTCCACTATACGCGAGTGCTCTTGGAACATAACCCTGGCGAAAAGCGAGGGATTACTGTATAGTATAGTGTATTTTTATACTGAGCTTTTTGTTTTTTTTCTACAGATTTTTTATTTAGATTTTATTTAGACTTTATATTTTATATTGTTTGTGTCTCTGTGTGTCTTTGCAGTCATTACATAAGCAATTTTCTCCAGGATCAATTTCTGTTTCTGCTTCAGTGCCTTTTTTCCCCTGTAAAGTTATAATGTCAAGTTTTTTTCATGGCAGCGCTATTGTAGACTGAGGCTCTTTTGAAACTGAATGGTTTTAAATAGGCATTTTGGCAATTATTTTGTCTCATGTGATGAGAATTATTTTAATAATTTAAGTCCCTCACAAAACTGTACTGTACTTTTCAGCTAGGGCCTCACAAAATATTGCTTGATATTGTTTAACTGATATGAAGTATCAGCAAAAATGCAGCCAATATTGATGAGCATTTTTGGTATAAAAATGAACAGACAGGTCTCATATAATGATCATAATGCTTTCATATTTACCAGGGAACTGCTTGCAAAATAAAAATACGAACTAATTAACAGTTGTCAACAAAATGACTACGAATTCCGTCAGTTAACACATTTGAACTATTTTTGACTGAGTTTCTGGAAGAAATTTGTCAGCTGACAACTGACAAACATTTCACAGCAGTGTTTAACTGCAACTGGACTCAAGAATCTAAAATTACCCGAATTTTTAGCTCCTCTCTCGGCCGTATTCTCAGCATCGTGAAACACAGCCTGATTTCTGACACATTTCTGTAAAAATTGAGCACAGTACCTGGGTGAGCACAGGAAGAGGATGTTTTCAGTCTCAGGGAGGGAAATCATCTGGCCTTTCAGCCTCAGGCAACTAATTTCCGCTCCCGTCAGCTCGTCCTCGCACTCTGCAGCCTCCACGTTCAGCAGGCCCTCCTACATCCACAAAATACACAAGCAGTAGAGCCTCATTCAGAAACCCTATGAATATCTTTCCAAGTTCAATCTGGAGTTTTTTAAACTAGACTTTTTGGGCTGCAGAAGCTACAGTAGCTACAGTAGATTACTGTCAAAAACAGCTGTCATATTAAAAACCATTATATTCTAGAAGCTGTAGCCAGCTTTAAAAACCTACAGTATTCTCCTCCGCCTTCTTTTAAACATTTGCACTTCTATTCCACTTTTAATCTTCTTTTATTGATTTTCTATGTATTCTTTGAATGAATTCTTTCATTTGTTCTATTTTGTTTGGTATTCTTTTTTATCGTTAGCCTCATAGCATAATTCAATTAGGCCAAAACATGGCAATTATGCTATGAGGCTAACGTTATGTAAAGCACACCGAATAACCTTTGTGTATGATAATGTGCTATAGAAATACATTTGAACAGAATAACCTCCATAGTGTAGTTTACATATTATGAACTTGACCTCTTTTCCAGGCCACAAAATCTGTTTAAACCTCAACACACAATCTACTGACTAATTTACTCTTTGTGGATGAGGGCTGCAATCGTGGCTTCTATACAGTTAGTAAAACGACATTTTTGAATATTGAGTTTGAGAAGTCGCGACTTCAGTCTCTTGAGGATTTTTTTCTGAGAACCGAACTAATAATTGTTGGTGGAAACCGCAGATCTCCTCCACATTTTTTTTTTACTTTTATGATGTCCGGGCCTCGTCCGCCATTCCCCCTCGTCCTTGTGCTGGTTGTTTATGTTTGGGTGCGGCAGAACCTGCCCTGGGAATGAACCTGCTGCTCAGCGCTGCGCCCAAACATAAACAACCAGCACGAGGACAAGGGGGCGTGGCGGACGAGGCCCGGACGTCACAGTCACCTGAACTCAGAGGCAGGAGGTTTGAAAGTAGCCAATCCAAGAACGTTACATATATTTCTCCTTGCTGCTGATTGGCTGCTGCCCTGTGATGCTGTCGTCCAGAATTTCCTCCCATGGAACGTCTCGAGTGTTCTTAAAGCCCTGTATTTTTATTACTGTAAATTAAATAAATTTATTACTGTATTTACCTGCTTATACCAAATAAAACATCAGTGCATGAATTACAGTACAGTCTATACAGGGGTAATATTGGTATTTACACTCTTCACTCCTGATTCAGTTTCTGATGGGATGAAACAGAGCTCACTATGCTCTTAACATTACTATTTCAATTTTTGCACTTTATATTCATATGTATTATTTTGACATATTGTTTGGAATTTTGAATCAAGTGTGGTTAGTGGTGTAGAAAACTGTACAGTGGTGCACATTTTACATTGGTGAAAATGTTGATACCAAACTTATGAACATTAGTGATTATCCTTAAAGTAGTAGAAGTCATTTTAATGGTTCTGTTCATTCAAAACACATTCATAACATCATTCATCCACGTCATGCCCTTAATTTATGTCACATAAAATGGATAACATTGGTCAGTTGAGGTGTAATTTAAATCTAAAATCAGCTCCACAATGATCCTGATGACACATTTAATGATAGAATTGCTAGATTGTCTTATTAGGATGAGCGTCTTTATTAGAAAAATACATACTGAGCTACAGATGGCTGTAAACAACTTCATCACTAGTTTCCTCAGGTGTGGACCGTCACACGGCTGGGTATGCTAACCTTACTCCGCAGCACAAACACAGTGTTGATGTGGGACAGGATGCCATGGAAACTGAAGTCAATGTGAGGCCGCACCAAGGAGAACACAGAGGACAGATTACACACACCAGGCTGGAGCTGTGAAATCACACACGCAGAGAGGAAGAGAGAATCAGCAGGCAGTGCTTTTTGTCATCATATTTGGATTTTTTCTTCTCGTCTGTTTCATCGTATTTTCTTTCTTACATTTCTTCCTACGCCATACCCCCCTTTCCCACCAAGACACTACATTACTCAGAGAGTTGTAAGCTATTTTTGCTGCATTCTATATTATGTTTTTCAGTAAAAGCCAGCACAATGGTCACTTTATCAAAGTTGCAAACCATTATCAGGCCTATGGGTGGCTAATATGTCTAAAACGAAACATCATCAGTCTCTATTTTTTCCAGAGGTTGTTCATCAATGCATTATTTTGACAATCTCAGCATCAATGTACAAAACTATAAAGGAAATGACAAAAGGACTGCGAGGATAATAACTACAATCTGCTCACACATAAATATTCCCTGGATTCCCTGAAATATTCCCTGGATTCCCTGAATTATGGAAAGGATTTCTACACAATTAAATGCTAATCCAACATGCTAGTATTTTGAACTAAAGGAGCCTCATTGAACTACATACACTATATGGACAAGAGTATTGGGACGCCTGACCATTCCACCAACATGGATTTGAATGACATTGCACACAAACACATAGACTTTAATATGGAGTTGGTCCCCCTTTGCAGCTATAACAGCTTCCACTCTTCTTGGAAGGATTTTCACAGGATTTTGGAGTTTCTGTGGGAATTTGTGTCCATTCATTCTGTAGCATTTATGAGGCCAGACACTGATGTTGGACGGGAAGGCCTGGATCACAATCTCCGTTCCAGTTCATCCCAAAGGTGCTGGATGGGGTTGAGGTCAGGACTCCACACTGAACTCCTCCAGTCATGTCTTTATGGAGCTGCTTTGTGTACTGGGACACAGTCATGCTGGAATAGAAAA
>JBBPCY010000082.1:5914030-5931713 GCA_037974405.1 Brachyalestes nurse
TATATAATATTAATAAATATACATAGTTATGTATGTGTGTGTGTCTCTATTAATGCTATCTATCTAATGCTGGTAAATTCCCCCTAACTGCAAAAGCTAACAAGCCTCAAGTCCAGCAAAGCGATTAGAAGTTGTCCATTATAGTCTGCCAGACTGACTTTTCTGAGACACTAGATATGAATCGATGGCTAGGGGGCGGACTATATTGACTTCAGTACGGCTGCCTTGTTTCATTGATGAAACAACTTTTGACATGTGGTTGTGTGTGCGCTTCACAAAAACATTCAAATTTTACATGTGAACATTTCAACAAAAAGTTCTCGTCTGTATAATAGGATATAAGACTGCTCCACTACTTCACTTTTCCAAAGAAGCTCGTGTCACATCAGCACGTGAAACCCACACAGCGCTCACATGTCCCTTTACTGACAATTAGATAAAAAAAGACGCAGTGCAGATGCAGCAGTTTGACAGCCTGGCATCTTTCAAATCTTCTTTATCATGTTTGTTCCTCTATAAATACAAAGAACAACATACTCTTTTATTTATAATATGTTAGACCCCCCGAGTCCTCTGTTAAAAATGACATTCGCGATCTTACTGTACACATGTATAACATACACCAAATACAATGACTTTGCAATATACATATCTTCGAGGAACACTTAGGTTACAATGCTTGAGTCCTGTTCTTACAATGGCTTGGCGTTCAGCTTTAATGTTACATACTGCAGTAAATGAGTATTCAGTCACTAACCATTGGTCAGTCTTTATGTCTTCAAAAGGGGACAACATGTACAGTTTTCAGGCTTTAAATCCTCTGAATAATTTATCATACAGAACTGAGAGGCTTTGATTTGAATTCCGCTTGATATTAATATTAGGATGGACAGTTTAAAGCAACTTTAGACAGTCTACCTTAACTCAAATTGAGTCAGTTAGCCAAGACATGTTCGCTTTCTAAAGTTTGCTTCTTTAGTTTTGCACTGAAGCTAGCAATGAACTAAGAGTTGCATTCCAAACTGCATTCCACATGTGCATCAAAGTTATAGAGTCTCAGATAGACTCTTCTATTTGGTTCACTTTGGTTTGGTTTGGGTTGCAAAATAGTAGCTATAGCAACCATCTTGAAGCCTGAAGTGCTTGTATGTTTGTCCATTTATATAGACGTTGTCATGTATTGTCCAAATCATAAGTTTAAGGCAAGTGTGTGACAACGTAGATGATTCTCAAAGATAATTGGTTTCTCATTAGATAACAAATGACTGGATAGTTACCTCAACCTAAAAGTAAACTTTAGACACTAAAAGAGGAGCTGGTGATCTGGTGGTTAGGGAGTTGCCCCTACGATCAAAAGGTTGTGGGTTTGAATCCCAGGACTGCCAGTGGCACCACTGAGGTACCCCTAAGCAAGGTACCACCATCCCCACACACTGCTCCCCGAGTGCTGCGTCGCTGGCTGTCCACTGCTTCACTTGTTGAATGGGTTAAATGCACAGAAAGAATTTCACTGTTCACACATGACTATGAGGGGCCACTTTGCTTTACAAACATGTCTCGGCTGATTGACCACATTGAGGGTGAGGGGAATGTGTACATGAGATTTTCAGCCAAGCCCTCGCTTCCGGTTCGTTGCTTGAAGTTATCAGAGGTGTGTGTTAGCCTGTGTCAACACGCTAATTGTACTTTGGTGGGCGAGAGCCTTTTCCCGCACCGTGTCTCTGCTGTGGACCCGCCTGAGTCTGCTCTTCACCGGGACGCACTTGCAGACGGCCGCGAAGGCGCCCCGGTAGTTCCTGTTCATCCAGCCGTACAGGATGGGGTTAGCGAACGCCGAGCACATGGCCACGATGTGGAAAACCGTGTAGAGCAGCTTGAAGTCCTTCATCTCCATCATGCTGTTGTCGAAGTCGACGGCCAGCTGGAAGGCGTGGAAAGGGAGCCAGCTGATGGCGAAGACCGCCACCACGGCGGCCAGCATCTTGGTGGTCTTCTGCCGGCGCCTGTGGCGGTCGCTGCGGCCTCCGCCGGGGCTCACGTGCTTCCTCAGCTTGCTCCAGATCCGAGCGTAGGCGAAGGAGATGACCGAGAGCGGCAGCACGTACTGCAGGAAGAACATGGAGATGCTGTAGACCGTGCCGTCCGTGCTGCTGCCAGGCCACATCTCAGCACAGCCCTGGATGTGGAGGTGGGCGGTAAATTGAGATGTTATTGTTCTCATAATAAACTGCTTCAAAGTATGTACACCCTCAACAGGGAACTCACTTATCTGCACATTTTATACACTGTTACTTTTGCCGGAGTTCGGGTGCAGGCAGAAAAATGTGTGATTTTAATTAGAAATAGAACTCCGCACTAATAATAATAACCGAAAAATGAAAAAGACCATTTTAGACAACACAAGGGTAGAGACGACTGATCCTGGACCAGATCAGATCAGAGTCCTCCATATTTATAATGATCACTGAATGAACGAAAAAAAAACCTGATGGAGATCAGCACTCTTCTGAGGCAGTTTGTGAAAACTAAAAAGCTTCACATTAAGTCTTACTGTGTCCTGAACCACTTCTATGGGTCTGTGCCACATTAATGAAGAGCTGGATGTGGGTTGAGCAGATTGCGGGACGTTTTTGGGCAGAATTTGAGTGATCAGCTACATCTGAGGTAAACAGGACGATGATTTATGCAGTTGCGCCACTCAGGAGCCCCCAGAGTTTGGTGTGTTTTTTTTTTTTTTTGTTTAAGAAAAAAAAGTTGGATCACTATCTGTCAATATCAGACAGTTCTTTAGGTGTATAATCAGTATAGGGCCTGAAAAAGAAAGTGGAATGGTGCCATTGTCAGAACCTCTCGATTTTATGAATATAGTCAGTAGTATTGCGTGCATCATAAAAAGACTACGGACAACAACCATGGACAGTAACAAGCAGCTGTTTGGATGTCAACCCATTATGCCATTATATCGTTTTGCATCTTATTTCCAATTGTTTGGTTCCAATTTTACCTCCTGTTCCTTCTTAAAGAATTAATTTTCGCATGAAATTTCGCGTGATTATGTTGGTTGGATTTATAATTGTACTGTTGCTGGAGCTTTTTGTCTGTTCCTGCCTCGGCGAAACCTAAAGATATTGTGATTTTGTGAAAATGTCGGATGTTGTGTTTGGCATTATGTTGTCTCCCAGGTTGCCCTCTTTTACCTGGATGCTCTGCTCGGGGGTCAGATCGAAGGTCACGTACTCGCGGAAGATGGCGAGTGGGCTGGCCAGCACGGCGCTAGCCACCCACGTGACGGCGATGATGACGGCGCAGACGTCTTTGGACATCTTGGTCTCCATGTGGTGGACGATGCTGCGGTAGCGGTCCAGCGCGATCACGTTGAGCGTGATGGTGGAGACGTTGACGGCCAGGCCCTGTGCGTAGGGCAGCAGGTAACACATGGCCTGGCCGAACTTCCACTCGCCGTACAGGGTGGACATCAGCGTGAACGGCAAGCACAGCGCGTTCACCAGCAGGTCCGCCACGGCCAGGTTGACGATGAAGAAGTTGGTGACCGTGTGCAGATTGCGAAACTTGTAGACCACGTAGATGACCAGAGAGTTCCCAGTCACTCCGAACAAAATGATGCTGCTGTAGGCCAAGATCAGGACCACCTGAACCCCGACTAGCTTGGTGCTGTCCTCCAGACCATCGAGTAGAGCCCCCTCGTCCTGCAGGTTCGCCAGGGTGCAGCAGTTCGAGGACGCAGTGAAGGAGCCTACGCTCTCCTCTCGGGTCGCATTCTCTGGGCTTATTATATCCATGCTTGGCATCCATGCACAAAAGCTGCATGAGGAGACAAGAAGATGCCAATTAGGACTGTCACTGTTGTTACGGAGTCTTTACTGATGATTAATCAACAATAAAAACGGACTTAATGGGGAATTTCCCGTTTCTGAATCATTCAGCTGTTGAGCTTGTGGTGAAATAGTTCATCGTAGAGAAACTTCCCAACTAGTTTCAGTTGGGAGAGGAATAAAATGTGGCTGTATTTGTCTACAATGTTTTATCTACTGTCAACATTCTACTATGAGTTTTTATAAGGTAAGGTTGGTAATGGTAAAAGAGTGAGGACTATGAAAGGAAGATATGTTTGAGTGCTAATTTCCCTCACAATTTCTAGCATTTCTTGAAAAAGCGGGTTAGACCAAAACATCTCTCTCAGACTTCAGACAGCAAATTCATTAGAATTTCATTTAAGAACATGTACCTTTTAGATGCATTAAAATGATTCAGCTTTACATCTTTACCAATATAAATATGTGCTCTGACGCACACACACACACACACACACACATACTATATATACATACTATGGAAACGGGGCAGATTTGTGACCAGAAAGAGAGAGAGAGGGGTAATTCTAAGTCATTATTGACCATTTCTGTCACCCCTTTTGCCATTAAATGTTGGTGCATAATAAACAGCAGTTTACATTTTCAAACTACCGGCACACCAGTTACTATTAAACAAACATGTTAATGGGTGTGTCCAGTGTTTCCAGTAAAGACCAGAGAGAAATTAAATTATGCATCATCATCATCAAGCTAATGATGCAATAATAATAATTCCTATTCATTGAGAAGGTACACTTAAAATCATTATTTTTAATTGAGTAAGTCTAATAGAGTGCCAATGATTTGATCAAGCCCTTAAGTCCATTCAAAGCATCATAACACTTGATTGCATGAGACAGAGCCTTTTACTAAAGGCAACCACATTCAAAAATGCTTTTGAATAGCTGATCCTAAAGAAATCGTCACATTCACTAAACTGTAAAGGAGTGTGCGGAGCTTTGTTTTTCCAGAGCTGAGGCAGAGATGCTGCGAAATAAAGCTGCTGTGAGTGCTGTCATCCTGATGATGATGAGAGTGCAGCCATGCAGTCTCATCTGCTCCACTGGTCTCTTGCAACTGGGGAGAAAAGCTGGACCATTAAAGCTGGACCAGATACAGTCTGTACTGATTTCAGAGCTGAATTAAGCTCAATATTATACTTCATACTAAAGATTGGATGTACAGGAGTGTCTGAAGCGGAAGCCCCCCTCTTCAGGTGAGTGGGTTTCTACTGGGTCTGATATCCCTCCAGTCAGTCTGAGGGTAATAGAAGATGTGAAAGTGTGAGCTCACCTGTTCCAGCGCGAATATCCTCCAGTAAAGCTCACATCAGACACTGAACGGGTCCTGAGAGAGTCCACAGGCTCGGAGCAGGCGCGTGCATGCTTCTGAGGGTCTTCTCGACTCTCCTCGCGCGCTGGAAAGAGCGCGTGGACGCGCATCCCACCAGGCGCGTTCACCTGCAGGGACTTTATATGCAGGAGGGGGGCGCACTTTAGAGCTGGGAGTAAAAACATCCGAAAATCACGAGTGCTGCCTTAGCCTACACACTACGACACACAATGTACTTGAACTGTGCTTAACCCTACCTTAATTTAACCCTGAAAATACACCAAACCTTTTCTTTTGAAATAAGGTACCATTCATTTGGTAACACACCCCTTCATTTTACGTTAAAAGTGGTTTTACGGCGTGGGTGTGAAACCCCTTAATCTTAAACACAAGGCATTCAATCAGGAGGTTCTATTATTTAAGGGGCAAAGTTGAAAAAAAAACCCTTAGTCAGCCTTAATCTGTGCACTTTTCCCCTTAATTGAAAATTAAGGGGTTTGGTTTCGCAGCACTTGTTGTTTTAACTGTTAATCCTCTTTTTTCATGTCTGGTTTAACTGTAAAATGTACTTATAAATGACATTAAATATGTAATTTTTCAAATAAAAGTTAATTTATTGTTAAAGTGGGGGTTTACTGTATGTATATAGGTATGTACACAGTGGATATATGTATGTATATTTCATATTTTAGCATCCACGATTTCTGTTTTCAAGCAGAAATAATGGCATTTCTCTCAATGCACTTGAAGAGGAGGAATCAGTATTTATTCTAATTATTACTCATTTTAATTGAGTTAACAGTGAGAAATGAACAACTGCATATAATTTAATTTCTACATGCAGATGTGCATAAAAACCATAAAAAGTTATTATAAATCGTTTTTCATATGTAATTTCTGCAAATAAAATTGTATTTATTTATTCAAAATGAATATTAAAAATGTTACTTTTATTAGTCTTAGTCCTATTTTAGCATGCAAGAATTCAGTTTTTAAACAGAAACAATGGCTTTTCCCTCAATTCATTTAAAGAGGGGGAATTATTTTAGTACTTATTCTATCAGAATTATTAACTGCGAGAACAAAATGTGATTTCTGCATGCAGATCTAAACATTTCTTGGTGCTGCAGGTTGGCACACAGTTCAATAGTCTGAGGCTTGATATGTTTAAATCTGTACTTAAATTAGCTAGCCCCAAGATATATAGCTAGTTCATTATGATAACTAAACCAATCAAGGCAATAGTTAAAATAAAAATATATCGAAGAAGCGAACTGGCAAGTGTTTCCTAAGCCTGGTCCTGGAGAAACACTGCCTTGCATATCTGATTGTGTTCCCTGCTCCCAACACATCTCATCCAATTAATCATATCATTAAAAAGGCTTTTCTGAGCTGCTGTGGCTGTGTTAAAGGAGAATTGCTAAAATGTTCAGGCAAAGGGTTGAAAAACCCTCTGCAAAAAGTACTTTAGTACCATACACTGCATAGTGTGTCACATGCTTACAAGTCTTGTGAAACAATATTTTTTAATCTATAAAGCCCTCATCGGGTGTTTTATAAGTGTTTTATATCAGTTTTCCATCTAAAAATAGAGCCATAGAACATTTTTTCTGTTTTCATCAAATTTTGGCTCACGTCCATCCACATGTCCTCCAGCTGTTCACAATGATGGCCCCAATGTCGGGAAATGTAATGATTCTAATACCGGGGGGACTCGTTACACAAAAACCAGGCCATTGTATTGAGTCATATGAGATGGAAATGAGGTTGGCACAGGTGGCGTGGAAAATTAAGTTAGAGTTTAATTAAAATTTGTACTCAGGCAATCAGGACTGACTTTTGGAACAGTTACCTCAGACTAAACCATAATTCAGCTCATCAGGGTGCCACATATGATCTCAAGAACACCATACCCACAGTGAAGTATGGCGGTGGGAGCATCATGATGTGAGGCTGCTTTTCTGCAAACGATACTTTGTTATCATACATTATTGTATTGTATTGTATCATAAATTATTGTCCATAATTTGTGCGCTTTTTCCCTTTATGAGTTTCGTTATTATCACTATCTATGCTTATGAAAAAACTTTTTTACATAAGAACTGGACAAAAGTATTGGGACACCTGACCATTACATGAAAAGGATATGACCATTCAAATACATAGGCATTAATATGGAGTTGATCGTCCCACCTTTACAGATGTAACAGCTTTCACTCTTCTTGGAAGGATTTCCATAAGATTTTGCAGAAGTCTCAAACCATGTCCAGAAAGGAGGCACACCTGATTCCACCTCTGTAATCAGTTGGTCTTGGTTTTCAGTTACTCAGGGGTGTGACTTCTTGGTTGGAATGAAAACCTGCACCCACAGCAGCCCTTTCTGCACATGGTTTGTGACCCCTGCTGTAGAGCATTTATGAGGTCAGGAACTGATGTTGGACGAGAAGTCCTGACTCACAATCTCCATTCCAGTTCATATCAGAGGTGTTGGATGGGGTTGAGGTCAGGGGTCTGTGTGGGCCGGTCAGGTTATTCAACACCAAACTCATTCAGCCATGTCTTTATGGAGCTTGCTTTGTGCACTGGGTCACAGTCATGCTGGAATAGAATAGGTTCTTCCCCAAACTGTGTCCACAAAGTTTGTTGTCAAAAAAGTCTTGATAAGATGAAGCATTAAGATTGTTCTTCATTGGAAGTAAGGGGCCATCTGAATTCAGTCATTAAGAGATGTCTCCCAACACTTTTGTGCATCTAATGTAGCTACAGAAATGTATCCATTTTTCTCCTCATGTGTGCATGGGTTCTACCGGGTACTCTGGTTTCCTCCCACAGTCCAAAAACATGCGCATCAGGATGACTGGAGATGCTAAATTGACCCTACTGTGAATGTATGTGTGAGTGTGTTTGTCCAGGGTTTCTTTGCTTTTTAACCCTATAAGCACTGGGACAGGCCTGGTCCTCCACTGGTAGGAAACATTAGTTGTTATTCTTTGTGCTCAGCCTAACTTCAGAAGATATCAACCACTTTAGTCAATGTTTAGTTTCTGAATTCAGCACCAAAAAGAACTAAAATGCTCACTACTACCCTCTTACTCTTGTCTTATCTCACTTGCGTTCTTGTGGGCCTCGCTCATGCCCTTTAGAAACAAGGCCACAGGGCAGTGGTCATCAACCCTGCTCCTAAAAGCCTACTTTCCTGCAAACTTCAGCTCAAACTTGAATTAACCCTCCTGCTCTGTCTAATTATTGTCTCCAGCTGTCCTGTATTAGCTGATATAGGGGTATTACTGCAGGAAGGTAGAGGAAAGTTGATGAGCACTGCCGCAGGGTCTATGATTTCTTATTGTGGAGATAAGTGGGTGCTCAACTTTCCTTGCCAATGGGAACCCAAGGCGTTTTGATGTGTGAGAGGAGTCAAGGCTAGCCCATCTGTTCTGAAGTGCTACAGAAGGGCTTTTGCAAGTATTAGCAATGTCTGGGTTTCTCTAAGTAATGCATGGACACATACCATGGTTGTGTGTGTGCGTGTGTGTGTTTATGCATGAGTCAATCACACAGTATTGCTGCTGGAGTTTGAAACATTATGTCTATCTACTGTCCAGTTATTGTCACATGTTTGACCAACACCCGTCAACATGAATCCCTGATGGGACAAAAAATTGGCCCGGGCATTTTGAGCCTAGACCGGCCCACCAGGCTGTTGTTTTTCACATACATTTTACATTCAAGCGCTGCAGGAGTTCATTGTAAACTGTACAGTATGAATATGGGTTTACATTTTCTTTAAGGCTAATGAGTTTAAAATGAAATTAAAGTGTTTTGGGAGCATATTTGGGGGCATATATTGGGTTCACACTGTAAAAATAGGCATTTTAGGCATTTTTTTTTACCACATCACAAAGCAGTTTTTCACTCTACGTGGTGCTCTTGGAATGTAACCCCCGCGAAAAGAGTGATGAGGTGAAGTCGACACAGTCCTTTAAAAGCTCGGTGTAGTTGATGTGGATGTTGCCACCAGATGTAAAAAGCAGCAAGGAGTAGAACTGCACAATATTTTGTCTGTTAATCATTATGGTGCGATATGTATAAATATTAGAGCTGGGCACTTTAATGTGTTATTATTGCATTAATGCATTATTTACTTAACAATTATTTCATCGCGCATTAACACAGTTGCTTTAAACTATTACTAGCATTTTGAAAGTTTGTAGCTTTTTTTCGCGCTCGACCACTTCACCCCATGTGTTATTGAACATAGATTGTTTATGCTGCTCCCTAATAAAAGAAAAAAAAAAGAGGCAACAGTGCTACCCACTGTATTTCTGTATATATTTCTAGAAAAGTGAGCCTTTTAATATATTGAAAGGCTTCATAATTGTAATATGTAACCTGTAGAATTACAATCCCAATAGTTTGCAAGCAGGCTCAGGTAAATGGCGCACAGCTAGAATTTTTACAACTCAGGATTCAAGTCTAGCGATCCTCACTACCAGCGATTCTAGCGCTCATTTTAATATGGACGGGAAAACTTTCCATCCATGACAACACCATTTATTGACAATCCATTCACGTAGACCTACTATCATGTCTTGCTCCCATTAAAAGAAAGCAGTAACCTCTGAATTTCAGTCTGCTATTGATTGCTTTCATCTCTTGGCCTTTTAATTGCGTTCCTCGTCTCATACAGCGCTGGCATACCTCAACGTATCGACAGGGCCCGGCGCTTCAACAGAAAAAGGCATTTGTTTAATGGCTTTGAAATCAAAAACCTCAACCGTGCGTAACGGCTCCGACTCTGAGCGTTAATCATGCTTGGGTTAGCCTTTGCTAAATATCACCATGTCAGAATCTCAGTTATGATCTACAGAGCTGTCATCTGTTGGCCCACACATGCTCGATTTTTATTGATGCTCACTTTTGAGCTCTATACGTTTAAACACATGCCTCCTCTGAGTTGAGCAAAAGACATTAATCCGTTGAAGCATCTTCCTCCTTTGTGCTGTGGTGTTCTGGGTGCATTACTCTTGATATGTATTAAACTGATCAGAATGACTGGCATGACTACCGACTGCTATGGATGTCTCCTGAGAAATGTAATCGACAATTATTGCCTAAGATGCTTTATGCTTCTTGACCTTCATATGACCCACAAAAATGCTTTTGTGCTGCACCCCCAACAAAGATCAATGAATAAAGCTTGCTCTCAACATTTCTGCAGAATTTGATTTCATCTGATTGAAAATCATATTTGATGTAAAATGAATCACAGCAGTATCATTCACATCGGTGTCAAGAGCACATCTTCGTTCTGAAATATTTTCAAAAACTATATGGACAAAAGTATTGGGACACCTGTTTTCATGGTTTGGGCTAGACCCCTTACTTCCCCTTACTTACATCTTAATACTTCAGTATACCAAGACATTTTGGACAACGCCATGCCTCCAACTTTGTGGACACAGTTTGGGGAAGAACCTTTTCTATTCCAGCAGGACTGTGCCCCAGTGCACTAAGCGAGCTCCATAAAGACACGGTTGGAGGAATTCGGTGTGGAAGAACTTGACTGGTCCACACAGAGCCCTGACCTCAAACCCCTCCAACACCTTTGAGATGAACTGGAATAGAGATTGCGAGCCAGTGCCTGACCTCCATATTAAAGTATATGTATTTGAATGTAATGTCATTAAAGTCCCTGTTGGTGTAATGATAAGGCGTCCCAATACTTTTGTCCATATGGTGTACTTTAAGCTCATCAGTCACTACTTTCTATTTCTATGGTTTAGCAATTATAGCACACCTCCTCAGACAACAGCACTAAAATCATTTTAAACAGACAGACCGACACAGACAGATAAAGGACTTTGCTGAACTACCTCTGCAGTGGTCCTATAAACTTTAGTGATTTTCCTCTTGAAAAAAAAAAAAAAACTGCAAAAAACAACTGTCGTTTAGTAGCTACATGTAATTCTAAACGCTAGCATCTTTTTTCTGTCTGTAACAGCGCTGCTTAAGTGTAGTAAATCATAATTTTCTGACGAATTAATAAAAAGGTAATGAAAAAAAAATCACTCCAGCGGAATGCATGAACTCAATAAACCTACCGAGCGCCCTCAGCAGCTCCTCGAAGTTTTCTGAACTTTTCATTTTCCAGGTTCCAGAGAAGTCGGTCACTTTTGTTTCCATGTTGCTCAGTTTGGATGATGGCTGATGCTTTAGCGATTCGTCCTTCTTTCTTTATTTCTTTTAGGAATCTTCATGCACACACTCTCTCTCTCTCTCAATCTCTCTCTCCCTGTAAGTACGTCTCTCTCTCTTTCTGTATTTCTCTCTCTCTAAGTATGAATCTTTCTCTCCCTCTCTTTTTCTCTCACTGTCTCTCTGCCTCTCTTTCTGAGTATGTATATTGCTCTCTCTGAGTTTGTCTCTCTGTATCTCTGTCTCTCTTTGTATCTCCCTCTCTCTCTGAATATGGGTCTCTTTCTCTCTATCTTTGTATGTCTCTCTCTCTCTCTCTCTCTGTAGCTCTCTCTTTACATCTCCCTCTCTCTCTCTCTCTCTCTTTGTATGTCTCTCTCTCTCTTTACATTTCTCTCTCTCTTTTTCTCTCTCTCTATGTAGCTCTCTCTTTTTACATCTCTCTCTCTCACTAAGTATCTCTCTCTAAGTATCTCTCTCCCTCTCTCCCTTGCTCTCTCCCTCTCTGGTGGGCTGGGCTTGTATTTTGGGCTTCTCCTATTTCTCTCTGCACAAACTCTTATCCCGGGAAAAAAGTAGAACAAAAGAGTGAAAAGACACAGAATTCATCAAACAGTTGCTAAATTACAGCCCCCGTCTTTCTCACACCTCACACACACTCACTAGCGCTCATCAACATTTGTTAGCACTCAGTCCTAAACACAGTGATAGTCTTATCACTGTCTGTGATCTCTGCTGTCTTGTTCAGGTCTGCTGGGCTGAGTGAGGTTCGCTCTCACTGCCCTGGAAGATAAATGTCTCCTCATACCTGAACTGTGGACCAGGCAGAGCTCGCTGATCAGTATCAGCTAGCAAAGAGAAGCGTTTGGGCACGGTTTTCTTTGAGTGCACATTCCAGACTTCCAGCACATTTAAGTCCTTTTCACACATTTCAGTTCCACCAGAAATTACAACACTTTTTCATCATAGCCCCCCTCATTTCAGGGTAAAATAGTGTTTGGGACAAAGTAGTGGTAGGTACATCCTTTGCACACAATGACTGAAGTCAGCGACTGATAGACATCACCAGGTGCTGAGTAACTCTTCCAAGCCTTTTACTGCAGTGACCTTCAACTCCTGCTTGTTTCGGGGCCTTGTCCCTTTATGTTTCTCCTTCAGCATATGGAAGGCATGCTCAATTGGATTTAAATCAGGTGACCGGCTTGGCCGAACAAGAAGTGTCCATTTTTTAGCTTTGAGAACCTCCCATGTTGCTTTAGCAGTATTTTTGGGATCATTATCTTGTTGCAGAATGAACCACCGTCCAATGAGTTTGGAGGCATTTACTGGAGCTTGAGCAGATAAGATGTTTCTGTGTACCTCAGAATTCAATGTGCATCATCAGTAAAGATAGGTGTGCCTGTACCTGTGGCAGCCATACATGTCCAAGCCATAACACTCCCACCACCATGTTTAACAGATGAGCTGATGTGCTTCGGATCATAGGCAGTTCCTTTTTCATCTCCACACTCCAGTCTTGCCATCACTGTTATACAGGTCAATCTTGGTCCATAACACCTTTTATCAGAGTTCTGCAGGCTCCTTTTAGTACTTTTTCATGAACTGTAATCTGGCCGTCCTGTTTTGGTGGCGAACTAGTGGTTTGCATATTGCAGTATAGCTTCTGTATTTCTGTTCATAAGAGAGAGAGAGAGAGAGGCAATATACATACTCAGAAAGAGAGGCAGAGCGAGAGTGAGAGAAAAAGAGAGAGAAAGATTCATACTTGACCAGACCGAATTGTTCATAATGGTGGTGATAGGAACCAGTGATCAGAAGAGTTTTATGTCTCTAAAAGCAACATCACAGAAAGTTATTACATAAAGGGTTATAAATGCACTGCCCAATGTCATTATCTTGGTACAGTTTGATATACTAAACATCAAATGCACCTCAAAAGACCCCAAAAATAGACCCCAAACAAAAAGTATTTTTCAAACTTACCACTACGTTATAATCATAAACATTACAAAAAAAAAACTCAACTCAAAAGACACCTGTAGGTTCACTGGTGGTTTTAGACAGTAAATTAAATGGCTGTGTTCGTGACATTTTGCCAGTACTCTTCTCTACAATAGACCCCTTTCACAACTAACAACCCAGAATGGCTCTGTTTACATATCAACATTGTGGAATAATTATGTGGAAATGTCGAAACATGACTGGACCCCTGTTTTGGTTTTGGTTTTTTGTTTAGAACAGCTTAAAAAAAAACGAGGTTTTACACCGAATGTGGCCTCAGCAGATGGTCCGTCTGGGTCTGGCTCCTGGAGGCGAGCTGGAGAGAGAGGAGCGGCGTGTTCTGTGTAATGGAAACAACACGTTGCCAGTGCTGCTTGATTTAATGATCTCTCATGGGCCCTGAATAAACTTCAGTGTATGAGATGACCTGTCACCTCTGCCAAAGGAAATCACAGCATGCTCACAGCCAGTGAACACTGCAGTCACTGCTCATCACAAGCAGCCACAGGCACTCTTTCGCCACACGAGTACATTGTATGTCCATGGTGTAACCACGCTGCCACTGACGCACAATAGAAAAGTGTGCTAATGAGCTGAGCTAAAGACGAACTCAGCACTCCACTGTGAACTGAAGAGGACAAATGGAGACACCAGAGCAGCGCTCAGCTATTCAGCTCACTAAGCCAAAGTGCAGAACACGTTTAAAGGGGCAAATCCACATTTTCACTTTAGGAATCCATGGCCACTCAGGATTCGACCAAAAGAGGAAGGGGATGGTTGGGAAAGAGAGAGAAAGAGAGAAGGGGGAGTGAATGAGAGAGAAAGTGTGTGTGGGAGAGAGAGAGAGAGAGACAGAGAGAGAAACAAAGAGAGAGAGAGAGGGAAAGGGGGAAAGTTTTGTGTGTGTGTGTGTGTATTAGAGTGGGGGGTTACATGGTAAATGAAAGAAAATGGTTAGAAAATGTGTAAGTGGCCATCTCAAAATGGAGGTGTGTGTTTGAGAGTTTGGACTGAATGGAGGGCCTGAGTGGACAAAAGGAAGCGAGATGGTAGAAAGAGCAGACGGGGTGTAAACTGAGACTACACCCCACCCCCCCTGCCCCAAAAGCTCAGAGGTAATTACCAACTTCTCTTTTTTTTCTGCTCTTCCCCATTCTCACCTCCCTTTCTCCTTCTCACTCCCTCCCCTCCTCTCCTCCTCCTCCTCCTCCTCCTCCTCCAGCACATTTCAGCAGCTCTGGCCGACCTGATACTCCTGGAAAACGAACAGAGAGAAATGAGAGCAGGAGAGCTGGAGGACGAGAGCAACATCACAAGTAGTGATGGCTGTAGAATGAATCACCACACGGAGTAAGAAGCAGAACTCAAGTGCGGGGTTTATATGCGACTAAAATGTGCCGGAAATGGTGAGGTTAAAAACTCGCCGCAAACGAGGCTCAAACTAATGACGTGAGGTGGAAAAAGCATGGTGAAAGATTGGTGGTTTCCCAGTGGCTCCTGGCTCCCAGTGCCAGGAAAGGGCATCTGACTTTCGTGCCCGGCAAATATGATAAAACAAAACCGGGCAAAGAAGAGGGACCACCCAGTCACTTCGCCTGCTGTATGTAGTACAAATTCTTATGGTCCATCCAGACCAGGGCTTCCAGACCCTCCAGAGCCAGTTTCACTGACCAGAGCTCCTGGTCCCAGATATCAGAGTTGTTCTTGGAGTGTGTGAGGTAATGGTGGAGTTCTGGTCGCTGGGAAAGCACCACATCAGAGGCATGTACCTTCACTATGAAGGGAAGACGGGGGTGGTGGAGCTTCAGCTTCTTGATGGTTTCTTTGGTCTCCAGCATCCACTCAAATCACCCTGGTGATGTCTTCATCAGGACAGTGAGCACCGGAAGAGGTTGGCAAAACCCGGGAAGCTCTGCACAAGCAAGGAGGCTGGTCCAACTCTGCCGTCACCTTGGTGTGGTTCATGGAGAACCAGTGGCGCCTCCAGTGGGGGCCACAGCAAATCTTAGGATGGCATACCAAACAAAAAGAGCAGCGCCGCTGTATCTCCCTACAAAATCGTTTTCACGTCATGAACTATTGTGAAATAAAAAAAAAAATGTATGCATACTATGTGTAATTTTTTTTTTACATATGTACACATAGTATGCATAATAAAAATGTACTTAGGGCTGGCAATTGTGGTGACAAAGGATGATTTTTGAGTGACCGTTGCCACCACTGGCCAACACATGGTGGCGCCCCTTCAAAACCTTGTTGATGAAACACTGGACGGCGGTATGAATGGAAGACGTTCATCAGCCTGTCTGAGATATACGAGGAGCTCATGCTGCCCCTCTGGTTGATGAATGATGTCATTCGTCACCTTTGTGGACCTGAATCAGGCGGTAGGTGCTGCACAGGTCCAGCTTGGAAAAATGAGTAAGAAAGGGAAGAGAGGGAGGCTGAGTGTTTTTTAGTCAAAAGGAGTCGGTGGCAGAAGTTCTGTTTTCTTAAACTCTCTTTGAAACCGTTCCCTAAACAAACCTCAGTGTTTCTTTGTTTGAAGCAGCCAAGTCAATATGGGCCAGCTGAATGTGAATAACAGTCCTGCTTCCAAAATCATTGGCACTGACCTTACTTTATTACTGAGAAAGATACATGCAGAGAGAGGCAGAGGGAGAGGCAGACTCATACGTGCACAGAGAAAGAGTGAGAAAGAGACAGAAAGACATACATGCAGAGAGAGAGAGAGAGACGTTATAGCAACTTCTACCATCTAGTCTACTGAAATAAACTTTGTTCCACAATGCAGAATAATGTAATTTGTCTGGGCAGGGCAATATTAAATGAATGTTTCAGCAAAAAAAAAAAAATCACTATCAGATTTTTTTAGTTTAGCCCTGCAGTTGCGACGCACATGTAGCTAACAAACCGTAGAAGCCAGTAGTAACACAAACTGTTTGACTTACTGTGAGCTATAAAACTGAACAACTTCACAAAGCTGCTTGTGTTTTCACAAACCAAGTTCTGATCCAAAAATCAGATTTTGTGACAACGACCATCAGTCCCCTCCATCTGCTGCTGCCTGAGACTGCGAAGTTTTTTTTTTAATGTTTACATTCTGCAGCTATTTAGTTTGTGTCCTAAACCATATGCACAAACCTGCCACACATTAATGAAAAGCTGGATGTGGTTTGGGAGACATTTTGGGAATGTATTTAGGTGAGAAAATGGGTGGACTGAGCTCTAGTAATAGTTATCAATGTTAGCCTTGTAGGTCCTGTGCTAAACTAAAAACCCCAACCATGTTCTGGGTAAGTAAAAAAATGGAGTAAATTTGATTTTTCATTTAGCCATTCCTTTAAATAAGACCACTGCAGGCTTCTTGCGGGGGTTCTGAATTCCAGTCCAAGTGACCCCAAATTCTGTTTGTAATATTTGTTTAGTTACATACAATATTATTTTTTCATGTGTTTTTGTTACCTGAGCATAGCCTTTCCAAAACTCTCTTGAATTGAAATTAATTGTTAACTTTATTGCACAGTCTTACGGGTCGACTCAGGGGCACATTTCACTACATGTTGTACTTGTAGAACTATGTAGGTGACAAATAAAACATCTTGAGTCTTGTTTTTTTGTGTTTACCTGACTCTACACATCTGTGAGGTCACCTAGACTTGACCTGCTGTACCTTTAGCAGGACAGGTTTGGAGATTATGTTATTTTTAACATCGTCGGTCTCTTCTACATTTTTGCACATTTAACTTCTGTTCTGGATTTTTTGCACACAACGCTTTGCTGCTAGAATGCAGCACCTGTCAGAACACTGTTTTCATCTGGACTGTAGCTACTGCCAACTGCACTAAATGTCTTGTCCAGTTGTTTTGTTCCTCTTGTGTTTTTTTTCTGGCACTCTCTTTTCTCCTGTCTGCACTGGTCTTGTGGTGTTTCTGTTTCTGTTTTTGTGTTGTTCCATGGTCCTGGAGAAACGTTTCACTGTGTACTGTGGCTATGGTTGAAGGTTGAAATGACAAACCTACTTGACTTGACTTGGACTGAATCAGGTGTGTTTTTGTACCTGTGTGTGTGTGTGTCCACAGTGTTCTTATATTTATTTATATATCCACTCTGTACATATATATACATACATATGCTCACTGTATACATACATACATGTATACATCTAAGTTTACATATATTTTACACATTCTCTCTATCTGTCTCTCTCTCTCTCTCTCTCTCTCTCTCTCTCTCTCTCTATATATATATATATATATAGAATAGAGTAAAAAAATGTACGT
>JBBPCY010000082.1:5959528-5971635 GCA_037974405.1 Brachyalestes nurse
TCACACTCATACCTTAAATCCACTTTTAAGGTAAAATTAAGGGATCAGTTTACAAATGAATGGCCACTTAATTCAAAATAAGGGGTTTGGCATATTTTCAGGGGTAAATTAAGGTACAGTTAAGCACATTTTCAGTACATTGTGTTTGATAGTAATACCAAGACATTTTGAACAACACCATGCGTCCAACTTTGTGGACACAGTTTGGGGAAGAACCTTTTCTATTTCAGCAGGACTGTGTCCCAGAACACAAAGCAGCTCCATAAAGACATGACTGGAGGAGTTCAGTGTCTGGTCCACACAGAGTCCTGACCTCAACCCCATCTAACACCTTTCCAGCTTGTTATACCTTCATATAATAATGATAATAATAATATCCCATCAAATGAATATTTAAAGAGGAAAATGAAGTGCATAGCTGACCACTGTTTTTTTTCCACAAAGACCATTAATTCTGAAAACAAAATGAAAATTCTGAACTCATATTCCTGGTCATGTCATACCATCCAAAAGACAAAATGCTTGTTTCCTGCGATCTTTAATCAAACTGTAATGACTTTATACCTCTAAAATTAAGTTTTGCTTGCATTACCATGCACCAGTGGGTGGGGAAAATAACATTGGCCAATAATACTGTATTTTACCTCCCTCTCCCAAGACCCTCATCTGTTATTCAGTGGTCCTCAGAGAACCCCTAGAATAGTGATTCACTTGGGCATGACATAATACCTTGACAAGTAATGGAGGCTTGCATCTTAAACTATTCACAGTCTTAACTTTTTAAAGTTTTAAAGTAATCCAAAATCACTGGATCAGACAATGACCAGAGAACATCTAAACTTTGAGCAACTAGAAATAAAGAGAAATACACAAATATTCAGCAAGAATGTGTTTCAAATGGCACTCTACTCCCAATAGAGTGCATTATATAGGAATTAATATACAGATCCTGCCCCCAAATAGTGTATAATACGTCTAACAAAAAGCCACTGGTAATTCAGTCATATATGCAGAATTCCATAATTTACAAACGCCACTGTATAGGTGTAGAAACTAATTTTACGACTTACATAGCGCCCTCTAGAGGCCGTATGGAGTAATTTCAGATTAAAAGTGCATTCAGATAAACACTTATTAACACCATAGTTGTTTAAGAGAGGGAAAGTATTGGAATGGTATTGGTAGACACTCGAGAATGTGGTATCAGCATCAAACATGAACAAGTGATATTGTGCCATAATAAAAACACTTTAATGTCGAACAGACTTGCTTATGTGGTTGCTATGTGGTTTTATAACCAAAACAATACAAAAGATTCAAGGTGGCTACTACAGTTCTTAGCTATGCAATGTACTTTTACAGATAAAGACAACAGCAGTCAGCATGCATCGAATGTAAAGAGCCCTGTCATTTATTTATTTACTTCTCTATATTAAAAAAGAGACAACACTTGCACAGGCACTGGACTGTTATTTTAATTTATTAGCTTATATTGATTGTAATTCCACAATGACAAGGGGAAAGAAATCAGACACAACATTCAAAACTGAAAAGTCAAGCAAGAACAGTAAAAAGGAAAACACATCAATTAACTGGACCAAAAATAACATTAGGGGTTATTTGGATCCGTCGTCTACAGTAGCCTACTTTAGCGAGGCAAGCTAACTAGAGCTGGAAAAATCTATTCCATTGTGCCAGTCTTATCCATGCCGCCATGGACGTTTTCTCAAGCAAGTCGACCGATCGTAGGAGCAGCGCACACAGACATAAACAAACGAAACGTTCCGACTAAGAACGCGAAAAGGCATTGTACGTTGCAAGTGAGGTACAGCTGCAAAACTGGAAAAAAGCCCATGATTTGTGTACTTAGAGTGTATGAATCAGAGGTGGCGAAATATGATCCTAGAGGTAGAAATTGAAGATGTTGCTAGGCCATTCATAATGTTGACACTACATTGTTTTTGTGATTTTCTACATTGTTTTTGGGATTTTATTTTTCACAAAATCAAAAAGTCTGTAATTTCATGTCAAAGTTGAGCTTTTTTTTGCTAACAGCTCCCATCACTGGGGTGTATTAGCACATTTTTTTTATATATATATGTTGTCAGGCTGTTGTGTATGATTTTAAATCAATATTCTGTTTGTATTAAATGTCTGGTCTAATCATTTGGTACCACTTTCACTTTTCACTTTCTGTCTTTCAACAAAAAAACTACATTTCAAGAATGTACTACAAGAAGATCTTTTTGTGAACTATTGTTAAGAATATCTAAAGTTTGGTGTGCACTCGCACGTTAGTACAACCTGAGGTGAGTTTGTCAGCATCATGGCCCTACGCAGCCCTCCAGCACCAGGTTTTGCCACTCCTGATTTAAAAGTATGGCTTTGCAAAGAAGAATGTAGCAACGTATTCACAGAGAAATACACAAATACGATTACAGCAGCAAATCAGCCTTGTACAGCAGCTCGGACCCTGAATTAAAAGGCAACTTCAAACCATATTCTCAAAAAGCGATTCAGCAGCTATCGGACATGTCCGGAAATTTCCGAAGACAAAACTGAAATGGTCACTGAACATCGAACTCCTTCATTTTGATTGCATCAGCAACACTAAGGTTGTACATGGACAACATTCAGAGGCATTTTTATCAACTGATATGACATCTGTTAATTTGCCATGTTCATTTGTCGTCATGCACAGAAAACATTTAAAGAAGAACTCAACCCGTTTTTTTCAAAAATTCTGCACAAATAAATGGTTAGGAGATAAACAAGGTCATTTCAAATGTTTTGGAGAAACATACCGAGTTTATTTCATGTTATTATGTAAAATGCTGCCCGATGACTGTTCATTTTAGGTAAATAAATTGGCTATACTTGTAATGTACTGTAGATTAATCTGAAACTCACACTGAATGTCTTTGTTTATATCCTAACAATTGAATTATGCAGATTTTTTTTTAAACCTGTGGAATTCCCCTTTGAGTAACATTTGATGACTCTATACAGTGATACTATACAGTGTTTTTGTACATATGAGATCTACAAAACTAGATATCGCCTTTAGTTCATTATCTCAGGATATATGGTAAGCTCTTACAAATCAGGCAGAAGTGACAACCGGGCATCCACGTTTAAAAAAACATCAGATATCTAATACGGGCTGAGAGTGTATGAAGATGGTGTGACATATGACGGGTGGTATTAAGTGTCAGAAAAGGCCATCAAAAACATCCTTATATGGATGAAGTGCTACTAATAAAATGTGTTGTCAAATGTTGACAGCAGCTAGATTCTTTTCAGAACACCAGCTGAGTACGTAGAATTTCAGCTACATGTAAAAGGCTTTAGATACATTCAAACCAGAGAACAGGGTAATATGAAGAAAACTGAACAGTAAAGTGTGGGAGGAGATTTCTTTCTGCGTGACCTCTTCCATGCATCCTACTTCCACATGGGCTTGAGGGTCCTGCTAGAGATGGGAAAGGATTTCTCGGAGAAACTGCTACCTTTGCGGGAGTGCTCCCGGGCAGTCTGTGGAGGGGGCGTGTCGCTGCGCTGAGTGCTTCGACTAGGCGCTCGGACGCTTTGAACCCTCCTCAAAGACCCAGCCGGTTTGTCCTCACCTCGGACTGAGTGTCCGCTATGAACCGAGTCTGATTTTCCCACAGAGGGTGCCTTCTGGGGTCCACTTCTGGATAAGGTGGAGGTCTTTGATGGAGTTCCTGGAACAGGCTGTATGAGCAAATCTTTTTTGGTTCTGGAGGAAGAAGAAACAGTGTTGCGAGCAAAGCTTGGCAAGGCTGAGGAGGCTTTCGAAGCATGAGTTGGTGTTTGAGGTGAACCACCTTCAGAAGCTGCCTGAGCTTGGGCCAAGGCTCTCATGGTTGAGCGACACATCTTCTCCTCTGGCGGAGGTTTAGGTATGTTGCGGACTGGTTTGGCATTCGGTTTCTTGAAGGAAGGCTTGTGCGGGGTGAGGTCTCTTGCCCATCGAGAGCCTACAGCGCTTGGGGTTGTTCCTCGTTGTGCCTTGGCCTGCTCTGGCGGAAGGCTTGAATGGCGAGCAGGCCTACCTTGTCTTTCACCCCTTCTTGCAGGGGTACTCTGGTCACGCAGCGGACGCCTCGGTTCTGCAGTCTCCTGACCGCAATGTCCTAAAGATTTCTCGACTCTCTTTGCATTGCTGACAGACCGGATCAGTTTAGTGATGGGTACCACCTTGCGCAAGCTCTGGGTCTCAGTTGCTGTGAGTGTTCTTGCAGGCCGGCCGATTCGAGTAGCTGCAGGTTTGGACTGAAACTTTGTTTTTGCGTGAGCGTGTTTGGTGCTGCAGGTCTGCACAGCTTTCTCGCCCACTTTCTTACCTTCTGCAGTATCACAGCTGTCGGTATCTGCTTCGTCAGTGGTAACCGATGGAGTGACCGAACGAGGACGCCCTTCAACGCCTTTCCCTTCAACGGGGTCATCGGCTGATGCAGACACAGATGGGTCATTGGTGGACAAAGACTCAAAGTTGGAGGAAAGGGAACTAGGATCTCGAAGGAGACTTCGGAAATTGCTTTCCTGTGGTTTAACGTCGAGTCGTGATCCTTCTTTCAGGATGGGTGAACTCTCTATCTCCGAGCAGTCTAACATGACTGAGCAGTCGGTTTCAGTGCAGTCTAGAATGCAAGGGATACATTTCTTGTTGGGCAATGAGGGATCAAGAGGCAAAGGTGTGTCACATGTCGTTGAGGAAACAGTGCTGGTGTCTTCTTCCTCCTCTCTTTGAGGAGAAGTCATTTTACTATCATTTGCCGGACCTGATGTTCTGGTCTGGTTCTGGGGAGGCTGTGCCTCTTCGGAACTCTTGCTGGACGGAGGCGTATCCAGACCAAATGATTTAGGAAGTTCTCTCTCTTCCAGGTCGGTCACAAAAATATTTCCCTGGTTGTCCAGAGGCATATAACTGCTGTTGTTGTTAGAATTTGTCAACTCAAAGGGCTGGAGGCCAGGCACCAGTGTGTGTCTTTCCACGCTTATATTCATTTGTCCAACAGATTGACCATGTGGCTTCTGAAACACGTTTCTGGGATGAGGAATTATGCCTTCAGAGACAGATGAGTAATTGTTATTGTTAAAGGCATCATTTTCCAATGTATAGCCTGACATTGAGTATCTAGCCAAGGGACTAATTGGTTCAGTTTCTGCCTTTGGAGACGTTGCCAGCTTGTCATGATAGAGCTGATTCGGAGCTTCCAGCTCTCGGTTATCATCCTGGGAGGCCAGCCAGGGCATAGTCCTTCTCTGGTGATTGCGACCTGAGCGAGGAAGGCTGCTAAACTTGGCGCTGTCGGCTGTAGGAGACCCAGAAAAAAGTTCTAGGTAGCCACGGAGACTGCGATCAGCGGTTGCGTGGCGGTAACGACGGGCACTTGCAGACCGTCCCAGTGGGCTATGAGGGCTGTTGGGACGGGGCTGCAACAGGAAGTCCAGGAGGCCTTCCTTGGTGAGGATGTCAACATCATTTTCGCTGCTGCTGCGACCAAAACCTCCATTGTTGCTTTGCCCTCCATTGGTGGCAGCCCAGGCAAATCGCCTTTCCTCCAACTCACGCAGACGCCGCTGCCTGGCAGCCTCTTTCAATTCTCTCTCCATATTATCCTAATAAATGAAAGACAAAAACCAGATGAAGGGAGCACTCGCTTGATTTGGTTCAGTTTTAAAAGCATAATGGCTCAAATCTATAACTAGCAGTCAGTATTTTGTCAAAAGCCTTTCTGGACAAATAAACAAAATAATTATATATTACTACATGTAAACTGTGTAACTTCAGCATCAGGATCCCAACCCAAATGAGGAATGACTGAAATGACTGAGCCCACAACAAGGGGCTAGTCAGTAGAATCGGCATGTTTGTACCTTCACAGCTTTTTTGAACTTGAGACAGAAGTCTTGGAAGATCCTGAAGCACTCGTCGAGTTTGAAGGTGTCTTTGTCTTCACAGAAGAAATCAATAAGGGCATTGCCCTCCTTGCGCAGTTCCAGCCTGCGTCGTTTCAGGTCCTGTAGAGTGCGTGTCGAACTCTAACACACAGAGAGTGGTAGAAGGCCGTATGAGTTTATACTGCTTTCAAACTAGTGTAAGAACAATGATATTCTGTAAAAAGAGTATCTCATGGTGAGTTGGTCTGAAAAACAATGTATTGTTGCTGTCAGAACAAAAACGTTTTTTTTTGTAACTTCTTTTGTTGTTTTTTGCATAATGTGAAAGGCCGGCTGCCCTGAATACAAATCATCATCTCCACACCAACAGAAATTGCTTGGGATAAAATCTTTTCACATTAACTTATTTTGAAAAATTGTACATTTTCCTACTCCTGTGAAGCTACATTTTTTGAGATATAAGGGGTAGTACTGACAGCGAACAAGTAGCATTAGTAGAGTATGAAATATTAAAAGAATCAAAGTACTATCAATGAAAGTATGACAGTATTTACTATCATACTATTTGACTGTATTGGCAACTGGCAAGGTTTCAACTGAAATACATGAATGAAAACATCCATTACTGGCTAAAAGCAGAACTGAAGACTACTAACAGCTGCTATGGCTGTTTACTACTTATTGTTGCCAGAAAAAAAATGGATTACTGGGGAGATGTTACTATAGGAATCTGATCTTTATGGAGAGGTTACAGTATTTATTTGACATGAATCTGACCTGCAAAAATGGATCAAGCTGCAAGAGCAGGTCAGCATCATTCTGAATCTTCTCCTCCAGAGACCGGGTTCTCACGTACAGAGAAGAGAATTCTGCCTCGATGTTTTCCACCGAGATCCTATAGGAAGAAAGAAAGACAGAAAGGAAGGAAGGACAAAGGGTGAGATGAAATGGGGCAAAAAGGTAAAGCACAAAGAGAGATCAGGGTGTAATGTCAGTGCATACAAAAGTAATACAGAGTATACAAGTGGGAATCTCAAGTTAGCGTTAGCATTTCCATAGGGAGGAAAATTATTTGACAATGCAGAAAAGGTCAACAGCAGTAAGCTGCTATGTTAAAAGGACCTTAAGGTGTGGGGTTACAGTGATAGTAAATCTCATTGAGAGAATGAAAAGGGTTCTCATAAAATGGACACTGCTTGTTTATGTTACCTGACCGCAGTCTGCACATGCATTAGCTTCTCAGGAAACTTCAGAAGATTCTCATCCTTCTTCTGCGCCTCCTGTTTGTGAAGTACACGTAAAACACCAGCAAGATTAGACAACATGTACACTACAGTTCAAAAACGTGTGATTGTTCATAAAAGGTTTGGAATCACTGTTTTCAATAATATAAGCACAATCCTGGGAAACGGCACTGGTTTCAATTGATTAGAATGCTAGAAAACTTAAATGTTATCAAAAAATAAATAAATGTTACAAACCTTTGAAAGGTAATGTTGATTTTTATGGATTCTTTTAATCTTATATTTCTTCTGTTATTCTATTTTATTTTTTATTCTATTTTTGTAAAGCACACTGAATGACCTTTGTTTATAATAACATGCTACAAAAATAAACTTGACTGTCTGAAGATACTGAAAAACTTGATGTGGTTTGAAGGGAGTATGGGATGATTTAGGTGTGTGAAACTCAATACAACCCCTCTAGCTATGAAACAGGCCACAACTATATAGGTGGCTGGACTCTCTTTCTTTCTCACAGATAAAACATGTAGCTTGAAAGTGCTTCTGTGCAAGTTTAGCTATGGATGGACAAAGCACAAATCTTGTTTTTTGTCAGGAGAAAGGGGCATTTTACACCAACACTCTTCCCACTCCACTCACCAGAGCCACGAAATGGAGCAAGTTCATGCCTGGCTTGTTGGCCTTGGTGTCCGCCAGGGAGAGCAGCGAGGACAGCTTGAAGCCCACGGCGTTGCCTGCATAACCACCCTGCAGAAACGGCACAGCTGTCAGCGTCTCACCAGCGCTTTAAAACCCATTAGCTCTCCTTAGCCATAATGCTGCTTGAAGCCACAGAGACGGATTAGGAGAAAAGGAGTGTGGAAGAGTGCAGGGCATGGAAAGATGAGAGGAGTGGAGGAGTGGGAATGGAAGAGAAGAGAAAGAGAGATGAAAGAGAGATGTAAGAGGCAGATGAAAGGACAAAATAGGAAAGAGATATGAGGCCATGAACGAGAGGAGAGAGAAAGAGGCAGTTCTTACTGCATTCATGATGTTCCCAGCTTGAAGCACCAGGTGAAGGATGGCATGGAGCTCTTCACACGTCATTAGCTCTGTCAGTGGGTCAATAGAAATCCAATCAGTAAAGAGAATCTGTCTCGTTACACAACACTACTGTTGGAGATTTTACTGAGACAACTTTAACTTCTGTATTGTTCCTATGGGCTGGAAGGATTAGTCTATTAGTCCTAAACAATTACGGCTGGGTAATGTATTAAAAACAACATTATTCACACAAAATTACTCAGTAACCTAAACACTGCAGTAATCTACTAGTCCTGTATTCCTGAGAGATATAGGTCTCTGAATACTGTAATGATAAGAGTAGAGTTTCAGCATTGCCTGTGGATTTGTTTTTGTTAAATTGATTAATAGCGTTTTTGGCTGATATCAGTCCAGCGTTACCTTCTATTGGATGAGTGCCGCCTCTTATCTTAATCTTTTCATTCAGTCTTTTGGTCATGAATTCTACAGTGGTGCTTGAAAGTTTGAAGGTATACGGTGGTGCTTAATATTTGTAATATAAATATATATGCTTTCTTTATTGAGGAAAATGATATAATATTACATAATTTTGAAAGACAAACTTTCAAGCACCGCTGTATGATACGGTCACTCGTTCTGACAGACGGCAATACACGAGAGGAAGTGTAGGGGGCGACATGGCTTCTAGTGTTTCAGCAGAAGTCATTTAAAAGATTATGGCTGTTTTTCAATACAGAGTACGACAAGTACGAACTCCCCAGGACGGGAGGATGGAGATTGCTCAATCTGTGTTTGAAACAGAAGGTTCCATCACAACTCAGCTCAGCTTGAGAGGCTGCATTTTCACCTTTATCTTCACTACAACACTACTTAACATATAAAACATAAAAATATATTAATATATTTTTCAAAATGATATATTCACCATGTGTGCAATAAAAGGGCCAGTGGTGGGAAATAATTGCTGGAGTTGGTAGTCATGGTGGAAGTTGTGAGTGAGGAGTACAAATAAGTTAAATAAAACATTAAGAAACATGTAGAATGGAGCAGGTGGTGGGCGCTGTTGTCGCTGCTATGCTTATGTTGAAAACAGTCACAATCCAAAATTTACAGTTATGTGGTAATTCCTCTGCTACAATGTGTGAAATGCAACTACCCAATATTCCCAAGTCCACACAACCTTTTGATGCTCTATAGGGCAACCTTGTGATGCATATTTGATCAAATCCATGAATGAAGGGCACTTCTTAAAGTGTAAAGTGCCCATTCGTCACACATGAACACACCACACAGTGTAAAATTCTTTCTCTGCATTTAACCCATTCGCCCGAGTGAAGAAGTCAGCATCCAATGACGCAGCACCCGGGCAGCAGTGTGTGGAGACGGTCCCTTGCTCAGTGGTACATCTGGCAGTCCTGGGATTGAAACCCACAACCTTCTGATGGCAGGGGCAACTCCCTAGCCCACCAGCTGCCCCACAGTACATACAATGCCCAATGTGGGGCTCAAACCCATAACCCTGAGATTAAGAGTCTCATGCACTATTGACTGACCCAGTCAGACACATCGGGGTATCTGATCTGATCTGATCTGGATGTGAACTTTGAATTGGAACCGCACTTACATTGAAATACACCAAACAGCATAAAACATTTTGGCACTGCTGTGATATTTATAACACAGTCCATCTCCAGTAGCAGGACTTTCTAACAGTGACTTGTGAACGCTCATGGCACAGTCAATTACCTGTTCAGCTCGTCAAGCAATCAGCATTCAGTAGCTAGAATGCAAGTATCAGACTCCACAAAACCTGCCTACTGTAGAAAAACTGAAATACTTAAGAATATCCAGCAAGTAAGACTTTTTTTTAACTGTCTAGCTTGCAGGTGCCCTCTGGTGTTTTTCAGTATTTCATACTATTTTGTGGCATAATCAAATAATGGTTGACAGATTAATCAATTCTAATCATTATCAGTAGACATTTGCTGCTATCTCTACTAGGAGGCACACTTAGATTAGTGTGGAAATAATCTCTTTCACGTGAGCAGCACTTTCATACGCTTACATTGTAAAGCCCCAGTGCTGAAATGTATGATAAACAATGGACCAGAAGCGGAATATATTTTGCAAAAGAAACACACTGAAGAAAGAAAATCTCTCTTCAGGAGCCAAACACAATTTTAAAGTCATGTTTCAATTCTGGAGTGCCGTAAAAAGATCAGCAGCCATGGATTTTTGAGACAGAACTGTTGTATGGCTTCAAGGGGAAGGGGGTGACTCAGCAAAAACACACTGAGCCCCTCAGAACTGAGCCCTGTGGAAAATTTCACCCTGCTATTTATTGGGCCACTCGTTAAGCTTTAAACTTGCTGAGACTGGAGGAATGGGGTTTGTGTGTGTGTATGTGAGCTGATATGTGGAAAGTCACTTAGCAGTCTTTCTGAAATGGTTACAAACCAATGCATGCAGAAATTCACATTATGATTGTTTTGAAATAATATTGTCAGCTTGGTACACCTTCTGTAAATTCTGGAAAATTGGAAAAAGCAAATTCGGCTAAATTTGAACCAGACACTTTTATAAATTTACTGTCATGCATGCAAGCAGGCTGGTGTCTATGAAGTGAATCCGATTGAAAGTGCGTACATTAATTTATAAAATATTACAAAATATTGAACAGAAATCAAATGCAATTACGTCAAACGTTTCATTGAGTGTTTATACAAAAACCAAACAAATCCTGAACTAAAACTTTGCTATGACACACCAACACATTCATTTGCTTGTCCTTGAGAGCCTCAAGACTGATGCTTACATAAATTGGGCATATAGCTCTTTACTAAAGGAATCAACCTCCGAAATGTACCAAAGTTAAAGTTATAAGTTTCCTGAATATATGTTACGAGCTTGGGATGTCTATGTTTAATCTAAAGAAAAGTTATAAAATACTGATCTATTTGACTGTTAGCTTGGTGCCTCCTAAGTTTATAAATCCTATTTGGGTGCTAGAAGAACTGGACACTATATCAGCAATTAAACGGCCTGAATACCTTCTTTCATGCATTATTTAAAAGTTGATTTAATCTGACATTTGCTTTATAGTTTCAGAACAGGAAATATTTTTTTAAATTGTAAAAGATTACATCAGGACACTATTTGTTTTAAATATTTTACTTTCATAATGTTTCTTCCAATCTGTTTACTTTCAATTCGTTTCTGTATAGAAAACGGTATGGACTTGAGGCATAATAATACATTCCATGATTCTTACACACCTCACTGTTGATGATTGTCTTGTTCCTTGTTTGTATTTGAATAATACACAACAACTTCATAGATTTAAAAGGTTTGATATAAACTAGTAGACCTTAGGTTGTGATAGACAATATAAATTAATGATCCAAAAAGGGCTAAGCTGTGGTTACTACTTCAAGAAATGTTGCTTGGACCACAAATGACTTTTTGCTCATTTTACCACCTCCTACTTCACATCTCACTTATCTCCACACATATCCTGGACTGTAATCTATCTACCAGTCTTTCCATTCCTCTGTGGTATGGCACAACCATACATATCCACTTACACCACCAGATCTGGGTCACCTGTGTGTGAGGACAGCGTGTGTTTGACCGTTCTTACCGTCAGTGGCCAGGCGTACGACATTAATCTCCCGACTCATCACAGCACACGAAGGGACAAACTCCTCCTGCAGCACCATGGCCTCGATCCGCACTGTGAAGCTGAAAGGGAAATATATACATTATATATATTTATATACACAGCTCTGGAAAAAATTACGAGAGTAGTGCAACTTATTTTGAAATCAGCATCTCGATGAGTGTGACAACCATTCCATGCCAGTGTCTGTTAAATTCCTACACAAGCACCTCATTCTGCTTTATGAGGGACTG
>JBBPCY010000082.1:5991599-6009303 GCA_037974405.1 Brachyalestes nurse
GTTCAGTTCAGCGTTCACGAAAAATAGGAACGTGTTCAATGAACGCCGTTCATTGAATGCGTTCATGCACAACACTGGTCACCACTGTGTCTCTTTTAGAAAGTAAATTATGGAAAAAACAACACAAATACTAACAAAATCTTAGCTCTCAAATGCTAAGCTGATTTTAAAAGAAGCTGATAGACTAGGTGGCACAGTTGGTAGTACTGTGACTCACACCTTCAAGGTTGGTGGTTCAAATCCGGGTTCTGGTCTTGTGTGTATGTGGAGTTTTCATGTTCTCCTCGTGGTGCCGTGGGTTTCCTCCGGTGTCTCTGGTTTCTCCCGCAGTCCAAAGACATGCACATCCGGTGAACTGGGGATTCTAAATTGATTGTAGGAGTGAGTCTGTGAGCGAATTATGTGTTTGTGCCCTTTTGTGGGCTGGTGCCCCGCCCAGGGAGAGTCCCTGCCTCTTGGTTACAGAAAGTGAATGAATGAGCTAATGTGCTAGTCTGATAAGAAATGCTGAAGTGAATGACATGTTAATTTCTCTAGCATTAGTTGTATTCATACATATCCCTTAGTTATTATATGCTATTTTTTCCACATGCAGTTTTATCATTGCCTCCTTAGCATGAATGCTAATTTCTAGGCCTATTGTTCAGATGTCCACACAATTACAAAGCTAATACAAGCAAAATATTAGCTCACAAATGCTAAGCTCACTTTAAAAGAGGCTAATGTGCTAGTACGACAAGAGACAGACTTTGTTATCGTTCGGTTATAGATTTTACTTAAGACTTAACACGCTAACTCAGTGATAAGGAGAGAAATATCACAGAATCTAAAATACATTTTAGCTGTTAGCGTTAGTCCTTCACAGTGGGGATTCAATCACATTTTAGACTTAATAATGTAAGTAAAGGCCAGAAGGTCATACAAATTGTACTGTGATTCATAAAAGGCCACCCCCACACCCCCACCAACTATAACCACACTGAGTGAATAGTGTTTGAGTCAGCATGAGATGTTAGCATGGCTTGCGAAAGTAACAGAAAATGACTGTAATTACTCTTCATAAGTAGGCTCTGTTCCTCGTAATTTGAACTTCTTTTTTTTAATGACAGCCCAGTTGAAAAAAAGAATATATTCCACATCTGAACACTCTGTGTTTTCTCTTACAGGTCCCATTTGCAGTTCTATTAGCTATTTACTAGTAACTAGTTCCATACTGTAGGCATCATCAAGACTTTTTCCACAGAATGCAGGGCGGCATTTGATCATTTTCAGTAACCAGGTACATTTACGGCATTTAGCAGAAGCTTTTATCCAAAGCGACTTCCATTCCCTAACTACAGGGGACAGTCTCCCTGGAGCAACTTGGGATTGAGGGTCTTGTTCAGGAACCCAGTGGTGGTATGCTGAAGGTAGGATTGGTCCAGAGGCAAGAATCCTACCCACTAGGCCAAACCCACCAAATTGTCTAATTTAGATGCACTGTTCCAACATATTTCAGCAAGACAAAAATGCCAATGTGATTTCAAAGCATTACTCATTGTGTACAAGTCACTCAAGGGTTTGAGCCCTAAATACATCTCTAATATGTTTGAGGTATACAATCCTGGTAGATCTCTTAGATCTGCAGGAGCTACTCAGCTAATGGTGAAAAGATCTAAAACGAAACATGGTGAAATGTTGTTTATCCACTATGCTGTCCAACATACTGCCCATCAGTATCAGTAACTGCAGCTTTAAAAAGTTGCTAAAAACTGCACTATTCTCCTCCGCCTTCTTTTAATATCTGCAATTCCATTGCACTTTCAGTCTTCTTTTATTGCTGTCTATTTTGCATTTGATTTTATTCTGTTTTATTTTTTATTCTATTCCTGTAAAGTACAATGAAAGACCTCAGTGTATGTTAATGTGCCATATAAATAAACTAAAATGGCTTTGTCAAGTGTGACATTTGGTCCAGTTTTGATCAAGACACACAGAATTTGGCTAGAAATCTAGCATTAATGACTTTATTGATCAGTCTTCTTACTTCTCTGCTAAAGCGTATAAAACAAGGCATTTTCCCACCCTAGTAACATGGACGTCCCAAAAAAGGCTGCAAAAAACAGCTTTTAACTTCCCAAAACCATGCCTGAAGGAAACTCCCAAATGACCATGACCTTTCACCTGTGTGTCTCTGGGGTGATAAGCTCAGACGAAAGCCTTGGGCACTATAGTCCATGTGTGTTTGACCCCTGCATGCCCATATGGAGAAAGACCACTCTCTCCACAGTTGCTTCTATTGAAAAAAAATAAAGTCTTAAAAGATGATCCCAGTATTTTTTTTACATGATTTCTGGAAAATTCAGTTCTTAGAGATTTCCTGTTATTTTGCCATCATCATTAGATAGAAACAAAGATACATGCAAGTTCAATTGTCATTTTAGAGAGTAAATACAGTGGCTATATTTGTGACCCCTGGTTCCTATAAATAGTACTGTAAAGACATTTGAAACAATGTACTCTAAATACCACCTACAATTCTGCAGAAGGGTTGAATAATCATTTGGGTAATTGCTTTTTTAATTGTCCTGTGCTTTCTGAGGCATATTGTTAAATGTTTTACATACTTTGGAGACTCTGTTACCGTTTTCCTGCTGTTTAATTTCAATTTTGTCCCAAAAAATTCTGCCTGAAAAAAGGATGTTAATTACATCTCTCAGAAGGATTATGAAAACAGACATGCAGAAAAGGCAGATGTATTTAATCACCCCCCCCCCCTCACACACACACACACACACACACACACACACACACACACACACATTCCCAGTTAAGAAATGGTTATCAGAGTCCCGTTGTTCTCTAGAAGCACCCTACAGGTAGTATAAATTCCTAGTAGGAATAAACAGAGACCAGGGTAGGCCTGGGTCTGAGATAAAGCTAACCTCTTCTACAACCGTCAGAAAAGTCCTGAAAGAATTTTGCAGGAGAAGTCACACTTGAGTAGAGGTACAGACACTAAATGGCACATCTTACTCAAATAAAAACACAGAGTCAAAAATGAACTTGAGTGAAAGTCAGAAAGTATCTGCCCAAGCATAAGAAAAAAAAATTGCTTTTCCTAATTACTTTTTTTATTTACTCGACCTAGTAGACAGTTTGATTCCACACTTATATAAATTTGGTAAAATGTTTTAACCCTTATAACCCAGAGTGTATTAGTAAAATATGATTTTAACAAATATAAATGGTGTAAAACAGTGTAGAGCTGGTGTTTTCTCTCCTGCACGCTCGCTGTTTGCTACTCTTTCTCTCGGCCGCTCTCTGGACCCCCTCCCACTATCCTAAAAGTTCTCCCGGGTTCAAAGGTCTTGTGTTTTTATTCTGTTTGTTTCTAAGACTTAAAATAAAAGGGGTTTGTACATTTTTGTTCTTAATGGGTGTTTGTGTGTGATTTTGAAAACCCCAGTAGTGGTTATTATTATTACACGTTTTTAAGTTACAATAACTTTGGTTCTGCCTGACATAGGAACACCAAACAAAGCTCAGCATGACGTCTGACACCTCCAACAGCAACACAAAGTGCGGGAAGGAGTTGATTCATTCATGCACAGATCCATACTGCTCGCAATTTAAGGGTTAATAAATCCTGAAAAAATTGTACAAGAACTCAATTGACCGACAAGAAGAAGTTAAGGTACTTAGATGTGATTTTAGGGCGTTTCATTCTAAGTCATACAATTTGTTCTGTTGTTATATGGCCATGACACCTTCGTTTGTTTGACAGGTAGTGTTGAGATATGATCTTTCGCCCAGAAGTGACATCCACCCTGTTGTCAAGTGACACAAGGTGACCCGAGCATTCCGGAGAGCAGCTTTGTGAGTAAATAAAGCCTGGTATCCGCAGGAGTGCACCCAGCGCCGGAAAAGGCTTTGCACACATCAGCTGAACAACCTGGCCCTCCATGAGCCAAAACAGACATTCAGTTGAGCTTAGCATATTTCAACACACACACACACACACTCGGCTTTACCTCCTCTTTACATCTTTAAACATTAAGCAAGTACGGCATGATACAATCAAAACATAAATACACACGCAGGCAGGCAAACACGACACATTCATCACTGTGCCATGTTTATTTTTATCATTTCAAGATGTGTTCTGTCGTTAAGGGTTTGTGTTGCTCCGCAGGCCGAGCTGGAGACTGGAGGTTTAGAGTTTTGGACGACCATCAATTAATCAGTCTGAACTCTCCATACAGCCAAGGCTGTTTTCGTGCGAGTGGAGTTACAACCAAGTGGCCAGCTCTTGTAGTCTATAAGTTTAAAATAATAGTTTGGAGAAAAATCAGGCGTTTCCCCCTTTCCACGAATGTGGTCGATCATTGGAGACATGGTTGGTGTCTGAAATGTGCCTCTTTACTGTCGCACTGGAGTTATGAGGCCAACAAGTAATGCCAATGTATACCAGTAATTAGTCAGCAATAGATTCACCTCACAGTATGTTAAGTTAAATAGTCTCAAACAGACCTGCTTGCTTTGTTTCACAGGCTGTAAACACTGTATGGTACTATTTTCTATGAACAAAACTAGGACCAAAGTTCAAGCTACTGCTCCTGCTGTTTTTGGCCTTATGCAATGTGTCAGATAGTATGTAAAGTACACTTTGTATGAACTTCATGCAGATTACCCAGTGATAATTGGTGCAGTTAAAACGAATGGCATCATTTACAAACGAACTTCAGACGCCAAACTAAAGTCACTTTTCTGCTGCCTGATTCCAGCTTGACTCGCTTGGTATTGTTTTCCACTATCAACAGAACCCCTTAATGTAGCTGGTGGCAAGGAACTGTTGAGACACCATCCACAACAAACACATTAACGTAACATCATAACATAAAAAGCAATGTAACACTTCAACAATGCAGTCATTGGTGATTTTGTGATATTCAGTTTAGAAATTGTTTTGCGTGTTGTCCCTGACTTGCTTTCCATAGTCCTAGGGAAGAACGTTAAGGAAATTTCCACAAATTTTCCAAAAGTCCTGCATAATTAAATGGTTCGAGAGTAAACAAAGACATTCAGAGTGGTAAGAAGTGTTCACAGTGCTGGTGAATGGAACCGGACGTCTGAAAAGTTGAATGCCTCTGAAAGCTCTCTCATAGAAAGGTATTACATTAAATGGTTCCAAGGACACTGCCTGATGTCTGCGACATTGTTTTATAGTCATTTTGAGACACTGAGATCAATTGTAGATTGACTAAAATGCATTCATGTCAGAGGGGCCGTTATTAGATAACAAAATAAATTTTTTGCAGGTTTACCACGATTTTAGCATCAACATTAATACACAAACAAGACAACTCTGATAGTAGCATTCCACTTCTATAGTCAAACCCTGGTGAGAGCAGTAATACTCTGAATTGACTTATTTCAAATGTGTACACAGTTTCTCAGTGAATGAAATATACCATATTTACCAAATGTTCACAAAATGAAATACACATGGAATTGATGTACACTCGTCACTTTTGCCAGTGTGTCAGCATATGGGTCTGAAAACATTCTTGGTCTAAAAAGCATAACTGTACAAAACACCTCACACAGATATGGAACATATGTATGTATCAGACCATCCACACCAAAGTATGAAGGTTTAGAAATGGCCTGTGCAGTTTTATGTGCAGTAATTGGCTAGAAGTGCCACAGACAGTTCCAGTTTGAGACTTACTGACCAAAATGAAAGGCAATGAAAATAAAAGTATGCAAGGTTTGATGCTCTCTGTCAAGGTTTGCCGCTGAACATGCGTCTTAAGTGCTATCGCTAGCGCTAACCCTGCCTTCTCCATTTCACTGCAGGTTAAATGTACCGCATAATGCTCGTTCGCTTTCATCACGTCTGCCCATGCTGAAGCGGTTGAGGCTAAAGTGGCTGTCTGATTATTTTGACAAGGCATGATGGATGATTTTGCAGCCTCTTGAAATAGGTCTCGCAGGCCATGTAATTCCCCTGGCACACTAGATTAGCCCTGAAGACTGAATTTTTTCCACCGACTAGACCAACACAGGGCATGTGCGGTCACAAAAAGGACACTTTAGCCTCAAGGTTGCGTTCTGTTCTCACCTTTCACCATTTTATGGGGTATCAATGCGACAGGGAGCCTTTGCAGTGAACGCAGAGACACATTGAGGTCGAAATGGCACAAAACCGTGCTCAAAACTGTACATTTTTTGCTAAAAAACGTAAACACGAAAATCACAGTGCAAAATTAAAATGATTGAAGTTTTAGCCTAATTCTCATCAGCCTGCAGTGCTCAACCTTTACATTGATTAAATCAGAAGTCAAAACATGAAGAAATGCTGTTCATTTTTCACTGAGAAGAAAAAGCAGAAAACACACTGAACTCTTTCTTTTTATCTGTTAACAATTTTTTTCACCTTTTTTTTTAAACTTTTTTCTTACACAAGTGGATGCTTTCAGAAATCTGTCTTTTAGATGCACATGGGAGAGATGTGTAAGGCAGCTGAGGTGTGTGTGTGTAGCTCTTTGTGTAAATGTAGTTATGTTTTTGAAGTTTTGGGAGCAGTTTATTTATAAGATTGGACTGGAAGTTAAACTGACATTCAGTAGAAAGTGAACAAATGAAATAGTGCTCCAAGTTTTATTTTACTTACTGTTGGAGGCTTTGGTGTCATTTTTGGGTAGATATCTATTTGCTGCTGCTGGTGTTGAGAAAAGAATAAGTACTTAATGGCTGTTTTGACTAGAAATGAAATAAATGAAAGGGTGACTGTACTTATTATGCTAATGTCAGGTCATATGTGGCCACTGGTGTCACTTCACATTATGATACAAACTACAAACAAGGCTAGAGTTGTTACTTGATTGGTTTCTTTCCTCACTTGCTTCAATATCAGCTGCAGCATTTTGTGCTGGTATCAACTGTCAGATTGGTGCCATCTGTATTTCATGGTTGCACTTTTCTTAATGGAAAATGTGAGCAGACTTGTGAGCTGAATATTTCTCTCGCTTTAAGCTGGTATGTCAAAAACTCGAAGTCGTGCTTGGCCCCCTGTACGTGTGTATGTGTGTGAGAATGTGAGTCAATGCCCATTTGCTGTGTAAATGATCTCACTAGTTTTAAGGTTGGCCTGTTTCTAATCTCACGCCTGCCAAGGTGCTTATTTTTTCACTGTTAATGAAAAATAGACTCGAACCGACTGTGAAGCACCACTGGCTGACAGGATTACACGTTTTGAACAGAGAACAGCGATATCTACTGCAGTTTGCCTGCTGCCAACAATGAAGCACTAAGACCTTTCCCGAATCTTTAACAACACTTGACATTCCTTTGGTTGTGATCTGTGGAAAGAGCAGGCTTTTTATTACAACACTCGCCGTCCAAGTAATCTTTTTCCCCCCCAAGTTTTAGCGGCTCCAGGCAAAAGTGATACTTCAGCGTCCAAAGCCGGGACGTTGGAATGGTCATGAAAAGAGGCTAGGAATTAAATGCCTCTCCATATCTGTCAAAGGCACTTTTTAATACAGCTCTGTGAAACTGAATTATGACTTTACCATGGCGGGCTAAGCCGACAGGAAAAAAATCATAATAATAAAGGCCCTGCATGGAATGATCTACTACAAGAAATGAATACAACTATTTCTTATTCACCCCCTTAAAAAAAAAAAACAACGGAACCAACTTTATGCAAAAAAAAAAATGCGGTTTAGGGGGAAATCAATTGTTCACAAATTTCTTCCTATCCACAATGTCAGCAGCCAGCCGAGACACTTTTGTTGTCTGAAGTTTGTAAACTCATCATCATACATCATCATACACTTCCCTCAAAACCATGTCAAGCTGTTCATTAATATTACAAAGACTTGCTTATATGTATGATACTGTGTGACATACAGAAAATGGTACAAAAGTGCATTGCATCACTAGAAACTATAGCAGGGGTTTGTATTTTCTCTGTACTTTGGTGTTTTTTCTGTATGTTATACAGAGAGCCGCACAGGATCATCTAACAGCTAAACACGGGTCAAGGTAAATGAATGATGATTCAGGCATGTAGTCTTAATGCTCATCGGTGGCTGTAAGTTTCCTTTACAAGTAGGAGTGGTACCACCTTTTTCTGATAGCAATACAGGAGTTCCTCGGGTTACAACAGTCTAGACATACTGCGTTTCAAGTTTACGATGCTAACCCATAAAAACTTTGAAAAATTGAGACGTGTTTCAGCGTACGGCATTAGCATAGTACTCTCGCAGACTACGTGGGTTCACTACGAAACACTATCTATTTAAATTGTGCTTAACCATACCTTAATTTACCCCTGAAAATACACCAAACCCCTCAATTAAGTGGCCTTTAATTTGTTAACCAATCCCTTAATTTTACCTTATATGTGGATTTAAGGCATGAGTGTAAAACTCCTTAATCTTAAACTTCATTAGTTTTACACCTTAATCAGCCTTAATCTGTGCACTTTTCCCCTTAATTTTCCTTAATTTCCTGGAAATTAAGGTCAAAATTAAGGTAATTTTAAGAGGGAAAAATTAAGGCGTTTATTTTCATAGTGTTTGGTTGCGTGTGGCGGAAGAATACGCAGAATACTCAGTAATATGAGTATTGGGCGTCCCCCAGTACAATTGATTATCTTGCACTGTTAAAGGCACAAGTACAGTATATTTATGTCCTTTATGTCCTTACACATACAAATGTCTGTATTTCTATTTTCGTATTTGTTGTAAAGTGTACTTTTTATTGTTTTGCTGCTCTTAACTTTCTTCTTTTTGCCGTTACAATTGAGGGAGCAATAAAGGTTTATATCATCTTAACTTTTCCTGGTTCTCTGGCTTAGTTGTGTTTTTATATTCTAGATTATGATTTTACAGCTGTGTTAGGATCGTTAAGTTTCTAGGGTGTGTCGTAGGAACGGATCTTAATTTACACGACTGTGAATAATACATTGATCTGAATGCACTTTGAATCTGAAATGGCTCCCTCTTTAGTGAGTGCACTTTGTAAATTATAAAACTTTTAACAGTTTCTACACCCACATGGTGCACACTTGACTCTTATACATATTATACACTATTAGTTTGCAGGACCTGTATTTTCATTCCTACATAGTGCACTATGTAGGGTGCAGGGAGCCATTTGACACACAGCCTTGCTGCTGACCTGTGTTATTTGTGTCCTCATCTCTGTATCTCTCTTTATGTCATGTTGCTCAAAGTTCAGTTAAGCCCTTGCGTGATAGTTCAGGCTTTTTTCCAGACCAATATCGATACTGACACCCCGAATTATCAGTTATCTACAGTCTAGTGCATATGTTTGGATACTCCTGGTCAGATTGTATCTTTTGTTAATTTAAACTGTTAAATTACACATCCTCTACAAGAAACGAGCTATAATAGGCCATGCGAGTATCAGATAACATTATGTATTATTTATAGGGATTATGTATTATAAATTGGGGGGGAGGGGGTAAAATGTAACACCCTAAATGTGCCAAAACATTTGCACAAGACCCATTTATGTTTTATTCTTTCCAATATGTTAAATTCACAAACAAACAGAAATCAAGAATTCGTGTTTACTGCAGAAGATTAGAGGATCCGAACTTCATTATAGTAAGAAAATGAACCGAATACTGGTTTGACCAATATTGTCCAGGGGCATCCACTCAATGTTCTATCAGCAAAAGTACAAATCTCAAGACACTAAACGTGTCTGTGTGGATTGTCTACGTCTGGAGTGAGAGGAAATCTATATAGACTTGACAGACTGGATATTGGCTTTAACTTGTTTGGCAGCACCTGAAAACATTAGACGTCATATTAAATCAGTCAGACTTTCAAGTGCTACGAGACGGCGTGTGCGTTGCTGTTACATGTGTGGTTTTGATTTGTGCCACTCACCTAAAGGTCCTTAAAATAGACATTTTTGATTCCTGAACACGCCACGAACTGACTGAATGTTTGACATGAGCGCCTTTAACGTAGCAACGTGAGGAGGAGGAAGCCTGAGGGCGTCCACATTTCACCTTCCACGTCCTGCTGAGAGAGGAGGTATAAAAAGGCTCAAAGCCAAAGCTAATTCAAACACATTCTGACCAGCGCACATAACTGTGAGGCACCATCACCTGACTGCTGCGAGCGCGATGTTAAATCCGTCTTATTTGCGGTGCTAAACGCTTCAGATGATATACGCCAAACGCCTTCCTTTAAACCTCCTTTAAAGCTGAAAAACACGCCTTCAGGGGAGAGTGAGTGACTTTGTTAACGCTAGATGGTGAGCTTTTCATGTACGGGGCATAATGTTGTCAAAAACCCTAAAAAGTGTGGAACTTCAATCCTATCCACATTTGCTCGCAATGAAAGGCCCAGCAGCCCTTTCAAAAATGTTCAAAGACACACCATTTTCCAAGTCATTCTCCATGAAGTTATTAGAATCAAAGTTTGGTTTGACATATGCTTCACATCAGATTCCTTCTAAACATGTTCGCAATGTGAGTAAATCCGTCATCAGGTCCCAAGGAGCTGCAACCAGTTCATGCATCTTCAGCCAATTAAGCTTTACAAGGGAAATGCCTCATACGACAAGTACTGCATGGCCCCTATCTGGCATGAAACCACATACTACGCAAACAATGAACCATTTAGACCAGAGGAGTGCCTTGAAAGTATTTTCCTTTGCTGATATTTGGCTGTTAGAGGCAAGAGCCAGGGTTCAGGAGAACATGGGCATCATCACTCATGGTCTTAATTATTCCACAAACATTTCCTTTTCTCCTACGGTAAACATGCACACTTGTTTGACTAAGCTTACGTTCCTGGGAATTAATTCCATTAAATGCTTCATTAGAATCAATTTGCAGTTGTAGGTCACTGAAACTTCAGGAGTGACCTCTGATGCTAAGTAAGCATTATTAGTAGAGAGTACACTAAAGTGACAGCATTGGCAAATAACAGGAAAGAGTTACTGGAGGTATAAACACAGACTGTACTGTGGCTCAACTTCCAGTCACAAGTTAATTAAGTTAGGAACATGTGCACTCCCTAGTTTTGACTTGTGAAAACATTATTGAGAAAATTGTTTTTATGACTGCACAGATACACAGAGACACAAGGACAAGAACAATATAAAATATAAAGTTTAAATAAATCTACTAAAACCTCATATGAAATATGAAGTACACTATGCTTTATACACACTATACTCAAGACTATGCTATATACCCAAATGCTGGTGTATAAATACTATAGATAAGTAACTTACAGTTAAGTGAATTGCTTATAACACAATAGTGGATAGGAGTCTGTTAGTGCAAGTAATAGAGATCAGTAGCAGATCAGTAACATTGACATCAGTAGTGATATTTTACATGGTAAGACTAATGCACATTATAAGATACTGCACATAATTAAATGATTTAGCACCCAATAAGAAAACTGCATATGATACTGCACTTAAGACTAAGATTGCACATGAGAATAAGATTTTGCACATGATGATAATGAATTTAAACCCAGTAAGAAATAAAGTAGCACAATAAAGTAGCATCTGGTTACTGCACAGGTTATTGTGTGGGTGTGTGACAGGATTATAGAGTCTGATAGTGGTGGGAGGGAAGGATTTTCTATGGCGTTCAGTGGAGCGCTTTATGCTGGTGAGTCTGTGGCTAAAAGAACTTCGAAGTTTTCAGTCTAGACAATTTAATATCCAACTGACAAACCAGGCATTGATTACTGCTTCAAGTCAATTAGGTTTATTGTAACTTCAGCCATGTACACAGTACACAGTGTGTATCACGAAATGAACACAGTATGACTGAGGTGGAACCTGATGCCTTGACCATTCAAGGCTCTCGCTGGCCATTTGTTTGCTGGCCAAAGAAACTGGATCTAAATGAAACCCTGAGCTCTCTACAGGTCCCATTCTTGACCAAAAGTTTTATGTGGCTTTATAGATTCCAGACATTTTCACTTAACATGACAACATTGCAGCTATTCAGGGTCCGCAGAAATTGAGAGTAATATCATAAACATGTGCCGAGGGTCGTGGCCAGCTCTCCCTGTATCAATAAATCACCTTGTTTTAACAAGCTATAGTGTTGAATTATGGGAGGGATTTATATATGCCCAACCTCAAAATTCTCTGCCTTTGTTTTAATAGGAAATGAAATACAGCGCAACATAACAGTAGTGGCCCTTGTTTATGGTCAAAACAGGCCAGAAATGTCAAAACAGGCACATTCTGACAAGCCTCTGCCTGCAGATGGATTAGTCGGGCGTTTATTTCTTTAGTCTGGAAATGTCTGTAGGTTGCGACCGAAAAAAATGTCTGTAGGTTATGAACCAGCGGTGAAAGCGGGGTTCGGCCAAACTTATGCAACGCAGTGCATATGCAACCAATCTAAAAATCAGCTTACTCCCCACACACTCAGGGCTCTGGAACAGCCTAATCTGTGGTAAATTAAGCCCTCGTTCTGCTCTCTTCTTTCACTTAGTCAGATGCTAGAAAAAGCTTAGCGCACAATGCTTAGCGTTTTGCTAACACTATACTTCCTTTGGAATCGGCCTTTTGCTCAAAGTCACACACGGAGGTGCGTGATACTTCCATATGCTGCATTTGCATCAGTGATTAAAACCCGGCCCAGTGTCTCCATGTGATCTAGGAGGATCAAGCTAGCTTCTGATGCTATGTGTCAGAGGGGTTCAGGAAGCTGGCCTTCGTAGCAGTTTGTGCGTAGCAGCCACGCATTTCCTCAGCAATCGTGTGATTTCCAAAAGGCATCTAGTGGAATCAGTGCTAATATGAGCATCAAAGCTCCTGCCCTTTAGTAGGTTAAGATAAAAGACAACCGCAATTCAACAGATTCATGCTGGCACACAGTAAAGGCCATATAAAATGCAAATTGGAAAAACTCTATGGATAAGTACATGGGTACATTTCAGAGGCAGTAGATTCCCAGGTTGATAGACTGGATAAAATGGAAAGTAAGACTATCACTGGTGAAGAGAAGCGAAGTCCAAACTACTGGGTAAGTGACTCCTATGATCCTTGTTCATTGCTAAGGGCTTGGCAGGTTTCTGTTCTTGCACCAGGCAAAGTGGAACAACTTGACCCTCACTCCAGCATGTCCGTGACCTTCCGGATGAAGCATAATGGATGGACAGACATTTGGTTCTTTATTTAGAGCTCGGAGGCTTATCTACTCACGACCCTTGTCTGTCACACTCAATATAAGTGTGGCCTAGCAAGCCATTTGAGCTTGAGACCGCCGCGGGGTGTAAATCAACGTCTAGCCGTCCTTGACTCTGGTGCAAATGTATCCCACTGAGAGCCGCTGCGGGTTCGCCGCAATGCATGTTGATTGATGTTTGAAAGGGCTCTCCGTAGCTTGTTTTGGAGCGCCGTCCCTAAATCCTAAACCCCCAACCGCTAGCTGCCTGACCCTCAGGAAAGGTTCCTCAGAAGGGGTCAGCTTGTCAAATCCACACATCTAGTGCCACGTCGTTAAGTTAGGCTCTTGCATCCTCCGTGGTTAATCCATTAGGCGTAAGCTATGTGGCAGAAGATGAGGAAGGGGTACTTGAAAAGGCACCGAAGACCACACGTACCAGAGACCTACAACTCTGTTCATAAATTACAAAGAGCTAAGAAAGTTTGAAAGGACGACAGATTTCCAGTCCATCAATATTTGGTGGAAAGTTGGTTGACAGCCCAGTAAGAGCAGCACTGCATTTCTATAATAGTACACTCTTAAAAATAAAGGTTGAACATAGTCATTGGCTTGTAATGAATTAAAAGAGAACATTTGCATTGTGTACATTAAATGTTTTACACACCTTATTTACAAAAATGGTTCTTCAGAGAAGCTGAAAGTGGTTCCTCTATAGGCTTGCAACTATTGAATGTATTGTGACTCATTTTGACTTTGCATCTGATCACAGTTAAGAGTTCTGAGAACCTAAATCACTCCTTTGTCTCTGCTGCCGAACATCTCAAGCAACGTGTGCAGCTCCGGCAGGTCTGAGCATCATCATTCGACTGCTTTTCGCTTGATAAGGCTCAGGCGCTCCTTTGCTCAAGCATTTCGGGGGCACATCTGAAAATCATAGAGCCCAGCGTTCCACATGGTTTTGATAAGTTCCAAGGCGAGCAGCAGTCTCTGAGGGAGGCTTTGGCCCCACCACTGTTTGAAGCCCTGTTCTACGTAAGCCCTAATGTAGATTTACAGAGTGTGGCCTGGACCTTCATGACTCGCCATTCATTTACTGTACACAAATTTAATGGTTAAAATGAAATGTGTGGAGATTAAATGCTTTCACGATGTCGCCCCAATCAGAGGTGCTCCATCATTATTGTACAAACATCTCTTTGATAAGGGATTTTCTGGCAATTAGGCCATAAATGGTTGCTAAGTACAGGGCAACCACAAAGTTGATGTTATTATTTTTGGGGATTAGAAAGCCTTCATTTATGAGAGTAGCTGTACCATCGAATCTCGTTTTGATGTTTCAAGATTACACTTTTACACTTTTTTTACACTTTTAATTAGGGTAATTAAAAACAGTTTAAGCTGTTGTTTTGTTTTGGGTTATTTTCGGTATCAGATTTTAGTCTCCTGATGTAATATTTCAGCCACACAAACAGTGGGAGTCAAAGCATGATTTATCGCATTCAATTATAAACCAATTTTCGTTGCGTTTACAACAATAGTGTATATTGAAAAAGGTATCATTATCCCCCATTAATTCCAGTCGCACATACACTTTTCCTTTGTACTTTATACACATGGATCCTTTCCAGATTCAAAATGAAGGACAAAGCATGCCAGAGATCAGCAGGATTAGGTACTCAGTTCAAGCAGAACGACGGGGGGAAAAAAAGAAACGTCTGGAGTTATGGAATCCGTTCTGCAGTGATTTATGAATAGACAACCATCGCTTATTTTCAGCTCTACAGTAGTGCTGAGAGACAGTAAACAGAGAGCCGGCCCTGCCGTAGAGTCTGGAATCCGTCATTTATCTGCGTCTTACGCATCAAGCTCAGTTGGGTGAAATTTACCACAGATGTGTTCTCCTCTCACAGAAAACTCTTTATCTCGATCTTGGGCCGCTTTGCTTTTCAAGGCTCCATCTGCTCCGTCCCAACCTCCCGAGTCCTACCAGCGAACGGTGGGATCAAAGAGTTTCAGGACGGGATGGCGGCCGTTCAGTTTTACCGCCATTGGGCCCAAACTGAGAGGGCCTGCGGTTTTGATATTATAATATAATTCTGATGGCTTCAGCATGAGCAGAACCCAGATCGGAGAATGCCAGTGGTGGTGCTCAGATCTAGTTTCTAAACATTTTTGCATCCAAATGGTGGGCTTTATTTTGTATACCGAAGCACCAGTTTGCATGACCTGTGTTTGAAAACAAAGCCCACGGCCTGGAACCCACACAGAGTTCCTCGCTGGTTCCTCCTGCCAGAACGCGAGGGCCTTAAACAAACGAGTGAGTGTTCCAGATAGAACAATGGCAGCATCTTCTTACAGGAAAATGCACGGAAAGCAGCTAAACGTAATGAATCACCAAAACGGGACTTACATCCTAACCTACCTGGACGGTACCTCTCCCTTGCCGTCGCATAAAGAAAAGCAGCTATAAGCAGCGGTTTCATTTGAACGGTCCTTCCAGACCAAAACAAAACCAAGTCCCACACATTTATATGATTAAGCGAAATCCAATTTTTGATCCCAGTAGTATACGTGCACGCGGTTTGGCAAACTGGAGCATCATGCTTAGCAGGGGCATGCTGGTTTTTATAGAGACGTCGAGTGGTGAAAATCTACCAACAACAAACATTCCCAGATGCTTCTCCACGATGCCGCAGCTGAAGTCGGTTCCTCGGCGCTTCCAATCCTGAAGAGGATCTTTACATGTTTCACATAAGGACACATCTGTCCATGGTTAAGTGTTTTAGCCTCACACCTGAACGCATGAATCACACGCTCAGCGAACAATGACCTCACATTCCAAACAGTCAATCAGCTCGACCATGCCGTTACAATCCCAAATAATGGTGAACAGCAGCAAAATAAAACTGTTTAGCCCATTAAACATCGTCAATGAATGTGTGTTGGCTGGTATGTTACATGCAGCGTTTAAGCTCATTCCCCATTAAAAAGTGAACTGATTATATGAATGCATCAATTATTGGCAATGCTGAGCAATGGCAAGGCAATTTTAGACATTTTATTGTGTTTTCATTACATGAATGTAGCACATTACTGATGTGATTAACATTACATCATCAACTATACGGACAAAAGTATGAGGACGTCTGATCATCACACCAATAGTGACTTTAATGACATTTCATTCAGATACACAGACTTTAATATGAAGTTGGTCCCCCTTTGCAGCTAGAACAGCTTCCACTCTTCTTGGAAGGCTTTCCACAAGATTTTGGAGTTTCTTTGGGAATTTGTGGCCATTCATTCTGTAGAGCGTTTATGAGGTCAGTCACTGATGTTGGACAGGTGTGTCCCAATACCTTTGTCCATATAATGTATGTCAGTTGCGTAGGCAGTCCTTCAGTGGGGCCCTTTCTTGAACACGCTGCTGACAGAATTCTGCCGTCCACCTCTGAATGTGGTCCGTCTGGAGCCTCAGTGGGTCTCGGGTGCTTTCACAGCTGTCCACTTCTGATCAGATCACATGTTGATGCCAGATGTGAACACGGCCTTACACAAAAGAGTGGGGTCGATTAAAAAAGTCAACGTGAAAGTAATCGTTTGAATCCTCCGAACACAGCACGTTCGACTTCCTGTCTGGAATCACGTTAATGTAGTATTTACTCACGGTGGATGAAAACTCACAAACTCACAGTAGGCCTAACTGTATCACAGCATAGCTTGACCACGATGAATGTTCAATTATTCTGAAAAGACGAACATTTATAACGTTTCATTGTGACTTTTTTTGTATTGTGATATAATAAACATTGTGACTACTCATGATGTCTCAAGATGCTGGGTGTGCTGTGTTTCAATGGCTTCATTTGAACAGTTTGATGTGAAATGGTTAAGGAGTTGCCCCTGCGATCAGAAGGTTGTGGGTTTGAATCCCAGGACTGCTAGTGGCACCACTGAGGTACCCCTGAGCAAGGGTACCATCCCCACACACTGCTCCCCGGGCGCTCTGTCGCTGGCTGCCCACTGCTTCACTTGGTAAATGGGTTAAATACAGAGAAAGAAGTTCACATTGTTCACAGTGCTGTGTTTTTTACGTGTGACTATAAGGGCCACTTTACATTGTAGAGAAACATACAGATTCTGATGTTCTTTACAGTGGTGGTGAAAGGGAAAAGGGGTTATGATATAGAGCCATTTTATTTACTATCCAAAATCACTAGAGAACCCATACGTTTAATTAGCTTTTAGGTGGAATAGTGTTTACTACTGATAAGAGTAAAATAGTGTTAAATGGTTTTCTTTTGTGGCTTTTTTGCCTTACAACACTGTACACATGCCTCTCCACCATGAATGAAAAAATGAAATACATTTTAAGTCAACACTTATCTCATATCGACCATAAAACAATGTCTCAGACATCATGCAGAACAATTTTATGCTCATCATTAAGCTCCTCAGACATCTGGTTTCTATCACCACCACTATGACCAAATCTATATCTTGATCAGTTTATCTAGAATA
>JBBPCY010000082.1:6009403-6033581 GCA_037974405.1 Brachyalestes nurse
ATGCAACTTACTTCACATTATGCACCGACACTTCACATTATGCACATTCACATTATGCAACTTAGCCTGTGATTATTATTTATTGCTGCTGCATCACTCTGTCTTCTGTGTCTTTTGTGTATCATGTCTTATGTTCCGTCTTCTTATGTTCTGTCTGGTTTTCAAGTAAGAATTCCATTGTGCTCTGTACTCTGTACTTTGTACATATGACAATCAACTTCAACTTCAACATATGTCTGCATAAGCATTGTTTAGTTAGCGTCTTCTTAACCCACTGCTTGATGACGGACCCAGTATTGTTTGGAAGCAATTAGCCCATCTCCATCTTGTGTTACCATTTCCAAACACGTATAAACTTGCTTTAGCACTTTATTTCTTTCTCTCTCTTTAGCCTCTTTTCCCAGATGCAAAACACATGTCTGTCCTATATCTATATGTAACACACACTCACAGAGAAAAGTGGTCTGGAAGGACAGATGAGTGTGTGCAATGGATGTGAGTTTCTTTCTTTTTAGAGCAAGACGAAAAAATACAAATCTTATGTTTATGACTTAAAAAAAGTGAATTTGTAGAATATGGTTCATGATATAGTAATCATACTATATAGAACAAGCCGTGGTACATCAAGCATATTCGAAAACTCACCCAACTCTAGACGGAGAAGAACACAGCAACATCACAACACTGGTCGTGGTCTGTTAGCTTGCTCATGGTTTCTGCTGGTTTCATCTCTTTCTGAAATCTGCCTTGCGACTGCATTGTTTCTGTGTACTCGGCAGTTTGTGGGTAATAATGTTTATAACAATTTTTTCTTTTTCATTACACTGCAGATGAAAGGCTCAGAATGCACAGCACTCAGATCTTTTAAAGTGGGTGTCAGTGTCACGCCCCCAGTCCGCCTGGACCATGGGGACTCTTATTTTGACTGGGGTCAGCTCCACTTCAAACACCTTAATACCTTAATTGTTCCAAAAATGTGACTTGATCTTTTAACAAAGTCAGATTTGAAAAGAAAAAAAACTTCAGTTTTACAAAATGTTAGGCAATGAAAACAACCTCACAGTATCCGTTTTTATTTTCTGGGAGAAGATTTTGACTGGCTGAGATACCGAATTATGGAGGTCACAGTGCAATCACAGTGTACTTCTTGAGGCATATGAAAATTTTATATCACCCCCTACTGGGCTGGCAGGCTCATGTGAGCAGTTCTGAGCCATTCTTGCATTCTTGTGTTAATGGAGAAATTTTCTAAAACACTATGGGAGAAAAAACATTTTTAAACAATCCACATATGTGTGGAAGGGTACAAAAACTTCAACATCAAATTGAGCATTTCCCAAACCCAGTAAATATACAAGAAGACTAACTGATTGTAGAGCTGCATGATATGGACAAAAATCAGTATTGCGGTTATACTGCACCATCTTGCGATTGCGAGATTTCACAATATTAAACGGCCCATAACATCACTTTTCTGAAACTGGAAATGCTTGAAGTCTGTAAATATTGTTTCAAATAGTATGTTTACTAATTCCATCCAACAGCCAATATATGAAAAATAAGCTATAAAAACAATGTTATTTCAGATAGTAGTTTTTGTGATGTCAGATATGTCTCCTTATTTTGGCTACAGCAGTTTAGCCCCACCCTTTCATGCACAAATTCACCAACACCTTTATGGGTTCAAGATCAGCCAAAATAATTAGACTTTTGTTGAATTATGCATGTTTATGAACTTTTTTGTCATGGAATCACATCAGAACGCACTTGTTAAATGACATGTGTAAAAACAGGACTTAATACGTATGTGTAACTACATACGCTGCACTGTTGCTATCCATCTGTAACAGTGAATACTCACTAGTGTACAATTGTTAATGTGTAACTACACAGTAATTAGGGACAGTCAATGTAAGGTGGGGCCGAAAGTTCCTCACTCTAGAGTATATTTTCCCTAATGGCACTCAAGTGAGGTTGCTTGTGGCTGAGAAAAAGTTCTTCAGTCTGACGGTGATCACAAACTCCTTGCTTTTCCAGAGTAAAAGCCTAACTCTACAATACAAACTCGTACAATAACTTTATCTAATATCGGTTTAAAAGATCCAAAAGCGGTCCGATTGTAACAGTCTCTTTTTTCAGTTGTCTACTATTGTCCATGCTTAATTTTACATGTATCTATACTGTTGAACTGCTCAGCACTGCTGGCCACAGTCACACCAGGCAGTACTGTAAATATCTCTGTTGTTGCAGAGCTGAAAGCGTCCCTGTCTGTTAGAGTGATGCCTGATTGGTCCTTTAAATATTACTGCTCTGTCCATAGATTCAGCAGCAAACAAAGTTTTTTGTTTAACCCCTTATACTCTTCAGGAAACAGTAAAGGAAACTAAGGCTGGTTCGATTAACTGGTTAGCCATATCAAATCAAACATCTTGCTGCCGATACATTTGGGGAGCTCTGAGTAGATTACAGGGAGTCCTCAGGCTACTACAGTCTTGACATGTGACGTTTCGAATTATGACCCTCAGTCTCATAGCTAGTTTGGTTGTGCACAGCGGAAGAATATGCAGTATATGCAGAATACGTAGAATATCGTCACCTTGCTAAAATAATCACCTTTTTTGACTTTTTGCCTAAATCATCTCCTCATGATGCTGTGCACCTATGGTAAAATTGCCTACACCGTCAGTCGATCAGGTACTATGATTCTACCACTTTAGGACAGGAGCCTGCCCATTGAAATGAATAGAAGCTGATTTTATTTGTGTTTTCTGAAAAACTTGAAAAAAATGAGTTAGGCGATTATTTTAGCAAGGTGTCGATATGCAGTAGGAGTCCCCCAGTACACTTGCCTACGCCATTTTGGACTGTTAAAAGCGCAAGTGTTTTTACACTAATTTTTTTTATTTTTTCTGTTTCTATAGTACAGTGTACATTTATGTCCTTTTTCTTTTTCTGTGGCTTAGTTGTGTTTATATGTTCTAGATTATGATTTTACAACTGTGTTAGGATAGGTAAGTGACTTAGGCTAGGGTTTGTTTCAACTAACACCAAAATTTGGGTTACATCACTGTCGAAAGGAACGGATCTGTGTCGTAACGCGAGGATCCCCTGTACTTCTTTACTTAAATATCTGATAATGACAGCTCTAAAGAATAGCAGTTATTTGATTATATGGACAAGCAATACCACTTTGTGCCTTTGACCTTCATAGGTTCAGATTCCAAAACACCCAGCATGAAAGCTTATGTCATCATAAGAAAACAAATACCCCCACCCACGTCCCTCTCTCTCTCTCTTGTTGAGCTCAGCAATTTTCTCTCTGATCTGCAACAGAGCAGAAGAGACCCTCTTCCCCTATTGGAGTGCACTGAAGCTGTGTGTGTGTGTGTGAGAGAGAGAGAGAGAGAAAGTAGGAGACCACCACAGTGTGCACAAGCACACACTCAGTTGTTTTGGCTTTCTCACGTTTTTTTGGCTCTCTTCCTGAATCTTTCTTTCTTTATTTCTTTCTTTCTTTCTCACTCTCTCTCTCTCTCTGTTTCTCTATTTCAGGGTTTGTGTGTCTGTGTGACTCTCTGATGCTGCTTTGACAGGCTGCCACAGACCACGTCTCTGAAATGAATCTGTGTGTGTGTGAAGGAGATCTGCTTCTGCATTTTTTTCCTGTCTTTCTTTTTACACATTTTTCAACGTCCTCCTTTGAAGAATCGAAATGCATATTATAGTTGACATGAGCCAATAATTAAAGGATCAGTGCTGTTGAATCATTCTTTTTTTAATGTCACTTTCTTTTTGTTTTAGTTTATCTTTCAACTTGTTATTAACTTTTTATGAACTACCTAAAATCTTAACTGCAGACTGGTCTGTTTTTTATACTATTTGTGTTGGAGTGTAATTACTCTGTACTGATATAAAGTGACCACACACATACACACGTTTTGGCTTGATTTACTGAGGTGAGCTCTACTCTCTTTCAGGTGAAGATTTCCAGTGGCGTGCTGCCAGACACACTAAAAATACAGGTGAGCTCTGATTTTTAGTAGCGGTGTGTGTGTGAGGGTAAGTGAGAAGCAGAAACAAAGCTGAAAACTGGGTGTGTGTGGTGTTTTCTCCCTGTCTTGAGTAATTAAGGCTTTCCAAAACAGACATGCCAGGAATTCTTCTGCTCTCCCTCAAATTCCTGCAGCTTTTTTCCCCCATCTCATAAAGCGAAGATGTTTGGCTGTGAAAATGTGCAAGTTGCTATTTGTGCAATGTGTGGTGTAGTGTAGTGGGCAACAATGCTGCCCTCCACGTAGCAAATCTGGGATTTTGTTACATTTCCCACTCGGACATGCACACCATGCTTCACCATGCCCTCCTTGGGCAAGACCAAGACTCTTGACATGAAATGTGCCTATAGCGGTAACGGATGGATTTTCAAATACAGTGTTCCCCCGCAAAGTTGTGGTTCAGAGTTTGCAGATTTTTTTCTTAGAACCTAACTAATTATTTGAGGAAACCCTGCAAATAGCCTCCGCTTTTTTGGGGTGGCTTTTTTGTGGCAGTATATACTTTTTAATGCATTGTATTGCTAAATTATTAAGAAAAATATAATTTACTAATTTTGTAACATACATTAAGGTAAATTCAGCTAAATTTCCATATAATGTATAACTGTATAATAAATACTGTTGAAAGAACACAAATAAAAAAAATACCATCAGAATATTTGGTGACTGTTGGTGTTGCAATTATATATGCTTATTTCTCAAGTAATAATAAATTGTACTCATTCGAATTATATATAGATACAGCCTTGGAAATAAACATACCACTTATTTCTTTTTTTCTGTTCACTGTTATTACAATTTGCGGCAGTGTGTGTGTGTAAAATGCACAGGTTGCTATTATTTTATTAACTGTATTTGTAGTGTTGGCTTAACCTTTATTTGATGAGTTTGTTGTAGATTTTAGAGGTGAAACTGAAATCAACAAAATCCTTAACAATACAGTCTGATTACCTTAGCTACAGAAAATTAATACAATTATGCTAGGTTACTTATTAGTGGCTGGACATTGAAGAATTAGGAAGTCAGACTAGCGAATGTCAAAAAGTAAAGACTGAAGACTGTAGAAAAAAATCTTTTAGATTTATACCAGTTTTTTGTGCTGCTATGGCAATGTCATTGGACAGCTACACTTGTTTGTAAGAGAACAGTCAATGAGCTAACAGATGCTGTGGCTGGCTATCATCGGGGAGCGAGTGAGGGGAGCCAGCTACCCCCCAGAAAGAGTTAAGCCAGTTGTACTCTTATGGACTCCATGTACTGCATATAGTAGTGTTAGTAATGTTAAAGTAATGTATAAAAGGAAGCGTGAGTCTTTCAGTCAGATCACTATGTATATGTACGTATGTTCAGTCAAGCTTTTCCTTGACTGAACAGAGGTACATGTACATGTGTATATAATTTCAGCAATCAGTTTCATTACAAAGGGTACAGAAAGACTAAAAAGACTTTGTTCATGCACAGCATAACAGCTAAACTTCAGCTTTCTTTTCTGTGTGTGAATCTTATAAAACACACACACACACACACACAGCGGCCTCAGGAGTATTTTGTAACTTTCTTCAGAACATTATGTAAAATCTTAAAGCTGTACTGTTCTGGCTGTCTATTGTTTGAGACTCTGATTATTTCAGTACTCAGTGGAGAGTAACAGGCTGCATTCTTCTCATTACATTGTGGGAAGTAGTTTGAAATGTAGAATTGCTTAAATTGGCATGACCAGTTAGTCCAGATCTCAGTTACGTACTTGAACTCATTTTGCATTGTTTTTTATGTAATTTCCAAACTAACAACCCTTAGGATGTAATAGATCTAGATTTGATGGTTTCAGTTGTAACTGGAGTGACTCAATCAGATGTATGGTGGTAGTAGCCTAGTGGTTAAAACACTTGCCAGTGTACCCGATGACCACAAGTATGCTAGTTCAAACCACACTTTCTACCACTCTACCCTCACTTTCAGACACTTTACCCTCAGTTGCTTCAGGGGACTGTCCTTGTAACTCATGATTGTAAGTTGCTCTGGATAAGGGCATCTGCCAAATGCCATAAACGCAAAAGCAGATTGCAACATTGTATTATCTTGGGATAGTATTAGAATGCTGCTCACAGCATTAAGGCCACGTTCACATGGACGTCTGAATCAGGTGTTTTTCAGGCATTCGTGGTTTCAGGTGAGCGCGAACTGAGCACCGACCGTTTTTCTGCTCACTGGAGCAAACCACAGCGTCCACACGGGCGCTAAGCCCCGGCGCTCGTTCGGCTGCGCATTCGGGTGGCGTCAAAAAGTTTTAGGGCAGACTTTTTTAAATATTGTGGGTGCGGGCGGGCGGGTCAAAGTTACAAAACGCATTTCATTATTGACTGTAAACGGGGTTCGAGATTTTTGTTTTTTCCTCGGGTCGGGTCGGGTTTCGGGTCATTATCCACACGTATTTTTGCGGGTTGGGCGGGCAATTTGGATCTCCTGACGGGTCGGGTTGAGGCGGGTGTTTAAAAAAGACGACCCGCGCAACACTAGTAAGGATTGTCAGGATCCATGTTTACAGTGTAGAACTACAAATCAAGATGTCACAGATGTAAACAATCTGGACTGAAGAATTACTGCCCCCACAGGTGAATACACAAAACTACACATCGGGCTGCGGGCTGGCATTAAACAGCGTCTGACGCCAGTGTAACACCTCACTAAAGTCAATTAAGTACAGATACAAAACGCAACAAAAATGCCCATGACATTCAGAGCACCTTCATTTATCCAAGATTCAGATGTCCGTGTGAACGAGGCCTTAGTGATGTAATAGTGGCACACTGCACAGTGGTAGTCTTTGGGCAGTTATTACTACACAAATGCATGAACTGAACACAAGTAGGGTTTTTGTTTTGTTTTTTACACTGAAGAAACACTGTAACATCTAGCTATCTAATCAGTTTTTGGAAGCAGTACTGAAACTATATTATTCTATTTAAAAAAGAAAGAAAATTAAAGAGATTATGAAATTGAAAAATTATGAAAATTAAGAAAAAAAATTATATTATAACTAAAGAAAGAGGTGGCAGAGACTGTTATAGGATCACTGGACAAAAACCTCACCTGTGGTTAAAGTTTCCGCGGTTTAAAGAAACTGTTTAGTTTTAGAAAATTCAAATTTGTCTTACACATTACTTCCGTTTGGCAATAATTGTGTTTGGCTTCTATTCCCCATGCTGAATGAGAAAGAAAGAAACGTGTGTGTGTGTGTGTAAAATGTAAAATAATTGACTAATTTACACTTATTTTAGTCATGTGGAAATGATGTTACAGTTCAAATTTCTCATTCATATTTATTTGAAACAACCAGAGAAATTAAAAGTATAGTTTGTGACTCAATACTCTGACTCAATACCACATTTCTGGTTTGTGAGTAGAAGAGGAGATTAAAAGCTAATCGTAACCGGGTTTCGATTCCCACCCCTAGACTCGAACCTTGTTGAAACAGCATGTAAATTTAAATTTTAAATTTAAATTTGTGTGAATATGTAATTAATTATGTGCGGACATAAAATAGCAGAATCACAGTAGGTCAAAAGTGGAGATAAGTGTGTTCTTAAGTAAAGGCTGAGAGAGGATGGGAAAGCAGGTTAACCACCAGTTGGATCTCCAATTAAAGTTCACCACTTGCACGCACACACACACACACACACACAAACCTCTGCTCCTGTTTGTTGGCTGTGCCCCAGTTTTTATCTGTGTGTGTGTGTGTTTGTTGAGCTTGTTGTACTTTCAAGTAGTTTAGGGCATTCAGAGACTGTTTATTCATTTTTGGTGTGTTTGAAAGTTATTCTTTTCATTATTACATTCCCTTCTTCTTGCCATTTCATTGGAGCTGCCAAAGTGTCTGCCTCCATCCCTCCTTTTTTTGTTTAGAAGCTTGTTGCATATTCCCAATTCAAGCTGTTTACAAGAACAACAGGAGATTAAGTCTTACACTGTGTTAGCCAGTCATTGTTTTACTCTCATTATCATTTTAAAGCACAGTAACATTAAAACTGTTTTGTACCAACTAGAGGTGGAGTGTTCCTTTAATATTGGACTCGGCTCTCTCTGGATAAGCATCTGATGTTGAGCTGACTGCACCATGGCCCGAGAGGCTCTGTGGAAATACCGACAATTCTCAGTTCTTTGGTGAGTATGGAAAAAGACCAACAGCATGTTCATCATAAGTGTGTGTGTGTGTGTGTGTGTGTGTGTGTGTGTGTGTGTGTGTGTGTGTGTGTGTGTGTGTTTATGAGCCCTGTTTTGTTGGTCATGGAAACCTCACACAATAAAAATATTCCTGTTTTGTCTGCTTTGAAGACACTTGTCTCTAATAAGGACAGTGATAAACTCCCATATTATCTCTGTCCTTATTATCACAAATCGATTTGAACCATCTCTAAAATGCTAACTTTAAATGTAGGTTAATTTAATATTGTTTTATTCCAAGTTAATTTGGATCCACCATAATGAAATGTTTGTTCAATATGAAGACCGGCTATCAGTGTCAAATAGTGAAAAATAATCAAAACTAAAAAAAAAACTGAAAAATTACATGTTACATATTACAAAATAACATACTACAAAAACATATTACATCTTAAAATGGGAAAAGATCTGGTCTGAGATTGAGGATTGTTGCTGATTTGCAGTGGTTGCAGTAATGCACATTCAATCCTTTACATCTACTTAAGTAACATGCTGCAAGAGTTGTTTTATGACTAAAACTGTCAAGGGTGGTGTGGAGAATTCAACCCAGCTTTATAAGATGTATTCCATGCAAGCTACCAAAACCAGCAGTCACATCAGGGTTCAGATTATGAGTTGCAAGGAAGTGCTAAGCTACCCTGAGCCCCTGTGAAAACAATAATTTCAGAAATTTAGGTTGTATATACTAATGGTTAAACACATGTATAACAATATAACATTTCTGCTCTGGCTCTTCTAAAACAAGGTATAAGTGTTGAACCTAAAATAAAGGCATGTGAGGTTGAACATAAGAATGTGTGAGTGCAAGTTTGTTTCTGTGTTACAGTCAATTTCATCTGCTCAAAAGCAGGAAAATATTAGTTGTTCCCACACTAATGTTTGAATGGGTGTGTTAGTTGCAACATCATACTGTTTGTTATTGTTCAGTGATCTGTTGCACTTTTAAGATTTGGTTGCTTCTTTAAGCTTAATTTGGGAATGCATGCCCTTATGTGTCCGGTCTGAGCAGCATGGACTACTTTTACTTTTACTTAAGTAATTACTACTTTTTACTTAAGTGTTTTGGCATACCACCTTAGCTGATTCTGTGTAGGAGTTGTTGAAATAGCTGCTCATCAAAGTAATGTTCATTTGATGAATACAACAGTGTATTTGGTAGCTTCATGCATCATTGAGTTTATAGTGACAGTGTAAACACACCAGCCATAATTGAACACTACTGATCTGTGTAATGTAATTTAAGACACTGTACTTATTGAGGCATGTCTTCAGTTTACCCAAGGGGTGTGTGTTCCTAGGCATAAACATCTGGTTGGGTCCTCAGCTTTAAAATCTCTCCTTCTCCCTCTCACTCTCTCTCTCTCTCTCTCTCTCTCTCTCTCTCTCTCTCTCTTTGTCTCATTATCTATCTGTCTGTCTATCTCTCTCACTCTTTCTCCTCCACAACATCCACACACAGTAAACATTGATATAACTGTATAGTACATATATTACATAGTCTGCATAATATTGGCAGATTTTTGTATTGCATTGAATGTCAAAATATGACAAAGTAACCACTTGATTTGCAAGTGACATTATTAGGGGATTCAGAAATTTCTCATTTGCTGAACACAGAATCTTTGTTTTTTGTGCAGTAGTTGTTTATTATAATTATTATAAGCCTTTTGCATTGTCATGTAGTGTCCATGTCACTGTCCAAAGAAAACCATAAATCTTTGTTTTTTTAGCTGCCTTTTGCGTTGTGTGACACTTTCATGATGAATAAACAAATCAGAGTATTTTTTGCACAAAACAACCTAAACCACAGTCATGCATGCACCAAATCTACTGACCACATAGAAAATATACATTGTTTAACATTTTCCTTCTTATAGATTTGAAGCAAAAGTCTTTGTTGATCAAACACCCCACAACAAAACTCCTCCAAGGTGAGTGCATCCTTTATCTCTTTATGTGTCAGTTTGGGTCTGTCTTTGGATAGAGTTTTGTGTGTATTCACACTAAGCAAAGCAATTCGTTTGTTCAAATTCTCTTAGCAATTGTATTTCTTTCTCTGAAACTCATTTTGAATAATTTGTGCGGAACATTCACAAAAAGGCCATTAATATGTCTCTACCACCGTGACTCAATTTCTGGTTCCATTTCCATCAAAATGCCTATCGCCTCGGCCATCAAACAGCTTCGGTTCCCTCCAGATTAGATTTTAAACAAAGTAATTCAGTTTTGCGTTCCCTGATGAAGTACATTGAACAGTACAGCTGGACCGCTGTCTGTCAGAGCATGTGGAGGAATGGCATGTGGCTGCTTGAGGCATGAAAAGAATGGCTACTTAGATTAAATTCTCTGCTTTGAATACATTTCTCAGTGCATTTTTTTATATTATCGTTGTATAGGTACTGTATATAATATTTAACTGATTTTCGTTATTCAAAATATATTATTTTTATATTTTTCACGTTCACACATTTTTGTTCCTCTCTTTTCAGCCATGATGTCGGTCTGTGTGCCCTCCCCACATAACTCCTCCCCCTCTGTGGATGTGGCCAATCACAATGGGCCATCTGCGACTCCGCCCACTTCCCTAAGTCTACGCTCCCCGCATAACCAGCTGCTTAGCGACGATGTAGTAAAACAGGGCCAGGCCACACCCCCAAAGTGTCGTAAGAAGTACGCACTGACGAGCATTCAGAGTGCTATGGGGCTGGGCGAAGGCCTTGTTCCACCATCTTCCTCATCCTCATCCTCATCCACCTCCTCCCTCACAGCTAATGCAGCCAACCTGAAACTGGTGAAAAATGGTGCCAATCAGTTGCGAAAGGCAGCTGAACTACAAGACCAAAACAAAAACACGACCAATGAAGACGAAGTTGGAAATGCAACATCAGACTCTGAGCTTTTCATAGACCACGAGCTGCATGCTGACCTGGATTTAAGCCTTGAAAGCCGAACAGAGCTTGACCACACTCAGACTGATGACTCTGACAGTATTAGTGAGCTTGCTAAAGAAGACACAATTGATTTTGTTAATGATGATGATGGCAACAAGGATGATCAAGTTCAGGACTTCAACACAAACCCGTTTGAGGAGGATTCCGATGATCTGCTTATTCTTTCAGATAAAACAGAACTTGCCCTTGACAGGAAGTCCCCACAGTTCCGAAAGGCCAAGAGCCTTTTGGAATCGCACATTGACGACCTGGCGCTGGATGATCCCACTTTGCAGGATGATGATGTTACAAAGCCCCTGCTGAAAGAGCAAAAGAACCCCAGTCCTCCATCTCCGAGGAAGCAGCGCAGCCCTGAAGACACACCCTTGCTCTCAGTTGGGTCCTCCTCTGCTTCCTCCTCCCCTGAGACAAAAAAAGACAGGCCGCGGACAGGTGCTAAGACGGATCGTGCTTTGAACCGAATTCAGAACCTTCCACACAGTGACGAGGAGTCCAGCTGGACCACTCTGTCTCAGGACAGCGCGTCACTGGGATCACCGGAGGAGAACGGTCAGTGCTTACAATCTATGATTGCGATTGTGAGGGTAGTTTTCTTTTTTGCTGAAGACTGGTGATTAGATTACTTCAGCTGGTTTTAATAATTTGGGCTAATCTTTAACCATGTCACATTTATAGATTCACTGTAGGTAATTTCCCTATCTTTTGGGATATGTAAAAAAAACACCTTAACTGCTTGATAACTACTGAAATATCAAAAAATCAAAATCAAACCAGAGCTGAAATATGGTGAATTTTGGCAGTGGATTTGACTTCTGCCGGTGTCTTCATGCTGGTCCTCATTCAGGGTTAGGGTAGTCCTTATTTTTTTACTTTAAACAATTTATCCTCCCACCATGTTATTTTAATCTATCACAAAAGTTAACAATATGGGTGCAAGATTTTCGGAATGACTAAATATTTAAGGTATGCTCAGAGCAATCCAAAGTTTCCTGATTAACACACAATGGTCATAGACATTGTACAGCTGTAATATGAGGATAGCTATACTGGCTTTAATTTAAAAATGTATTACACGCAGACCATTTAATCAGAAAATCAATTATTTTACTTTTAACAATCACTGCGAAAGTCTATAGCCATCAGTATTACAACAGTTGTACTGATTGAAAAAAATCAAAATGGCCTCACTCCTTAGCAATAAATATTTTACATTGGCAACAAAACTGAAAAGTAAGTACATTTTAAAGAAAACTAAGCTAGATAAACTTAAATATAAACTTAGTAACTTCAACTTTACTGAAGTAAAACATGCATTATAAAATTTGGTGAATTACGGTAATGTAGCCAGTCAGTCAGTTGTACAGTGCTGTGAAAAAGTATTTGACACCTTTCTGATTTCTTTTTAATATTTAACAAATTTATGCTGTTATAAGTGATGATTTTAGTTATTAAGGAAAAAACTATCCAAATCTACATGGCTGTCTCTTTCTTATGGTTGAGTCATGAACACTGACCTTAATTGAGGCAAGTGAGGCCTGCAGTTCTTTAGATGTTGTTCTGGGTTCTGTTGTGAGTCGTTGCTGAGCTCTTGGGGTAACTTTTGCAGGCCGGCCACTTCTAGGAAGGTTCACCATCATCACTTAAAAACTGCATTTTGTGTTTACTTGGATTATCTTTGTCTAACATTTAAATGACTTTGATAGTCTGAAACATTGAAGTGTGACAAACATGCAAAAAAATTAAAAAACAGAGGGGGGGCAAATACTTTTTCACTGCACTGTATGACTATTCTGCTATCAGAATTAACTGAATATGCTTGGCCGTTGGGCACAAGACAATCATATAAGCCTAACAGCTTGCATTTTGGCATTTAATATTGCAGACTCCAAATAATACAACAGAGCGCTTAGATTTCTGTAATTCGCACATAGAATTCAACTTTCATTTCATTCGAGCATACCCCAAATGCACAGCAATCTTAGAAAAAATGACATTTTTATGTTTCTATCATTGGAGCATTAAATTGCATCGTGGGAGGGCAGAAACCTAAAAAAAAAAATTCATACCCTGTAAGGACCACCTTATTCAGGGTCTGTAACTTCTCACTCAACTCTCTGTAGCCTACCTTATCATCTACATGTCTGCTAAAAGTTCTTTTTGAATTAGAGGGTACAATTATAGCTTTTATAGCATCATACAGCCTGTGAGCAGCTGACTATTAATACATGGTTGCCCCCAATAGTTATTTCGAACTGCAGTTACTGAAATACTTAAAATAAACGGTTTATTTTTAAACCTTAATAGTTTTGAGAATTTTGAGTATTTGAGTACTCTACTAATTATTCAGTGCCTATAATGTGCTATTTGGGCCAACCCCAAAGGGTGTTTCTCAATCTTGCCTCAAAGAGGCAAGGGGGGTGGTGGCCTAGTGGGTAGGATAGTTGCCTCTGGACCTAGAGGTCATGAGTTTAAATCCTACCATCAGCATACCACTACTGGGTTCCTGAGCAAGACCCCTAACCCCAAGTTGCTCCAGGGAGACTGTCCCTTGTAGTTAGAGAATATAAGTCGCTTTGAATAAAAAAGCGTCTGATAAATACAGTAAATGTAAGAGAGGTGAAAAGCAGGAGGTGTATTTCATCCAGTGAAAACCATCAAGCAGCTTGCATTAATTTATTGAATAATTTAATGCAAGACAGAATTGCGTTGTATAATATTCTAATGATTAGCTTAACTCACATAAAAAATAAAAATAAATAAAAAACACACTAAATAATAAAATAATTACTTTTTGTTGATCTTCCACTTAAACTCAGAAATATTGTACTCTTTTGTATACTTTTGTATACTTTTGCAGTTGTAAATAGTGACACTGATGCATAGAAAACAGAAAATCTTCATAAAACCTAGTAATATTATGTACTCTAGAGTCAATTCTTTGCCACATTTGATCAAGCCTTACTGAGTAAACATGGCTTTTAACAATGTCTGACTGGTGTCAGTTGCGGTTGCCTGAGGATTGTGGGTTTTGGTATTAGTGCCAGGCTGTTGCAGGCCAGGTGTGGACTCACAGGTGTGTGTGGGGTTGTAGGCAGGTGTGAACAGGCCTTGCACGCAGATGTTACTCAGCCTTGGCAGTGCCAAGGACTCTACAGCTGCAGCGTCAGTCTGCTGCTCGTCTGGACTGTTTGCGTTTGTGTGTGTATTTGTGTGTGTGTGTGTGTGTGTCTTTAATACTTATCTTCAAGTACTTGCGCTGTAGGCTCTATCTTTCCTCACTCTCTTTCTCTTTCTATCTGTTATGGTCACATGACTCTGCTCTAGGTGATACTGCAGGGAAGATGATCTTGAGGTTGCCAGGGCGACCAAATGTTCAAAGAGGAAAGGAGGGGTTTATGTTTCTACTCCACCAATCATGTCCCAAATAGACAGGAAGCAGCTGTCTGTCGTCCTGCTTGATTTAGAGAGAAAAATAAACAACAAAGTACGAGAGACTGACACTCCACCTCCTTTAGCGCCCTCTTCCTCCCTCTGTTGTTATAATTTCTTTCCATCTCTTTCATTCTACCTCTCTTTTCTCCTTTCCTCTGCATCCCCTTCGGTCTGTTCTCTCTCTCTCTCTCTCCCTCCTTTCTCTTTCTTGCTCTCTCTTTCATTCCTCTCTCTCCTCTCTCTCTCGCCCCCTTTCTCTTGCTTCCCTCTCCTTCTCTCTCTCTCTCTCTCTCTTGCTCTCAGTTTCTTGCTCTCTCTCCTCTCTTCATGCGGTCTCCTGGTTTTGATCCCATTCAGTTATTCAGTCATGATGCTGGGTAAAGACTACATGTTGGCCATTGTCATAGTGAATTACGAGGGTAGGTACGGTATGTGTGTGTGTGTGTGTGTGTGTGTGTGTGTGTGTGTGTGTGTGTGTGTGTGTGTGTGTGTGTAGATGATGCTAAGCTTGTGCAGGTAGCATCGCCTGTCTGTATGCATGCACACGGACTCAGCCAGAGGTGAGGAGGGAGGGAGCAAGGGAGGAAAAGCGAGAGGACGACGAAACGGTGTCATGATTGTGTGAGCTGAATACTAAAACTTAGAGCTTCATGCGTGTTCATGATCTTTAGCATGGTGTGTGCGTGGCTTACAGCTGTGGCAAAGCCCCATGCTCCCCTCCCCCTCCGGCTTGCGCTTCTTACACTGCAGAGAGAGAGAGAGAAAGAGAGACAGAAAGAAAAGAGAAAATGGGTCGAATGGTGATAACAGCAGTGCTGACTGGACAAAAAAAAAATTCTGCATGCTAAAATGTCACAGTCTCCATTTTTTCTCTCTCTCTCTCTGTCTCTGTCTCTCTCTTGATTCAGCAACAGAGTGACAGCTCTCTCTGAGTCAGACACTAAGTCACAGATCAACCTGTGTGTGTCTGCGTGTGTTTGCTCATGTTGTTTGTTTGTGTTTTGAGTGTGTTTACGTGTGAAGGTCCTATTCACTCTGCGACGTGTGGCCATGTGTGCGAAAGCAACTATGGTGACCCAATTATGTTCCAGGGACTACAAATCCCATTGATCCATTCCCAGCTCACTTCCAGACATTCCAGACATATTCTTCATTGCACTCGTTTCTTCAGTATTACCATGCAGTAAATAGATAATTGGCCTGTACGAGCTCCGCCCACAAGTTCTATTGTTTGCAAGTAGCGAGACTGAGTCAAGACCAAGACCTTGTAGTTTGAGTCAGTCCCGAGACTAGGAGTAAACGAGGCCAAGTCAATGTTAAGACTAAACAAATTAAGACTCAAGTTTTTGTAATTCATTTTACATTCATTATATGCTACAATAATAAAAAAAAAAATGGGTCAGCCAGTCAACTCCGCATTCTATCTATTAAACCTTACCATTTGTGTGTTTGTCACAAGGCTCTTTTCAGTGGGTCTGTCTTCTGTTGCATCTCAACTGGACAATAATAGTGGAGAATTAAAAACTACTATCACTTAACAAAAAAATATCAAGTAATAGATTTGGACTCGTATGTAGTTCTAACATTAAAGTGCATAAAATGCCGTCCCTCACATAGGAGACTGTTGCTGTACCAGTATAAGTACTTTTGACCACATGCTTCACTCGTCTACCTTTTCAAATTCAAAGAGCATTGGGTACAAAAGTATAAAATTAGTGCATGACCCATCTTTGCACAATGCAACAATGAAGAAATGAAGGGACCCCAATACTGAAAGTTTTTAATACCCTAATACTGGGTTGATTATTGCTTTTTTATTGCTTTCTTATGCTCTTAGATCCTGGTGTCTGTACTGGTGCTTTATTACAAAGAAGAACATTAAATGAATTATTTTACCACAGATCTAGCACATCTTACAGAATGGTGTAAAAAGTTAAACAGTTCCTCTACAGACTGATACATACTCTGACATTGCAGTTGTTTTAGTTGTTCATATTCTCATGCCAGGAAACACATCCTCCCTGAACTTGTCAAGACTGGAAACATTCCTTTTTTGTGCATGTCTGTGATTATGTGATTAAACTGTAGAAATCTATGTGGTGAGTGTAGCGTGTTTGTGTGATTGTGGTTTGTTATTACAGTAGTGCTAATTGTGCAATGTACTTTCTAACGCATGAGAATCCTCAGCTGCTCCTGGGAAGACTGACGTGTAACATATGTATGCCAAGGACATGAATGTGCTTGTGTGTGTGAGTAAGTGTGTGTAACAGTAACACATTTGCTGGTATTTGTGGAATCCTTTTTTGTTAAGTTGACCTTGGCTAGTATGTGCGTGAGTACATGTTAACTCTTTTTACTCCAATGGACCCAAGTGTAGGCCATTGTTTAATTCCCCAGCCATATAACTACTTAATTTACTTAATACTTTTTTAATAGTTGATCTGTCCATGCTCCGTCCACAACTGCTTTCTTTTACACCAGATCTGTCCGAACAGTACAACCTTTCATACACATACAAATAAGTCACTTGCAATAAATAGCACACTCTAAATTGACAGATATAGCAAATATTTAGTTGTGCTCTAAAAGTTGTCATTTTGGATTAATGCTATTTTGTTAATAGGAAAAGAAGGTGAGTGCTGAGACTCAATCTCAGATGCAATTTTCCAAACTCACCCTAGACTATCTGCAGTTCTCAGTCTCAGTAAAATGGAAATGATTTCTGAGTCAAGCATGTTGTCAGGAATAACTTCTAAGCAACCTGGAATGTTTTTGCTTTTTCATAGGTGATATCATTTAAAAGATAAAATCCTTGTTAGATCTCATTTCACCTTCCATAAAGAACTTAAACATGATACTAATGGTTAATATTATAGCATTATAGATATTTTTATGTCTGTGGGTGCATGGTGACATTTAAAAATTAGAAGACATTTTAGAGACAGTCAGAAGTCATTACTTTTTGACAATTACATGAATGTTATTATTTAAATTATATGATAGTTCATGCTTAAGATGGCCAGGGACATGATCTAACCAAGTGAAAAATGAGCTAATAACTTAGTAATCAGCATTTACTTTAAGGATTTAAAGCATGCTAAGGTCATTCCAGGAGGATTCTGATTGTGTGTGTGTTTGTTTCCAGATATCTGGGGAGAAGAGTCGTTTCAGACAGATCCTGATCTGCCCCCAGGATGGAAGATGATGACAGATATGGCTGGGATTTATTACTGGCACATTCCCACAGGCACCACACAGTGGGAGAGGCCAGGGCCATGCCACCCTGTGCCAACCGGCCCTCATCATGACACACGCAAACACTCACTGGGCTCTCTGTCTCCCTCACCCACTCCTGACCATGAGGTACACACACATTGTGCAGAATCGCACACAACACATAAATACACTAAACAAAAAAAATCAATTTTCCTGTTTTTTCATGTGTATATGTAAAAACAACACATACTTGTATTTCATAACTGAGTAAATTCTCAGCTTCATGTTCATCTTCAAGTGTCTTCCTTATTAAGGTATTATAAGCAGGTTTTACCTGAATGAGATTTCTTTTCCCATTATTGTGCGATTGTACTCTTGGAGGGTGGAGCTGGTTAGCATTAGCATAGCTAGCATTATCTTTGACCACCAAACAATAGGTTAGACTACCTATACAAGTTTAGAAAATTGTGACTCAAATCTGAGGGAATGAGGTTAAGCAACTGGTGATATTAATGTTAGCTCAGCATGTTGGCTACAGATTTATTTTAAGCCAACTGACAGTATTGTTTTCTTGATGATTTCCTTCAAACATACCTTTGGTCATTGTAGTCAGAGTAAAATTTTTGTTTAATTAGACCACAACACCGGATTCCAAAATGCAGTGCTTTTTTGCTTCAGACGTTGACTTTTAATGATGAGATCCAATTAAGATTACTTTTTTATGGCCCTTCTGTTTAGATGATGTTTGTACAACATCACACAGTGGACCAGTACTTCACTACTCCCAAGGCAGTCAAATATTCCAGTGCTCACACAATTTATTACACTCTGGAGTTGCCTCGACCTGACTTGGATTATTGGCCTAATTAGTCAAATAAGCTAGTGAATGAATGGGCACCTGAACTTTTTTGCATGCCACATTTTACTTTATTTCATTCTGTTATTTTCACCTACAAAATCAACAAAGCACGTAATTTGATCAGTGATGATATTAAACCTATAAACCTACAAACCTATGCTTTGTCTTTAATATGGTATGATATTGCACTACACACTAGAAGATTCACTCAATCATGCATATAGACACTTCTCTCCATCCTGTGTTCCCTGTACTATCTCAAAACTACACAGTCTTGCGAATTCAATTTATTCATTTTAGTGAAACAAGTGCCTTCAGACACAACCATGAATGGTTGTTTTGTTTTGTAAATTACTTTTGCTTTACCCCAGTTACATGCTCATGCTGCAATTAGCTAAATGTTATAAACATCTAACAAGAACTAATGTTGGTTTTGCACACTTTTATCTATGTTTGAATCATTGTCGCCCGTTTATTTACATCACTAGGGGGAATACGCTAACAACAAGCTAGTAATAAGGTATCACTGCATTAGAGTTCAACCTCAGTCCCTGAATGTGGGTCTACATTTTAATTCCTCACTCTTACAGCTATGAAATTTCCATTTTAAATGTATTTAATTTTCATATCCACTATATTATTAGACAGTTTGCTTAGTCTCTATATTATTGCATAGTACATGACAAGGAATAGTTGTGCTTGTTGACCATTGTTAAAAGCGCTATATAAATAAAATTGAATTGAATTGAATTGTTAACTTGTATGATTTATTTAAAATGTTTTTTTTACTTGTTTTCCCACATCACTGGACTGTGTATTTTTTGTTTACATCTATACCACAAACATTTCAGATGTCGCTGTCTGTGCCAACATACAGTATATGTTGAAACTTTATCACTTTATCTATATTAGGAAGTTGGACATCACATTCTTAACACGTGGGCAATAATATGGAATTGGCCCCTCCATTGCCCCTTGTATAACAATGTCCACTCTTCTGGAAAGGCTTTCCACAAAAATGGACTATTCAATCAAAAGAGCATTTGTGAGGTCAGACACTGATGAGGGATGGATTGGGATTAACGTTCCGGTTCATTCCAAAGGTATTTAGTTGGGTTGAGCTCAAGGCTCTGTGAGGTCAGTTCTCTGGCCACTAGAGTTGCTCCACACCATACTCGTCAAAACATGTCTATGGCCCAGGGGCACTCTCATGCTGGGACATGACTAGGCCTTCCCCAAACCTTTGCCACAAAATTGGTATCATATAATTGACCAAAATGCTTTTGTGTAGAAACACTGAAAAGCAACCCAAACCCTGGCACCCACCAAACACAGATTTGTCCAGCAGACCGGATAGTAAATGCTGATTCATAATAGACCTGTGTGCTTTACACCACTCCAGCCAAAGCTTGTCATTGGGTATAGTGATCTTAGGCTTGTGTGTATTGGCTGTGGAAACTCATTTCAAGAATCTCCCAAGGCACAGTTCTTGTTCTGGTGTTGTTTTCAGAGGATGTTTGGAACTCTGTGATGCAACAGAGGATGTGGCTGAAACACTTGGAGGGATGAGCCAATACTTTTTCCAGTGTAGTGTATATGTTATTTTAGAATGACTCTATTGAAGTAATAAACTAAACGTGACACATTTGTTATTTATCTTGTAATTTAGTTTTCTCTCTGTTCCTCTGTCTCATTGCAGGGGTCTCATGCTGATGTGTTTTTTGGAGCATCTTGTCGTTCAGGCAGTACCACATCCGACAGCTCAACTGACCCTGTCCCACCTGCCTCCTCATCCTGTCTAGACCCGACACCTCTGCTCTCTTCTAACTCCTCCTCTTCTTCCGATGCTACCGTTCCTTCTTGTGGATTTGTCAACAGCTGCTACTTTGTGAGTCCTATCTCTCACACTATCTCAGCTGATGCAGAGACATCTAAATATATCCACATCACCTGTACATTGTGTGATGCAGCAGACAGCTAGCCTCAACATACTAGACTAAACAACATATACCAATGAGCCACTTCATACCATGCAGTGCGGTTGGAGTTTTAAAACCTGTGTCCACTTACTGTAAATATCTAACACATGGGTTCACCTTGTAGATGTAAAGTGCTTCTTTGTGTGATCGACTATGTGGAACACACTGTATTTACGATGTATTTAGATTGATAATATTATGATAATACTAATAATAAAACGGTTTGTGTGTAGCCTCGATCTTCGTCGCTGCAGATCATGCCAGAGAAAAATAGACACACCGAAGCACACAATCGAGAGGAGGACAAGGTAATGCACTCTTTGTCTTTGTTTCATCTCTTCGTCTCTCTCTCTCTTTCTCTCTCATCCTCTCGTCATAAAAAATAATTTTAATCAACAGTGGTTCTGGTCTCCTCTCCAGTCCTCTCCTTCTGTCTCTTCTCTTTGTGAAGATGTGTTACTCTGTAGTGGATAGTTGGATGTAGATTAAATGCTGTGTGAAAATGTGTGAATTAAAACAATTGCATGATCAGGAATCAATAGTGCATTCACATGTCAATAAACCCAGCAAATAGAGCAATCTACATCCACTAAGATCTAACCTAATCATAGCTATATGTTCACACATACACACACGCACGTCCACACACACACACACACACACCAAATCTTAGACACAGACAACACTGTAAAATACGTGACTATAAAATGTCTGTATTTCATTCACAACAGGTTTGCAGGATCATTCTAATAGTAAATAACAAATAGTACTTTTTTGTATTTATTATTAGACTAACAATCTTATGCTGGCAACATACTTGCAATGAAAGAAAAAACAAAATACCACAAACGCTGTCGTGAGTCTACTTTATAAGAACTCAATTGTGTTTAGCCGCCAAACCCAGATCACTATGGCATTTTGCCAAATTTTGCGTTTTTTTAATTGAAATGTACTGTCACCATAACTTATTAATACATTAGTGTTTTGAAAATGCCTGCACAAATTTTGTATAATTCTGCCAGCATAATTTTGATAAAAAAAATCTCTAAAATTTATCTAAGATGCTTTTGCACTGAACATCACTATGCAGTAACCCACAATTGGACAGAGTCTGAGTATGTTTAAACAAAATTCATGATTTTTTAAATGGATTCTTAGTGGTTCCTAAGGTTAGCAGTATCACTTTCTCACACATATAGGACAGTTTATGCATGCTGACATAAATTCTCTTCTGCTGTCCAGAAGTAGCAGAATCAGGTGTAGGAGAATCATTACTGTGACTGTCGCTATCTTTGTTTCTGCATATAGCAGTCATTTGTCCTCCCTCCTGGCAAAAGCGGCCAGCTGACTTCCCCTGTTTTTTGTGTGCTCCGACTGCCTGCCCTCACTGCATGGCAGCTGCAGTCTTAAGCCCCGACGGCTCAAGCAGTTCCACCCACTCACCCCTACTTTAAATGGAGACACCTCTCTGTTTCACTGTGTCTGCCTGTCATGATTTGTCCTCTTTGGGGGCTGGAATGAGAAGCAAGTGATCCTCATCCACCCTAAATACTGAGCTGCCATTTGTATTGCCAACAAGGATATGTTGAGAGCACTGCCCACCAAGTCCATCAACAATTTTCGAGGCATAGTGGAGAGTAGCACCCTGTACAATGTCTATTCAGTTTTGAGAAATTACAATCTTTGTTCCTACCAAGCATGCCTCAAGGAGTTTTTTCTTGCTTCTGTTACCCTCGGGTTACTCATCAGGTCTTTAGACACGTTTGTACAAAGCTGCTTGCAACAAATACTGAAGTACTGTTGCTCCAACCCACCATCTGCTTGCCTCTCTGATCCTGCAACCTTCGTCAGCAACACTTCTGTCTCCACAAAAAAAAACATATTGTGTCATTTATTTTATGTAATTGCTATTATTCAGATGAAGATCTCAAAATTAAGAATCTTTCTAGTGTAAATGTACGATAAAATTGTGTGTGCTGTACTGTAGGTGAGTTAGCCAGCATGCGAATGGTTGAAGTAGCATCACCATGGCAGCTATCTTTTCTCTTTTTTTTTTGCTACAGACAAGTTTACAATTATCTGAACTAATTATGCTCACTTGTATGTTAAATACACAATCACGGAAGCAGCTCCTGGTGCACCTGTCCTGCAAATGTCCAGTTTGACTGTAGCTTAAAGTATATCTGTGTATAGAATACACTATTTGTGGAATGCCTTAAGATAAACAGGCTTTTGTGCAACACTTAACCCTAAAACCAAAGTATTCACACACACACACACACACACACACACACACACACACACACAGATACACCCATAACCTTGCTGAGTGATCTAACATCCCTGTCTTGTCTTTCTCCTGCCCCTCCCCACCTTACCTCCTTTTCTTTGTGTATATATCTGTGTGTGTGTGTGTGTGTGTGTGTGTGTGTGTGTGTGTGTGTTTGTGTGCACACATGTTGGCATGGGTGCGTGATTGCTTGTGTGTTTGTGTGTACATATGTAAATAACTGTAGAAACAGCCCTGGAGTGATTTTGCTGTGGGAAAGATTGATAGTGAGATCTGGAAGGTTAGTATGAGAGGCAGCTCCGTAGTCACAAGCAGAACACCCCTTCACACGCATCACAGCAGCTCCAGCAGCAGAACGGCTCAGAGGGTGACCACAGTACAGAAGATTCTGAGACTCAGTTCCAAAATATTTGAAGCACTTAACACAGACAAACTTTATCTGAAGACCTCATGCTTTATTTAATCTGCCTTCACTTCATCTACCAGTAATAAAATCTGAGGTCCGTAACTGCATGGTAAATTGATTCTTGACTTCGGAAATGTCCATTATTTAACCATTTTAACAGTAACAGGCCATATGAGCACTGAAAAACAATGCACTTAATTAGCTTTATTTGTGTACCTTGTGTATTTGTATAAATATATTAAATACCCATTGTCTTTCCTATGCTATTAGCAATAGCAATAATGTAATAGAGTTTAAAAAATGCCTATTTTTATAGTGTAAATATGCCCACAAATATGCTCCCCAAACACTTTAATTTCATTTTAAACTCTTAACGAAAATGTACCCTTACCCTTAATGAAAATGTAAAGATAAACCCATATCCGTACTGTACAGTTTACAGTAACCCCCCGCCTCCCCCCGCAAAACGAAAAACGAGAAACACCGAGATGATCCATGGGGGAGATTCTGGTCTGGAGCGCCACAGATGCTTCAAACGGCAGCAGCAAGGAGAAGTAAATAATCAGAATCAGAAAACTTTTTTGATCCAGGAGGAAAATGCTTAAAAACCGTTAGCATTAGCAGCGTGCGTTAGCATTAACAGCATGTGGCGAGCCAAAACAAAGACTCGTACACAAAAGAAATGTTAAAATAATTCTCTACCCACATGTTTAGACAGGGCACAGCTTACTAATACTAAATAAACTGAGATAACTGTTGAAAATTGGGGAAC
>JBBPCY010000082.1:6037298-6048880 GCA_037974405.1 Brachyalestes nurse
AGGTGTGCCTCCTGCTTGGTTGGAATGAAAACCTGCACCCACAGCGGCCCTTTCTGGACAGGTTTGAGACCCCTGGCTTAGAGCATGGCTGCGGGACAGGAAATCACGTGCTTTCTTTTATTGTATTTACAAAGCACCATCGATATACATATTTGAAAACTAGAGGCTTCAAGGTTTCTTGTGGTGTTACTTATATGTTTCTAGGACAAAAACTCAATGATTGTTTTGGAACAGTCAAAAAGTCCCATAGATGGGACCGCCGACCTCAGAGACAGTTTGATTGCTAAATGAAAATATGTCAATTGATACTCATTTGATCAAAAGTCATTTGGTCAAAAGTTTCCTTTGTAACATGGAAAGAAAACAAGCAAAAAGGGAAGAACAGAGAAAAGAAGTAAAGGCAGTCATAGATGGAGCAAGTAGGAAGAGAGGGAACATGAGAGGGTGTGAGCCTAAGGAAGAGAGAGAGAGAGAGTGCGTTATGTGTTGTGACAGAATACGGATGTAGAGCATCTCTCATCTTCATTGCTTTATTTTATTATGGCTGATCACTTATTCAGCACTCTCTCTGTCTCACACACACACACACACACACACACACACATATATTCAGCACATGATAGGAAATTATGAGCTCTGGAAAGGCCTAAACATATATGTGTGTGTGTGTGTGCGTGTGTAGGGCAAAGATATGTATTTGATTCTGGAGAACAACATGCTGAATCTAGTTGATCCGATGGACCGCAGTGTTCTTCACTCTCAGCCAATTGCAAGCATCCGCGTGTGGGGTGTGGGTCGAGACAACGGCAGGTAAGAGACACTTGATAACAAAAGCTTTTTGTGGATAACATACAAGAAGAAATGTATTTAGTGTGATCACGTCACGTAATAAAACACCATGATTGGCTAGGTGAATGGGTTAAATGCAGAGGAATAATTTTGTGCTATTCACACTGTGTGCTGTGGTGTATTCACTTATGACAGAATGGTCACTTTCGCTTTCTCACTTTCAAGATACCTCTGCATATCGCAGGTTTACGTGACGTTAAAAAGGCAAAGGCTGCACCACCCCTTGTCACTCAGCAACTGGTAGTACATGTTGAAGAAGGGGAGAAGATAGGGTGGTGGTGGGGGGTGAAATGTAAAGTAGGTGGCAGTTCAGGTGTGAACTTTATCTCAAATTGGAGCTATTTCACAAGTGAATTGTGCATAATACATACATACATGCTCGTAATGAAAGAATAAGGCATCTGTGTATTGACAATAACACAGACATGATATGGTAAAGGATTTAATCCCAGCAGAGGCTGGTAGGGCATATAGATGTGTGTTCTCCACTTCAGGTCACTCTAACAAGTGCAGAACGCTGCATTCACCCCAGCAAAAGGAGGACATGGATAAAAGATTTATGATGGAGAACGAGTGGCTTGATGAAAGTTTAATCCAGTAATATGGGAAGTGCTCTGTGTGTGTGTCCGTGTGTGTGTGTGTCTGTGTGTGTGTGTGATCCTCTTTAGAGCTCTGTATTGATCTCTCTGACACTCTAGCTTGAGTGGCAGTAACTTTTACCACTTTAATCCCAGGATGTTTGAGTGTGTGTGTGTGTGTGCGCGCGTGCGTGCGTGCGCGTGTGTGTGTGTGTGTGCTTGATGCGGATGTGGAAGTGTGCTGTGCTTCATCATCGCTCTTGCTGAATCACACTTTTTTCCCCACCTCAGCACCTGGCTGCGATTCTGCTGTCAGACCAGCAGAGGACGATGTTTACACTTGTTCCATTTATATAGTAATTCCAGAAACAGTCTGCTTCTGCTTTATGAAATTTTAGAATTAACCTACATTCCTCAGTTTGTGTGTGTGTGCTTGTGTGCCAGTGCGTGACATAACCAGACTCTTGCATGTTAATACACTCACAAACCCAATCCTTACCATTTTTCTTCCCAAAAAGAGAAGCAGGTTACCGTAGTGACGAGTGGAGCAGCGAGGGGAGGGGACAAGGGGAAGCAGGGATTGGACATTGGAGAGAGAGAGAGAAAGAGGGAAAGAGAGCAAAAAAGAGATAGAGGAGTGCAGCAAGGTGAGGCACATTTGAAGCAGAGTGGAAGAGGAAAAGAGCAGATAGAATGAATTTAAAACAGAGAACACTTAGATGTGAGTATTCTATTCTCTCTCTCTATCTGTATCAGCGTAATGCAAGTAATGGCACATAATGCTCTCTCCCCCCCCCACCCTCTCTCTCTCTCTCTCTGTCCTTCCATTTTCTTTTCTTGTCTCCCTCCATTTTTCTGCCTCTCTCAAATTGCCTCAGTCTTGTTGCACAAATTAATTTATGTATTACTGCATAAGTATTTTAAGCAGTTTTGAAACAACGGCACAAGAATGAACAGGGAAATATTAAGACATCAAAACTGAAGTAATTCAGCCACATTCTCTTTATTTATCCAAAAGCCAAATGCAGTAATGTGGTTTGTGTAAATGTTGAAGCGTGTGTCAGAGAGAGAGATAGCTGAGTTCACTCTGTTGAAGATGTGGAGGAGTGTGAGATTTCTCAGGTATAGCAGCATTAGCGAGAGCAGACAGAGAAAAAGACAGACAGATATATTTAGAAGATACGCTCTATTGTTGTTTTCTGCCTGGAATGTGTGTGTGAGGGTGAGTTTGTGTGTGTGTGTGTGTGCGCACGCGTGTGGATGTGTGCGCGCACACACATACGTGTCTGTTAATATTCTGAATTGGTCACAGTAGCATGTTCCTGTCAGCTGTAAGTAGTTTATTGTAAAGCTGCTTTAAAGTGAGTAGTATTCATGCAAGTAGGCTACACTGATGCCTCCCACTCTCTCTCTCTCTCTCAGTTACACACTCCCACACACACAAAGGAAAATTTGTGTAATCTTTTGGGGTTCCTAAGGGTTCTGTTCTTGGTCCTTTTGTGTTATTTCTTGCCTCAGTTCTTAAAGGCCTTAACTGTGCTTGCATTAATTGATTGGTTTCAGTTTTGTGCATGGAATTAGCATGGGGATTTGTGTAGGATAGTTTAAAGAGTTACCTTTTTTCTTTTTTTGAGAAATTTTTGAACTGCGTCTTTTTATTTCTCCAATCAGCTCATATTTATTGATGTGAAAGACCCTGAGCAAAGTCAGGTAGCACAAAAATATGTTGTTTGTTAATACGCTCAGTATATTCTCACTTTACTTTGTAACATGTTCATTATATTATTAATGAAGTAACATTATAAACTGAAAAAAACCATAAAAGCACTGTGTGGCATAAAATGTATCTGTTAAACCCTCATCACTATGCTATTTTATATGCTTGGACACTTACCTGTTGCTGATGGTAACCTTGACGTTTTAGGTTGTTTACTACTTTTGAATCCCATTAATCATATGCTTCTCTCTCTCTCTTTCTCTCTCTCTCTCTCTCTCTCTCTCACTCGCTCTCTCTCTCTCACACACACACACACACCCCTCTATCCTGAGGGTTATTCATCACATGTTTTTTTATAAGGTTATTTGAGAATGATTCCCTTCTGTGTGGGTGATATAGGATGTGTGTGTGTGGATGTGTGTGTGTGTGTTAAAGAGATATGTGTGTGTGTGTGTGTGTGTTAAAGAGATAGATGATGTATGGCTTTTCTCTATAAATCTCATTCTTTTCTTCACTCTCCTCTGCTGTCCTGGACTCAGAGAGAGGTAACATTCCTCCACTGCTGTCAAACTCTTCTACTCTCTATTTCTCTCTTCTACTCTATAAAGCGAACTTGCTTGTGAAAGACTCTTATTATTATTATTATTATTGTTGTTTTTGTTGTTATTACTACCACTCATGCACATAAATTGTTGGCATGTGCACCGTTTTCATTTTATAAATTTTGAGATTTGTTCATATCATTTGCATGCATGTGTGTTTTTATGTCTTCCTTGCATTGATTTGTTTCTCTACTTGTTCTAAAGGTCATCTCATTTGTCTTTAAATATTTTGGTTGCTATTCTGAACCCACACACTGCTACCCATACACCCCACCCTGGCTTAACACACACACACACGCGTGCGCGCGCACACACTCATCATTGTTGTGTTTTTTTTTCAAAGGGATTTTGCTTATGTAGCTCGTGATAAGGACACTCGGATATTAAAATGTCATGTTTTCCGCTGTGACACGCCTGCCAAAGCCATCGCCACCAGTCTGCATGAGATCTGCTCTCGGGTGAGACACCACTATAGACACTCCATTCAAAACCTTACAAGAACTGCTATGATGTAATACATTTTAAAAAATCCGTAGTGACAGTGATAGTGCTATACGTATCTACCTCAAATTCATAGTGCTTTACATGGATTTGAACATCTTTAGACTCCACAAGAAGGATTTTGCATTTATGATTTATTGATTGATTGATTAATGAAAGTTAGAGAGATGCATGTGCATCTTTAGCAGGTGTATAATCATTTTGTTGGTGTGTGTTAGATCATGACAGAGCGTAAGAATGCCAAAGCTATGGCCGGAGGATCATTTCAGGATAGGAGCCACACAGGACTCGATGTTCCACTACAAGGTGATCCACCATGAAGAGTTTTGTTTTTGTCTGTAAAAGTGTACGTGACATGGGGATGGGTACTAGTCATCAAAATTGTCAGTTTTTGGTTTTATGTATTTTAAAGGTAAATCAAAATGTTTAAAACCCTCTAATGTACATTTTAATCAACCTTATTTTTTTTCTAAAGCCAAAAACTGCAGTCTCAATACAAAGTGTAGAAAGTGTAGATTATTACTACACTTTTTCAAACATGGGTTGTGTGTGCTTTGCAGGGTGATTGTAGCAAAAGGATGACATTTTAAAAAGACAGAAATCAGGAATTATCAGTCACTTTATGATTGTTAGTGAGTTTTATGTATATCATGCCATTTTTTATACTACATGAATGTGTGTCAGTAATGGATGATCATAACACTCTAGAATTTGAGCTCCAGTTTTGCATGCTGCAAATTCCATAATGTTGCTAATAGAAATGGGTATTATTGCAGTGATTGAATTTGGATTAGTATGTATTAAATTGAATTTCCACATAAAACATTGTCATGTCATGTCATGCCCCCAATTTGACTTTGTCTGACTATTACAAAAAAAGATCACTTTCATGTTTGTTAATGGAGCCTTTTTAATGGCTTTAAGTATGTTTCGACCAGTTAGATTTTAGAAATAGACCCATTTGTCCTAGCTATTACTGATTGCAGACTTAAAAAAAAGGCAGAGCACATCACTAAAAGGTTACACTTACAAATAAATCATCCCCATTTTAGCCAGTTTATGTGACATGTTGGTGGTGTTTGGTGGTACTACTGTTAGCAGACCCACGAGAGTCCAAAAGAATCCCTTATTTATTTTTTTCTTTTAAAAAGGTATCACTGGTGTGTGCCTGTGTGTGTGTCTTTGTGTGTTAGTTAATAGGACATTTTCTGTCTTTTTCAGCAGAGTTCCCCACACCAAAGACTGAACTGGTGCAGAAGTTTCAGGTGTTATACGTTGGCATGATGCCAGTAGCCAGACCCATAGGTAGGTTACACGCAAACATACTCATTTTGCAGGTAAACACAAAAAAACACAAATACTGACTGGCCTGTTAAACACATTGCCTGTTTTCTCAGGCATGGATATTCTTAACAGCGCAGTGGACAGCCTCATGACATCAACACCCCGAGACAGCTGGGCTCCAGTGATGCTGAATGTAGCAGATGCGACTGTGACAGTCATCAAGGAGAAGGCAGTAGCATATTTCTTCAAACATAAAGCTAACCAGTGACTGTCTAACACCAGTTGCATGTTTTATACCTTTTTCCTATTGACAAAACTTCACTCTGTCTAGAACAAAGTATGAGAAGATATAAGCTGTAAAGTAGCCTATGTTGGTTACAGATTTTAACTGCTTGTACAGCAAGGGCCTGTATGTGGGTCCACACACTCACATAACTACATAGCCTATTAGTTTCATGGTGGTCACTGAATAATAGGTTTTAAGATTAATAACTGATCAGTAAACCTACGTATCAGGAGTTATGTTGATTTAGCATGCCTAAATGGTCTGTCTAAATCATCATTTACAGTAAAATGCCTCTTTTGAAAGCTTCTTTGACTAATGATTTCATTTCATGTATCAGGAGGAAGACGAAGTCTTGGTGGAGTGCCGTGTTCGTTTTCTGTCGTTCATGGGTGTGGGGAGAGATGTGCACTCCTTTGCCTTCATTATGGACACGGGTAACCAGCATTTTGAGTGCCACGTGTTCTGGTGTGAGCCCAATGCCGGCAGTGTGTCAGAGGCTGTGCAGGCTGCATGCATGGTCAGTATCTGGAACGTTTATTAAACTGTAAACTGTAAAAGTCTGATCAACATCACAGTTACACTTAAGAAAAGGAACATGAGAGCTTTTTCCTGTTTGTCTCTTTAGTTTTGCATTACAGCTACAAAGCTAATGTAGTAAACAAGTAGTGAGAACTTGTTTGCCACCAGTTTAAACTGCATCAAACATTTACCTGGACAAAAGGATAGTATACAAGTGTAATTCATAACTGAAAACAATAATAGCAGTCATGTTTACTCAATTGTGTCTACTTCAGCTCATTTTTATAGATATCAGTATGTCCTACAGTATCAGAAAGCATGTAAACAAGTCTATTTGTAATTACTTAACAACTCAGCATGGTTTGAGGCCAACTCCTTGTAGCTAAAGTGTAACTAAGACAGGCTTTAAACATTGTGGCTGATCAGCTGTATTTGGAGGGGAATTTGTAATTTCCAAAATTGCTTTAAAGAACAAGGTGAAAGATTTCTAAATCATTATTTCTTATCGTCTGTATCTGTCTCACTCCTTTTTTCTATTATTTTCACACTGCAGTTAAGATATCAGAAGTGTTTGGTCGCTCGCCCGCCGTCTCAGAAGGCTTGCTCACAGATGCCACCTTCAGACTCCATGACACGCCGTGTCTCCACCAGTGTGAAACGTGGTGTCCTGTCCCTTATTGACACACTCAAGCAGAAGAGACCAGTCACTGAGCTGCCTCAATAATCACTCTTACATGCACACACACACACACATGCACACACACATAGATATGAGTCCACACTCACACACATTCAGCATGCCAATACCCCTTAGAATGCAGCTTACACATGCACTCTGCACTTGGGGAGCTTAAGAGGAAGATTTAACAAGGAATTGACTAAAATTCCAAATGTGTTGGTGCCAAGCAAGGACTTTAAACATTCTTCTACACACAGACACACCTCTTATCCTACATCATCTCTAGCTCTTTGTGGATCCACCTTCTGTGTCATGGACTGTCAGTCATGAAATTAATCTGCATGGGTACCCGCACCGTTTCAGCATGATACAAAACAGGCTTCACTCATCTACGAAAACTGAATACTTGGGCCTCCCTGGACATGATGCTCAAGAAAGATCAAAATGTGCGTGCGTGTTTATGTGGGCTCGTTCAGAACATACAGCTGCTTAACCTCACTAGAGCTTCCTCTGTACAATCCCAGCTGGCCATGGTAGGTGCATGAATGAGTGTGTGTATGTGTGTACTGTAGATGTGTAGATTGCTGCTGCTTCATCAGAACTTCTAAAGCATCTTTAGAGGACCTCTGAACTTCTACACAAAGCATGCGTGTATTTTTTTTCTACATTCTGTGTCACTGCCTTCATCATCGTCGGTGAAAGGATGGACAGAGGAGTGAATGAAATGATGGATGGATTTAAAAAACAAACAAACCTGTCCTACGATGCTGAACATTAAATGTGTAAATACAGATCAAAGCTTTCACCAAAAAGACAGAGGTAGATAGGCTGGTTTTTGTTGTTTTTTTTTATGGGACTGGACCAACAGCCCCAATGTGGAACAAAATGTGGAACATATACCCTTGCTGAACATAAAACCACACACACACACACACACTCAAACACTAACACACACAGTCGTATTAATGGATCAGACCTATATGCGGATGCCCTGTGAATTTGTCTGATGTGTGGATGTGCTTATTTTATATTTGCACAACTCCTTTGAAGCAGCCGTGGCTTCTGGGATAATGTGAAGAACATTTGAAGGAATGCTAAAGTGATGAGGAAACTACACAACCCTTCTATGAGCTGGACGATTGTTTGCATGGGGATGGACCGATGCTCCAAATGTCTCACTAAACATCCTGCAACATGCCTTTAACTTGTTTTGCTTGTTTGGATCAGGAGGGTGATATATCAATGAGATCACTTTTGAGGGACCTAAAGAAGCAGCGCTTCCAGGTGAGCAGGGCATATCACACTGTGCTCTGAAAGTGGAACTGTGCTGAAGACAAGAATGAAAACAAGAGAAACTCTTTCAGCTCTATGCCTTTGACCTATTTTCCCATTTTCACCTGGCTTCTCTCATTCAACATACATACATCTGTGATCTTGCTGCACTCTGGGGTTTGTAGTTCTTCCTGCCATGTCAACTGTTGTCCTAATCTTGTCACTTCCGTCTTGGTGGGGGTTCCAAGCAGTCACTTGTGTGTGTATGTGTGTGTGTATAGTATCTATATAACATTTTTGCAAACATGCATTATAAGCTATCTTTTATTTTTCAAATTTGAGATTCTTTTATTTTGTCATAATTTTTTTCTGATATTACTTTGCCACGTCTTGAAAACCCATTCTGGCCAAATGTATAAAAATCCATCGTGTTGTAGATAAACTGACGGACAGAAAAAAGAGATGTGGTCTTTTAGGGACGTTGGCTGTTAGACGGGGGGGTTATGAACCATAAGTGTCCAATCTATGCATTCTTTTAGCTCTGAGGACAATTTAAGGAAGGTGAAGAAAAGAAAAATCAAGAGACGCATTGCCTTGCATGTCCTGGGACAATTTCAGAAGACGAGGAAAAATACGTACTGAACAAAAAATGATATTTTTTATTTTATTTATTCGTTTTATATCAATATATATACTGGTTTCATTGTAATCTATTCCATGCTCAGACATTCTATTCATCGTTGCTCACTTTAAACAAATCACTCCATATTTTTGAAGAACAAAAAAAGAAAAAAGGCAGCCAAAAAACACAATGCTTGTACAGTCCATGATCCTTGTACTCTGGTTAGTCCCGTGACGGGTCATGCTCACTTACAGACATTGCCATTTAAATCTATGGTACAAAAAAACACTAATCAGGTGCCAACATTTTAGCCATTTTTTTTCCAGATTAAAAAAACAAATATAAGATGTCATCCAAATTTTGCCAGATGCCATCCAAATGGGGGGAAAACCATGAAAATGCCATACAGATGTTTCTCATCTGCCTGTTGAAATGTGTTGGTTTTTACGTGGGGGAAACGCTACAAAATGTTGGATTTTCTAAATTGTGTGTGTGTTCAGGTATTGCACATTTCACAATGATCCTTAAATAATTTCCCAGAAGTCTTTGTTTGGATCAAGCTTGCATTGTTTAAACACACCCTTAATCCCAGCAAGGCTGGGAAAGAGAGAGATTCTTAAACTAGTAGTTTATATTTAAACTTTGCTTTTACTTTCCCCGTTTATAATGACAGTTACTTTAATCTGTCCATCTGGTCCATTTCAGTAACAAGCCTTTTTTGGTTCTCTCTAGTGCACTTGGTAGGCTGGGAGTTGATCGGGTGCACTTAGTACAGATGTCAGCAGTGGCCTGTGCAGATTCATAGGATTATTCTCCCCTTTCAAGGCAGGAAAGTGGCTTTCTTCTAATTCAGTAGAGATATGAATATTGGGTCAAACAAACATACATTCTTGTTGAAACGTTGGCTTCTTCTGCTCTACACTAATTTGTACACCATATTAAATGTAATCTGTTGTGAGAATAAACGGCTTATTGAAATTCACTTTATTTATGTGCTGTATTTTCACAAGTGAAATACATCATACTATGATGTATTTGAAAAACATGGTAAGCTTTGAATGTCTTCTTTCATCTTAGCAGTGAGGTCACATTTTACATATAGTCACCCTTCCACACTGGTGTGACGTAAGTGTTTCTGCAGACTGAAATTACGTATCAGGGTGGAAGATAAACAATAAAACGTGCTGTTCTTGACCATCGAATCAAATGTTATCATTGCAGAATCTACTCATCCAAAAGGAGTGGTTTATTTTTGCAGGGTCCCTCAGAATTCCAGTCTGGACTTGACAGCATGTACAGGCCATTTTCTCAGAATTTCAGTTAAGGCTTGACAGCAAGTCATTTCAGCCTGGACTCCTTTATGAACTGTTAGCACGATTACACTTCCTAGAACAACTGTAATAAGTAAATTTAGGAGACAAAAAACTCAAAAGGTGTATGTATTGACAGTGTTTGCTAGGTAAATTAATGTGGTATCTTTGACTAAATTAGTTTAGGTAAATGTTGCCACAAATACACAAAAAATTTGTGTTTTCATTGCTTAACTCAAACTTGAGTTTGTTAGCTATGGGAAGGTGGATATGTTTTCCAAGAGGGGCGCAGCTGGTTAGGGCGCTCGCCCTGTGACCAGGAAGGTTTAATTCCCGAGACCGCTTAGCACCTCTGAGGTACCTTTGAGGAAGGCGCTAATATAATCGTTTATCAGGCATACAATGGAAAAGCCAACACAAAAGAGTGAATCTTTCTGTTGTGGGGGTTGGTACGTATCACTATGAAAAACAATGTATTTAAACTGTGCTTAACTCTACCTCAATTACCCCTGAAAATACACTTAATTTGAATTAAGTGGTCATTAATTTGTAAAACGATCCCTTAATTTTACCTTAAAAGTGGATTTAAGGTATGAGTGTGAAACCACTTAATCCTAAACATAAGGCATTTTTTCAGGAGGTATGGTTATTTAAGGGGCAACCTTTTAAAAGTAAGGGAAAAATTCAGTAGTTTTACCCCTTAATCAGCCTTTGTGCACTTTTCCCTTTAATTTCCTAATAATATAGGTAAAAATTATGTTAATTTTAAGGGGTCAAATGAAGGGGTTTGGTTTCGTAGTGTATATAGCTGTTGTATTTGTATTTGAAGGCTTTGGTTACTTTCATAAACACAGCCCCGATCATCACCACTGGTTTTGTGATGTTACTTGGTGTGAGATCACGAACAACAGAATTGTCACTTTCACTATATTAGAGCTGGATTAGTTTGACTATTGTAAATTAATACTACTTGTAAGGAGTTTGACTGGCTGATTCATATACAAAAACACCTCTCTGATTTGCCCAGTTTACTACAGATTGGATGGACTTAAACGGTGAAACATCAATTTGCCTGATAACTATGTAAATGATCAGGTCTGCATTTCCAGGTCTATTGCATCATGTATAACATCATCATGAACAGAACTATTACTGAGGGAGTTAAACGATATGGCAAGTCACAGAAGGTAATCTGCATCACTATTGTTACTAATTAGACTTGCAATAAAACTACACACACTACAGCAGTGGTTCCCAAAGTGGGGGGCACCGGTGGGATTCCCTAAGCTCCACTTGAGCACTGCTAGCAAAAACATGGACAAGTTTGTGCACCCAGCCAAGCCTCCAGCAGAGGCTGACTCTT
>JBBPCY010000082.1:6069134-6082542 GCA_037974405.1 Brachyalestes nurse
CATTTTGGAATAAGGCTGTAACATAACAAAATGTGGAAAAAGTAATGCGCTGTGAATACTTTCCGGATGCACTGTGTGTGTGTGTGTAATGTGGTCATCATGTCTACTGCCGGGTGTGTGTGCCTCCTGGGAATAAGATGGTACCAGGATGCACTGTGGGAAGAAGGTAAGATAATGGAGGCAGTGTGATGTTCTGGGCAATGTTCTGCTGGTTAAACATGGGTACTGGCATTCCTGTGGATGCTACTTTGATTTATACCACCCACCACTGTTCTCACTGTGTGCGGTGCCATGCTGTGGTGTGTTCATGTGTGACACTTCACACTTCAAATATACATACTGTATAGTGTAGGTAAAGGTTATATATCTGTCTATACTGATTCAACTCTTCCTCCGCTCTCCAGGTACAGGAAGGAGCATCCCCTCTTTCTTGTCCTCAGTCAGTCCCTTCATTCCTCTCTACAGTGTAAATTGATGATTTCCTGTGGAGAAACAGAAATGACAAGGACGAGTGAAGGAAAGGGATAGAGAGAGAGTGTGAGAGGGAGAGAGAGAGAGAGAGAGAGAGTAACATAAAGTACTTGAAAGAATGCAAAATGACAGTGTGTGTGTGTGGGTGGGTTTGTGGATAGTGCTCACAGGCATATCTGAGTTTTTTGTGTCCTTCACTGACCACTTCATACTGCCACTGGCCAACATAGTGGGCACTGAACAATAAATGAATTTTAATTTATCAGTCGAATGAAATGTATTTTCATTCCCCTTAAGTGACTGAACAATTCACAGCACAGACAAATGATCTATTCAGGGCAGGATGAGATGCTAATTCAGAATGACACTAGCTTGCCCACCTCAAGCTATCCCTCACTTGTGTCCGCTGCATCCCAGGTCCATGCTTTTGGCAGCAATGTGTATTCACTTTGTGTGGTTTTTATTTTACATGTGCTCTTTAAAGCATATTAGAGTTTCGGTTGGGTTAGGCAAAAAAACTACAACCTTAACTTCAGGAACCAAATTCTTATACCTTTGAAATAAAACACATTTTCATGTTTTCCATCAGTCTGAGGATATTTGACTCGCAACAAAGATTTTAATACACACAGACACACACAGTTGCACATACACAGAAGCTCTGTCAGAGATGTCACAATCCTTCCTACATCCCTTTACAAACACTGTTCATTTCCTCTTTCTGTTCAGAAGGGGCCATTTCCTTTTGACTGGGATTGGATCCTTTGGCTGTCCTAAAAGGCACAGTGGGTTGTTCCACTCAGGCCTTATCTAATCTGAAGAAGTCCACACCTTCACCATGGGTGATAGAGAGAAAGGTTGGTGGACTGCTTAAATATGACACACACCTTATGTAATATCAGTTCATGTAGAGATTTAAACTAACTTCTTAAAATCCCTATTCTACAAAAGAGCAGAGAACAGTACATTAAGGCTTGAGATGTTCTTTTGTTTCCCTTTTAAACTGACTTTTGGCAGGGGGTAACAAATCCCCCAGATGTGGGGCAAAAGCCCCTTTAACAAATTGCCCAGAAATTATTACTTTGTTAGATTTACATCATAGGGACTATTGAGTGCCTGTGCTGCATTTGTACTACATTATCCTTAAGAACTAACATATTGAATAAAAAATGTGATGTGCATAAATTTGGCAACTCTTTCAGTTATTTAGCAAGATCTAAATAACTGAACAATACATATAAACCCACGATTTGGTGTATGTAACAATACATTTTTGAATGCTGTGATTTCAGCTACAGCATTCAAAAACGTATTGTACCCAGTGAACAGTATTTTGTATTCTTGATTTTGGATTTTTTTACAATTTTTTGTTTTTTTAATTTTAAAAATACTAAATATTAATATCCACTGATGTATCACAACTCCCCTCTTCCTCTCGAGACAGGTGGCGCAGATGTAGACTTTTATCTTTAATGACTCTTTATTAAACACAAACAAAACCAAAATAGGCATGATGGTGCACCGACACTGAGGAACCACACAACATAAACTTAAATACTAAATCCTGAGCACACCGGTCAGCTGAAACTAATAATAAACAAACCCAGAACCAGTGTGCTTAGAACATGTCAAAATAAAAGAACCTGCAGAACAGAAAAAGGGCGACCTCTAGCGGCCACCAACCGTGACATGAAGAATATTACAAGAATACAATGAGCCAAACAAACATCTGCCTTAAACTACTTAATGACCTTCACAGTCTCCAGAATATTATCGAACAATTTATTAGGTCTTATGGAATAAGGAATATATAATATATTATGATATATATAATGCTGTGTAAGGAATATTCCTGAACTATAAGCGGCACAACAAGTGTCTCAGAGTCAGTAAAGAAACTGAATTCTTTACTAACCGTGAGACACCTGCTGTGCCACTTGCAACCACACAATCCCTGTGCTTAATAGTTAACAGTTATATATGTATGTGAGCTGGTTAGAAGATCACAGCTACATTTTCTCAGGTTGTAAAAAAAAGTACTATTTTTTGACCAGTTCAATTGGTCTGTCATTAGTCATTTTTGAGAGTGTTTAAATATTTAAATATTATGATTTTTAAATAATTATAAGTCGAAAAAATGTTGGTTTTAATTAAAGGACTTTTACATACACACACAAGCCAAAATGCATTTCTGCTCTGCCCTGGGAAGGAAACATATCTCACACAGACAGGGACACAGACTCAAAGAGACACCAGTTCCTGACACACACATACACACACACACACACACACTTTCCCAAGGAATGGTGACTCTGCTCTCCTGTGATATTAGCTGACTGTGTGGTTTAAACCAGATTATAAATTAAACTTGCTTGCTAGTGTAAAACGTTCAATCTCTCTCTCTCTCTTTCTCTCTTTCCTTAATTCTCTGTGTGCAGCTGGCCTCTTTTTGTTTGTAATCCAGTAATTACCCTCCCTAATGCTTCCAGCACTTTGTTAGCCTAATTCTATACCATGCTAACAAAGGCTTTGTGTTTAACCACACACACACACACACACACACACATATATACACTAGGTTTATCTCTACTGTACAGCGTGCATGACAGACACTTTTTCTTTCCTGAAGCTTTTCTTTTCCGTCATGTTGTGTATTTTTCTGTTTTTTTCCTCTAGCTTTATTACACTTCCTTTTTAAAATCTCATCCTTCTTCTTCATTTTTATGAGCCTTTTTTGTGGTTGGGGGCAAAAAGAAATCCCATTCGAGTGTTTGTTTTGTTTTCACTGTTTCTCTCTCTCTCTCTCTCTCTCTCTCTCTCACACACACACACACACACACACACACACACACACACTCTCAGAGTTTTTAAACAGAGGAAATCCTCTCTCCCCGCTACTTGAGTGTGTGTTTGTGTGCCCATTTTGATTTCATTATTTTTGTGGTGTGACAAAACTCACACAAATACACCAACTAGCCATAAAATTAAACTACTGACAGATGAACTGAATAACATTGATTACATTACAGTGTTACAGTAGCACCTGTCAAAAGGTGGGATAAATTAGGCAGCAAATGAAGAGTCAGTTCTTGAAGTTGTTCAGGGATGGTTTGATTAAACCTCACTGTGACAAGCTGGACAAGCTAGTTCCATCTATGGATGCCACACCTTTTGACTTGCAGTACTTAAAGGGATCTGCTGCTTATGTCCAGATACCACAACACACCTTCAGAGGTCTTGTGGGGTCTATGCTTTGATGTGTCAAAGCCGTTTTGGTGGTGTGAGGGGACCTACACAAAATTAGGCAGGATTTTTTATGTTATGGCCTCCCGGTGTATAGCCACCTATTCAGCCTGTAGCATCAACGACCATGCACACTGAACTTGTAAGAAGTGTTTCAGCCTACCCTGCTTTTTGAAATGGGCAGTCAGAACAGATCATTTATGCACAGTCCTTTCCACAAATATTGGCATCCATGGTAAACATGCTTTGTAAAGCTTTGTAAAGTACTACTTATATCTAAATTTACTGAATGATCATTAGTGATCTTAATTAGTTGAGCATAGATAATTCCATTCCATTATTTGAACCACTTACCCATAGCCGGGTCGCACGGGGTGTGGGGGCTTATCCCAGCAGTCATAGGTCATAAGGCAAAGAAGACTAGGATCCTGAACAGTTCACCAGTCACAGAACATAGAAAATTACGTTGATAATATAATGTTTACAAAGGATGTGAGATTATCTTTGAAATATGTGCATGCATTCATTGAAATAGCTGAATAGCTTGGAAAATGAGTAGAGTGGGGTGTGCGTTAGGCCATTAGTGCGTGTGTGGATGTAGAATCGATGATCCAAACTTAAGTCTAAAACAGTATTGCTGGCGCTGGACTTTTCAAACTTTTCTTTGTTTCGCAGATCAATAGCATTTAAAAATAGAGGCTGGTTAGTGCAACATGCATTAATCTATCCAGCCAACAGCAGGACAGACAGCACATTTGTTTCTCTTGGGGGATTTCAACCTCCTTTACTTGTTTTAATGAATGCCTGGACAATGGCAGAAAGTCTGTTCATTCATTAATGGGTGTCTTCACTCCGTCTCCTCTGGGGGAGGCACAGTTCTAACATGCTGTTTTGGAAAAATCAGGGAAGAATATTCACAAGAGTGCTATTGGCTGCCTCTCAAAGATACAGTACATATCCTCACACTCATGGCCTCAATGAGTACATTTGGAAATGTGTTCCTTTAGTGGCCACTAAAACCCAAAACCATAAGTGAGGATTTGGGGCAAACCAAGAGTTTGGTAGGTGTCTCCACAAGCTGCCTACATGGCAAATGGCTACCTTCTTGAACAGGAAGAGGTCGTTTGACTGACATGCAGTGTTGTGAGTAACAGATAAATCCTTTCAGAATGATACCTCTCTGCTGCTCATTAAGGTCCCAGTTGGGGGCACTTGTCTGGTAAATGCTATAACACCACAAGAACATTTCCCACTACATCAGTTTGTTTGCTGGGAATGCCATTAACAGTTTTACATCAGAAACATCAAATTCAAAATCCATACACGACATTTACATCACTGAGATTTTAGATTCATATACACCAGGCACATACACACACTCACGGATACACACACACTCTAACAGTGACATAGTGTCAGGATGACAGAGATACTGCCCAATCAGTCCAGGCAGGTCTGAAAGAATGAGACAGAGATTTAGCTGGGTTAACAGAATCCTTATTGTACATCCTTTTTTATTTGGGCAGGGAAACACCCTCACACACGTGTGCATGTTTTCTTTTGTGCTTATACACATATATACATATTTATGGTGTTTCCCTGTTCAGCCCACTCAGAAGAGACCCCCCTCCTCCAGATGGAGACTCAGAATAACAGATGAAAGGGTCAGTCATTTTTAATTTGACTAAAACCTGATTCGCCCACCACTTACTCAATACACTAAACACTTATGTACAAAGCGCATGTGCGTGAGCGCGCGCCGCCCGTAGTGTCACCAAACTCACACGCGGGCTGATTCGGGCGGATTGATGGCGTGACGTCAGCACGCAGTAGCTACCTTGCCAAAGATGGGGGGATTAATCTTAGAGAGAGAGCGAGAGAGACGCGCTAATCTCCAGGGAGACGCGCACGTTCGGAATGAGCGGTAACGGTCAGCGACTTTAGGAGAAAAAAAAGAAAGAGGAGGAGACAGGGAGAGAGTGAGGGGGAGCGGGAGACACAGAAGGAGAGAGAAGAACCAACAGGAGGATGAGTCTGAAGCTGTTTGGACCCTGAGGGCCGCTATTTTATCTCTAAGGTGAGGTCACTGTCTCTTCCATTCTCCCTTACGTGGGGGTTGACATGCGCGCACGCGCATGAACTCCCCGCGCGAGGGTTTCTTCGGTAGCTCAGCTTTCAAGTGTGTGAAGTATGTTAGAGAGGGAGAGAGAGAAGGGGAGAGAGAGGTCAGCTTTATTTACCGCCGAGGCTGGAGGTGACGGGTTTACTCTCTCTCTGGGCTTAAACGGGTAGAGTCAGGAGAAGATTACGGTTCTCGCCGAGACGGCGTCACGAAGGAAAGGAAGGCTGAGGAGAAAAGTACCAAAGACGAGAAAAGAAAAAAGGAGAATAGAAGAACTGAAGGTGAGGAAGAGCCCAACAGAAACAGAGGAGAAGAAGTGAAGGGGAAACTGGAGCGTCCCTAAGGAGAAAAAAACACGTAAAGCTGTGAATGAAAAGTTTTTCTTCTCGCTCTGCGATGAGAAAAGCGACCGAGGGCGGAGGGATTTTTTCACTCGAAACGGGAGTGTGTGAGTTTCTCCGCAGCTTCTCATTGACATACTCATGCTTGCTTCTGTTGAGTGTTTTAGTCTTTAGCTGGGTGACTACAGGATGAGTTCCGTTTTTCAGAATTCCGTCTGGGAGACACAATTGGACACTTCTGACTTTCTATCCTAATCACGCACGCAAACACGCATGCAGACACGCACACACCCGCACCCGCACGCAGAGCTGGCTGAACATTACCAGCAGCGGTTGAAGTATCTTTCTGACACGGGTTTCTGTCTCTCTTTGTGGTAAAAATCACACCCCGTTAGTGTCTTTATTACCTCTCTCACCTACGTGAAGACGGAGCCGCTTCCATCGGCTCAGGGTGACATTTTAAGGCGTTTTGAGATTTTAAGGCTTTTAGGACTGGGTGTTAGTTTTACAGCCCCCGTCTCCTCAGCCCGAGGACAAAAGAACAGCGGAGGTGCAGCCGCCTGACCTCCAACAGACTCGAGCGCGCCCTGTCACTCTGAGAGGTGTTCCTGATTCTGTGTGTATGCATGTGAGAGAGAGAGAGGGACAGAGAAAGCATTTATTTCACAAAAATGTTTACCTGATTCTAAGATTTCTGCCTCAGAGTCTCAGTTTAATTCAAGTGAATCGTACTGAATTCACTTCAATTACACTTCAGTCTATATAAATTTAATTCAGTTCAGTTCAATTCAGGTAAATCTTTAGTCCTTTAGTCCATGTCAGTTCTGTTTCAGTTCAACTCATTCTCCTCCTCTGCATGAAGATGCATGAAGACTAGGTTTAACTTATAAAGTGCTTTACTGCATTTAATTGAGTAAAATTCTGTTCAGTCCAATTCAGTTTAGTTTTGTTCTGTTTTCTGAATCCTGCTCTTTGGGACACAGATGTACATGAAAATATGAGAGTGCTTTATTGGTGTGCCAAATAATGGTGTGCTTGTTTTGCCAAAGTGTGTGTGAAAGCATGCTAAAATAAATGTTGAGGCTGCACAAATAGAAAAAATGTGAAGGCTGTACATTAACAGATTATGTTAAACCAGCTGAATCTCTTTCTCTCTCTCTTTCAGACCTGCTTGTCCTGGACTGATTGGACTACACCTCTATCATTCTGACACTGTGTCAGCATTAAAATGTGTGTGTATATGTGTGTAAATGTGTGAGTGTGTGTCTGTGAGAGTGTGCTGTAGCCCCGCCTGACCAGGCCTGATGATCCGGCCTGGCTGCAGTCCCCCTGTGCTCTGAGCTTCAGATCGACTGTGTGCACTCAGCACTGAGCACTAAAATGCATTGGGTCACTCTGCTGCTGGCCAGCGTCACTTTCTGGGGCAGAGTATCTGTGCACAGCTGTTTAGACTATGAAGAGACCTATGACTATTATGAAGAGGAGAAAATGGACAGTATTGACTACAAAGACCCATGCAAGGCTGGTAAGGCTGCTCCTCACACCTCACTGATGCCAGCAAAGTACCACCTTTCAGAACAAAACATACCTTCAGCACCATTACAGGACCACAAAAACTCAGCTTTTTATTCACTTAGTCCTATAAAAACAGAACATATATTGCTTAAAGTGTAGCAAAATGAAAAGATTTGTCATTCAGGTTTAATGTTTGGCTATGAAAGTAAAGCCTGGACTGGAGTTCCAGATCAGGGATTGGGGTACAGAACACTTTACATACAAAAAGGAAAGGGATAAACAATAAATTACACTTATCAGTTTCATTACCTTTATTGAGAACTATCGATAAATCAATATGTGACCACAGCCTCATTCTGCTGGTGTCTGCTTGATACTTGTACTGGTTAATGGACCCGTTTCATCCCTACACAAAATTGTTCATACATATTCTGGTATACTGCTTCGCTTACAAAGCCACTGCTGAATAATAGTTCAGTGCCGTTGATGTCTTTCCATGATAATTTAAACAGGGACCAAAGAACCCTATTCTTTAAAATGAGGGGGCTGATCCTGGAACATCTCTTCCATATCCATGTAAAAAGATTCATTACGACAGAGACAAATCTATCTGTCTGTGTTTATTTAATAATAATTACATAATGTTACTGATTTTTGTATAATGAATGTATATTTTTATAATTAATGGTATTCAGTGCCTTGTGTGCTACGTTATCTCTTCTCCCGCCTGATAGACTGTAATGCGGCTTTAATATGGTTTCTATCCTCCCGGCACTCCTGGGGTCACATGCTCGACCAGCCTGTGGTTAGGCTCGGTACTTTTATTCAGCACAGCAAAGTTGGCTGGCTTTTAAACCAGATTATATCAAGTTTGTCTGCTTCATGTTAGCGATCCATGTATATTTGTGTATGTGTATGTTGACCTGGCTGCACAGAGAGGATCTGAATGTCTCTAGTGTTGTCTTTCTCTTTCTCTGTTATTTTTGGTGTTTGTATATGTGTATGTGTGCGTGCGTGTGTGTCTGTGCCTGGGTATGTGAACCAAACTCCACCCAAGACTGAACAGATGTTTAAAATGCTGTCTGTACTTACATGCTCACTCTCTCTTTCTTTCTCTCTCTCTTTATTGCTCCTCTCTCTTTTCGCACTTTCACTTTTTCTCTACATATATGCTCTGCTTTTTCTTCTCTTTTTTCTCTGTCTGGCCCTCTTTTTTTTCCTGTCATTCTTCCTCATTCTTTATTCTCTCTTTATCTTCCCTCTCTCTCTTCTTATCCTCTGTGTTTCTTTCTCTCTTTTATTCTGTCTTTTTATCTTCTCTCTTTGTTTTTCCTTCACTTTCTTCTCTCTGGCTCAGTCTTTCTCTATATATATTTCTTTCTCCCTGTCGTTTTTCTCACTCTTTAATTTACCTCTCTCTCTCTCTGATTTTAATACAATATTGTATTGTATTGTGTGTTTTTGTCCATTTCCAAATGGTTCCACATGATCTGTATGGCATAGCTACACATTCACAGACACGATGATGATGATGTGTGTGTATGTGTGTGTTTTTAATATGTGTGTGTGGTTAAAATTTGGCTGTGTTTGTTAAAAACAGCAAACACATCTGTTTTTCTACTTTAAGGCGTCAAGATGCGGCTCTTTTGGGAGCGTGTGAGAGTGTGTGTGTTTGTGTGTGAGTCTGGGAGGGAGTATTAAGCCATTACAGGGAGGACCCCTGTTTTTCCTAAACTGAAAAATTCTTTTGCAATTCATCAGCCATGTTTGTAATGACACTTCATGGACATTATTCAGTAGACTGCTCTTAAACATTTTGACATATTTTGTATGTCAAAAGTGGAGTGGAGGCAGTGTATAAATCCAATAGCCACTCGCCTGCTGTCATTTACACTGAGATTTCAAATCCTGTGCAAAATGGTAATAAACATTACAGACGTCCTGTTGTAAAATACATTACAACATGAGTCATTGTAAAAGGAATCCCGTCCAAATAGTGCTTCTGTCATAGAATAAAAGTACCATATTAAGGTTTGAGACAAACTTTGATATTAGGAGTAGGGATTTCCATCAGCTAACTCAATGTGTTTGTACTTATCTGATATCTGTTATTTTCTGTTTGTACCAACTGGATGCCAAATGATACCAAATAGAGTTGCTTGAGTGGCAAGGAAATGGATAGTGGGCAAAATTCAGGGTACTGTGTTAAGCTATGCGATGCACTTTTGTTCATTTGAATAGATAACAATATGTCTTACATTGTTATAAACTGAAGAATCACTCTTGTTTTAGCTATGTTGGGGTGAGGGCATTTGTTGCTTGCTGCGGTGGATAAGAGTGTCTGCCACATCCTGTAAATGTAAATGTTTAGAAACATTTTTTTTACTGGCAGTGTGTTGAGGAGCAGTCTGTCAAGTGTCAAAATGTTGAATTTTTCCGCCTTCTGCAGATAACCTCAGGCTGAATGCTGACCACATGAAAACAACTGGGCCATCAAACCCCTTCAATTTGCATCTTGCTAATGTTAATGCTACCCACTCTCCAAGCTGAGTGAGCACTATCTCTTTAGTGCTGACTTCAAATACTTCTGTAAATAATTATACACTCTTTAGACTAATTACACAGATCAACAGGTCAAAATCATCATAAGAGATACGTTTATGTGAGTTTTGTAGTGTTTTTCATGCTGATTTCAAATCTGTATTTAGTTTTTCCCTAGCGCGTACAGTTTTTGTGATGAAGCTAGTTATATATTGCATGATAGTGTATAATTAGCGTATAATAATCATATTATATAAGTGTTTTTGAAGAAACAGTGGTAACTGACTGACACTGGTCATTATATCTATGCCACAGTGTGTGCCTATCTGACTTCGCACTGAAAATATTGAAACAGTTACTTGATTGAAATCAGCATGAAAAACTGGTTTAGAAAAGTGTGTTATGGTTTCTGATTACAAAAAAAAATTGTTGACCTGTGTTGTTTGTTGACTACTGTTAGTTATTCAGCTAAAATATAGAATATATAGAAGTTAGAATAATATAGAAGTATGATCTAGGAAAGTGTGGGCCTACATACAGGTCCCCCTTAATGGTCCATTCCAGGCTCATAAAGAAGGAGAATGCTTTGTTTTGGGCTTCTCTTCGTATGTACAGAAAGTGCTTCTTTATAAAGCCACATTAGTTTCAATAGGCCAGTAATGGGTTGGTGTCATTATACAGACATTAGAGTGCATTAACCGTCAGAGTTATCTTAAGACATTGTAAGAATAACGACCCTGTCACTACAGAATAACCAATCCTTTCAGATTATGCGAATAGGCCCACACCCCCTTGTTTGGGCCAATGCTTAGAGAAAAGTAACGCAAACACACCTGAGGTAGGCCTTAATGGGTGAATATGAGTGTGATTACAGCACTTTAGGCTATGCTGACTTTTTACTAAGATTTTTTTTTAAGCATAGTGGTGTAAAAATATTGTGTCGGCATGAACATACTGGTTTAACTGAATGCATTTTGAGATGCTAGAATTCATCACAACTAACAATAATAATATTTCTTGGTCAAAATGAAATAGGTCTTCCATTAAAATAATTCTAAATTTTATCAAAACATAATAATAGTGAATTTTGAGATTTCATGATTCACTGAATAATTTCAAAAAGATTGTTAATGCACTCATTTGTTTCCTAAAGAATCATGATTCATTGACGGTCACAGATTTAGATCTCTTCAAGCAACAAAGTTGGTTATGCCTTGTTCGTTGGATCACTCGGTCTTGCTTGTTCAAACATCTAACCTGTTCTCACGCTCTAGTCAGAAAACTGTATTTGCAGGTTTCACATGATTACGGTGCTCAGGGCTGTGTAGGTCAGAGTGTGTCTGCTGAATGGTAGGGTATTTTAAGGCCTAATGAGAGTAAGATGCTCAAAGAATATGTCTTGATATCAGGTCTGTCTCACACACACACATACACAAGCACACAAGCATGCTGAGCCAGTCAGTGAAGGGGGTTTCAGTGTGAGCTTAACTTAGCTTTATTGTGTCTGCATAATTAGTTTAAATGCAAACTGTCTTGGGTTTATATTTCTACTGTTTGTTAACAGACTGTGTTTTTCTATGTATATTTTAGACTTAGAATGCTTTTCAGTGGATGCATCAGTCTTTAGGTGCACAAAGGAGCGAAAGACCTGTTTACAACATTAATTTTTATGTATGTGTGTGCGTGTGTGTGTGTGTGTGAATGAGTAAAATTTGCAGGTATCACATTGAAAACAACCCTAAACTAATGAAGTTGTGCCATAACGAAGCTGAAGTGCTGAGTAGACATAAACAAACTTAAAATTAAAATAGTCCTGAAGTACCTCTACAATGGTGTTTAATGAACTCCATATGCTTACAATTGTAATTTAATAACTACCGAGGCTTTCACCTGTGGTCTCCTGATGCTCTATGTTAAAATACTTATTAATCAACAGCAAAAGCAGTCATGTTGAACCTACATGCCTTGACCTAAAGGTTGCATTTGTCAATTTTGATGTGATCTTACATAGAAATGTCAGTCTTTATAAATGGTTACGTAGGTTTATGTCAGTTGTTATGAAAGCCTTATTTAGGCTTTATATCATTAACCCCTACATGAAACACTATCCTCTCATATCTATGACTACCTAGCAGCTTCAAGTTCCCTGCAATATCCGGCGCCCTGGGATCTGGTATACACCTAACAGTAGCTGGTGCTGGGGTCCCTCAAGGAGTAGCTAATTTCACATGTCAATAAACTGAATCACCTATAACCAGAGCACTTTGCGCAGGCTCCTCAGCTGGTGCTTCACTGAGCAGAGCAAACTGTTTGACATGTGAATGGGAGGAGAAGAGTGGCGCTCACGTGGGGAAGCTCTCCTACGAGGGAGAGCTCTGCGACTGTGCCGCCGAATCGTCACACAATTGCCCTGCTGGGCTCTACAGCCCGGAGTCGGGGGCGAGCTATCTTCCCCTATGGCACCCGGACTGGCTATCAACACACCTGACTCTTCTATCCCTAGTTAAAGTAGATTTTTGACAAAAAAGAGGTACTAGCAAAAAACTAAAAGTAATATGAAAATAAATTCATATGTTCTCTACATTAGTATTTTCCATCTATTGACTTGGATGCATTTCAGTGAAAGTCTTACGTACTAATAGAAGATTATTCATTCTAGATTAGAATTCTAGATTAGGGTTGTCCAACCTCCATAAAGGGCCGATGTGGCTGCTGGTTTTCATTCTAGCCAAAGCAGGAGCTCACCTCATATATACATAATAAGTTGTTTGAGGACTGAGACACTGAAGTGTGTGTGTCTGTGTGTGTGAGAGAGAGAGGGGGGGGGCAGAAATGACCCTTCTTTGGTTGGTAGTATTTGCTGCTGTTGTTCTTGGGAAAACTGAGTGTGAATATTTGGCCTGGTTCTTATCTCATGCCATTAGAGTGCACTAAACACATTTCCATCTCTTTGTACACCAGTTTCCCTCTGTGTGTGTGTATAAGAGAGAGAGAGAGGGACTAGTGAGTGAGTCCACTTCATTCAGGAACTTATCTCTTCCTGGTAGGCTGCATCCTGCCAGAGTCTCTTTCTCTCTCTCTCTCTCTCTCTCTCTCTCTCTCTCTCTCTCTCTCTCATACACCCACACACACACACACACACACACACACACAGAAAGATCTCACCCATTCATGC
>JBBPCY010000082.1:6099365-6109616 GCA_037974405.1 Brachyalestes nurse
CAGGTGGTCGTGGCCTCCACCGTGCTCACGTGGGAATGGAACAATTTCCTCATAGCAGCCCCTGTGGACGCCTCCATTCTCACTCTCCCTCTCCAGCTGCAGCACTGCATGAGACTACAAATATTTCAATAATATTTTCAATTGCCTTTAAGTATACTACTAACATTGTTCCATATATTGCTGAAAGGATAGGTTTGTTCTTGATTGTTCTGTATAGGTATATTTGGTGTTTTTCTCAGGATGTGTACAAAACAGCTAGACTGCTCTACACCCCTGGCTGCCTGTGGTCCAACAATTAGATGAAGAGCAATGAGGAAAAAGTGCTAAAAACTCAGGGCATGGTGATCAACTTATAACTTAAGCAGGGCTCCAGACAAAGTAAAAACCTTAGAAGTCATTGGCTCCTAAACACAAAATATTTGCAGCCAAATTATTTTTTAGGAGCCATAATCTCGGTCAAGTGTGATATAAATAAAAAATATTGTCATGGCACATTTTGTCTCCAGTTATACCCCATGTAAACAGCCTTAAAACAAAAGAAATCATGACATGGACTAAATTGTTGCCAAAGTAAAACATAATGTTTATTTTTCCTTTAATTTTATAACGCTGCAACAGGTTGCCCGGTCGTGCGAATCGTTTCAAACGAAACTCAATATATCAACACTGCTCTCGATAGTAGAACTTACTCACCTGGGTGATTAATTAAACGACTCATGAGTCATGAATCTGAGGTCTCCATTAAAAGAAATCCTTTGAGTCCTAACTACCCGATGTCTAAATTGTAAACTCCGTCACATAAATACATAATCATTAAAACATCAATTACTACCATAAAAGGTGCATAACTTACAGTTTCTTTGCATCGCCACACTTAAAACAGGTATATCCTACAAACTTCCTGCAAAGTTGAATCCTAGTGGACCTTGCGTCAGTCAGAGCCGAAATTCCACAGCCGAAAACATGCAACCGAATCTGAATCGCTCATCACAAGGCATTTCACTTTCTTTAAAAGACGATTCAAACACTTTAGTTGACTCACAGCTGTCGATTTGGCAATACTGACTCAAGTGACTCACACACCCGGATCAGTTTAGTGAGTAACTCAGAGGGAGCCGAATCCTAAAAGGATCCGAGTATTACAGATCTAGAAGAAATAGACTCTGGTTGAGCGTATTTGCCCATTATGAGGTCACTTTTCTTGTACTTTTTTGTACTTACTTTTTGAATTCCTCTTGGTTGCGAGAGAAATGAAAAAAATAGTCGCAAAATAAAAAATCTAGTCGCATTGGCGACCGTTTAAGTCGCCATCTGGAACCCTAAGTTACTGTTACATCTACTGCAGATTCTTCAAAAATCCTGCTGGGATGCACAGGACTGATTATGGAAGCCCATTTCCGCCAATACGAAATAAAAAGTCAAAAATACTAAATAAAAAGTCATAATTATGAGATAAAAAGTCATAATTATAAGATATAAAATCGTAATTATAAGATAAAAAGTAGACATTATGAGATAAAAAGTCAAAATTATGAGATAAAAAGTCATAATGCCCAGGACTGTTGCATCATTAGCTGCGCCACCTACTGTTGAGGAGCGTGCACAACGGGCAGCCTAGATGTGGGATGCGTGTATTTCACGCTCACTGCGTGAGAGTTGGAGCCCTGCTTTCTTGCAGGTGCGCGGGCAGAGCTCAGCACTAGTGGCCAGTGCACATAAGCACACCAACAACCATCTCATAGCAACGTTTGCATGCGTTTTGCCTCATGCTTCCAGTAGTCTATTATTGGACTATTATTATTTTATTAAAAAACCTTGAAATTATGAGTGTAGGCTATCATTAGTCGTCAGACGCTTTGCCGCAAAATTACATAAAATCACTCGGATATTATCAAGAACGACGGTGTGATTCAGAGACTTAAGTCTTAAGTCTAACATTAAAATACTTATGTGTAATATATCAGCACATAGGACTGAAAAACGTCAAGTTGCCTCTGCAAATGACATCGGCAAGGTTAGCATGCGCATGTGCACTTCCTTTGTCATCATTTCGACTTTTTATCTCTTAATTATGACTTTTTATCTCATAATTTCGAGTTTCTTATCTCATAATTTTGACTTTGTATCTCGTAATTTTGACTTTTTATCTCATAATTTTGATTTTATTTCATAATTTCGACTTTTTATCTCATAATTTTGACTTTTTATCTTATAATTTCGACTTTGTATCTCATAATTATGACTGTTTATCTCATAATTATGACTTTTTATTTTGAAATGTTGACTTTTTAGCTCATTATTATGACTTTTATCTCATAATTTCGACTTGTTTTCGTTCGTGTTCTTTTCTTTTACTGGCGGAAATGGGCTTCCATAAAAAAATCACATTTTTATGTGAGTAACTTGTAAGATTTTGGTGTCAGGAATCACATGATTCTATGAGCCGTTTGGACGACTCCCTCATCCTCACGTCAGGATAAGGAAATTTGCATAGAACCAACCCTCATCTGTCGAGCCCCACCTACTAGATTAGTTGAAGATTTTTGTCTGCTGGTTTTACGAGCACGCATAAGACGCTGAGCGCTATGGCTACAGGCAAAGGCAAGTCACACATGAAGTGTTGTGTTCATCTTGCTCTCGGTCCAACTCAGGGTCGAACATAAGGTCTGGATAGCGCCTCTGTTTTCTGCCATTTTCACGTGTCGTAAACGCGCAGCGTAAGCATGGAATGGGTGGGCCATGGCCAGCAAAAGCTTATTTGCATAAAAGTGATAGAGCCCTTAAATGGCTCTTTTTGAAAGGGAGTGAAACTGTTAAGAATAGAGTTGGTGAGGTCTCTTTATGTGAGTGATTTTGTGCAAAGAATTCATGAACATGTTTTGTTATAGCCCATAGACCTATTGTTTAAAAAGAGGTATAATATGTTGCCTTTAATATTCTTCTTTTCTCTAATCTACTTTCTCTTCTCTTACTATCTTCCCTTCTAGTCTCCTCCATATTCTACATCCCTTCTCTCCTTTTATCTTCTTTCCATCAATTTTCTTTTCTTTTCTTCGCTCCTGTTTTCTTCTTCTCCATACTCTTCTATTATGCTAAACAAAAAGATGCATTGAATGTACTCAATTCAAATGTACAGTAGTTTCACATGGATGATATATATATTTTAGCAATAATTGTACAATGTTTCTCTCTCTCAGTGTAGCAGAGAGATAGAGAGTGTGTCAGAGAGAGAGGGGTCTAAATCAAGTGCTTGATTAAATCTGAGTGAAGAGAATGACTTTAGTTTGAGACCTACGGCTAAGAGTTTTCAAGAGCTAACACGCACACAAACTCACCGCCCACCCATCCACTCACATACACACACACATGCTCATTTTGTTTGCAGTCTGTGTCCAGCTTTACTTCTGTCGCTTCACCCTGACATAGTAAAGATATATAGAAAGAGAAAGACACTTAGACATAGACCTGCATTAGGAGCAGAGCAGAAAACATTAAACCAGACATGTCAATTGCATTAAACAGTTATCTGAGACAGGGCCTTGGGTGAAAGGTTGTACTGTAGTGTGTGGTAAGTGAGCTTAGAAAAAGGTGAACAGGTCCAGAATAGGTATTGAATACTATTATTTGACACAATAAAAAATATTACTGCCATTAAAAGAAAATGCTTACATGACAGTATTAGTGTCATTAGAAGGGACTCGACATTAAAATTTAACTTTTTTATTGTTACATTACAATGTTACTGCCATTACCATTATATTCAAAAATTACTTCCATTATGCAGCTTACACAAATGTATTACTACCATTAGAATGAACTGATTACTGTACACTATTTCAGTTAAAAGTAAGTAATTACATGACATTGATGTTGTCATTAAAATCCTTTCAGATACTTTATGAATTTAGCCCATTTTAAGCCTAATTTGGCCATCGCCAGCTAACCTCGATTGAAATTTAGATTCATCAGATTATATTACTTATTACATTACATTATTATCAGCAGAAATAACAATTAAAATGTTACTGCCATTGAAAGTAACTAATTACATGACAATGTTACTGTCATTGAGTAAGTAGTCACATGACTGTAACTGATTTTAAAGGTCCTATGACATGATTTTTTTATGCTTTTATATAGGTCTTAGTGGTCCCCTAATACTGTATCTGAAGTCTCTTTCTGAAATTCAGCCTTGATGCATAATTGCAGCCACTTTGAGCCAGCCCCATAATGAAATTTCCCTGGACGTGCCATTTCTGTGTCTGTAGCTTTAAATGATAAGGAGGAGGAGAGAGGCGGGGTGAGGTGGAGGGTGGGGGAGAGGCCAGCTTGCGGTACCATGCGCTAATGTTTACAGTGTATAGCAATGGCTCGTAGACTAACAGCAGCACGGTTGTCCAAATAACAAAGGAAGTACAACACTTGAGTTAATGTGTGTATTCACACACCATTTACACACATACCTGATGCCATCTACCTTTACATTTGCAACAGTAGCCTGCTAACTGGGCTGTTAGCTGTTAGCTGTAGAGCTAATGTTACAGCCACATTGTAAGAGTAAAAAGCTTGGTAACCATTTATAGCAAAGCCACAAAATTATATAGCCTTAAGTTGACTTGTCCAGGGAGAGTTGGTACTGATCCAGACTTAATTTTCAGCCGTTCAGCAAGACCAGCTCTGTATTGGCCCAAGTTGAGGAAACAGTCTTTGGCGAAATGTTTGGCGTAGACATACAAAACTTTAGGAAGTCGTGTCGCCGCATTTCCAGATAAAATAAAATTAACCCACTGGTTCTTTAGAGGCTTGCATGATTTTTTTAGTGGGGGTGGGGGTGGGAAATTCTCTGGGCGGGCAAAGAACGAGAAAGGGGCAGAAACCTTTCCCCGTATGACATCATACGGGACAAATTCCAGATCGGGCCATCTGAGCTGTCTCTTTCTGAATGGCAGAGCAGGATGATCAAAGCACACGTTACACCTGTCGCCATTTCTAGCCACTGCAGGAAAATAGGCACCCTAGGGGAACTCATATTAATTAAAAAAAAAGTGAAATATTCATGTCATGTGACCTTTAAAAGTAACTAAATATATATTTTTTGCAACATGACTGCCCATCTCAGCAAATGCAGTGGTGCCAAAACTTTGTTGTGGAAGCCTTCACTCATGAAAGAGAACTGCTTCCGCTCACCCCTCTCTCCCTCTCTTTCTTCCTGAGGATGTTTTGATTTTATCTTTTCCTCAATCATCCACCATTTCATCGTCAGCTGAAGTAAAAGATGCTATCTTTTTCTCCTTCAGCCCATCTCTTCACCTCTGTCTGCTCTCCTCTAGTCTTATTCTTTATTATGGTCATCTACTCATAGCCTACATCTCTCTTTCTTTGTGGTTTCACCAACAACGGGTCCCAAATACAATTAATAACTGCCAATCCTTTTGTATACGTTTTGCATACAAACATTACGTGGTATACAGTGTCATTTGCTACATTTGCCCCCAAAGCAGTCTCTATTGGTTAGCTTTCAAATTTGAGTGTGCCGTGGTCCATGAAAGCACAACTGGCCTCAATCTCTCAGGGTGAGTAGAATGGCCTTCCCTCCTCCTTCATCAATCAGAGGATTGCTAGGCAGCATGGGTGTCTGTTAGCTGATTTAGCATTCTCCTCCAATCATGTTACACTGTCCAGTGATTTTCCGTTGATTGCAGTTCAAAAAGATGTGGTGAGCTTCCTGTGCCTCAGAGGAAGCAGATTCACCGATCCTGGTGTTTGTGGTAACCTCATGATGGGGTCTTCTAATTATTGGGTGAAATTGGAGATGACTGAATTGGGCAGAAAATGAGAAATGTGTGCACATTTTTGCTGTCCAGTAATGGGTGAATTTGACACAGATGTTTAATGTTGGTACTTACAGTCAAAATAGTATAGGGAACCACAAGCCACTAAGTCAGTCACGTGGTGGCAAGAAAGACATGGTTCCATAAAGCAGATAAACACTTTACTAAAGGGCCAAACTAATTTAATATTCAGACTAAATATTTAAGTGCTGCGACATTACCATAAGGACACATAAACAGCAAAATTGTTCATGAAACTTGTTGGAATAAATGTTTGCACAAGTTTGTCAGTTGCTGTGAAATGCTTATGAAGGTTGTAATCCAGATTTATAAATGCTGCCCGGTAGAGGGTCTTGAACGTTGACTGGATTAATGAGCCAGTTCTTGCATTGAACGCAAAATCTTTACTTTTGGAAAATATTAGGAAAACTCCTATTCCAGAATTCCAAAGTCAAATTCCATCTTGCCCACCTCATTCCATGTTGTGGATACCTGATTATGTGCTGGACATCCCAAAGCAGATTAGACGTAGTTTTGACCTAGCCGCCTGTGGGAGTAAATAATGATGAAAATAAAGGATGTTGATGCTTAGGATGTAGGATTTACCATAATTTTATGGTAATGTTTCACAGAATTCTGGCTTATTCAAATGATGGCAGACTCAGTATATCTTATGTATAACTTATACCCACCCCTCTCTTTTTTTTGCCTTTTCATGTCATTCTCCTTTTTCTGTGTCATTAGGCGGGACCTTATAGGAGTCCCAGCAGCCCCCTGACTTTATTTCGACAGTGTGCCTTTATCTTTCTATCTCGTTCTTATTCCCAATAACTGAAGCCTATTTTTTCCTCTCTCCCTTCATATTCAGTGTCATTGTGCTATATTACAATTCATATTTATGCACCCTCTCCTCTCTCACTCTCTGACTTTCTCCCCTCTTTGTCTCGCTGCCTATCTCTCTGGCCTTCTCTTTGTGTCTCTCCTTCTTCTTCCCTTCTCTCTCCCCATCTACTTGCCAGTCGTTCTGAATAAGGTGGGTGCACCCATGACTAGAGCCTTACTCTCCTTCTCCATCAGTGTCAGTTGGCAAACGTTTAGCTAGTGTTTGATAGATGTTCCCTCTGTAACCTTTGTCATTCCGCTGTTTAAGCCTTACTTCTGGAGCCTGTCCTCATTTGTCACCGACTGCGAGAGATTCTTTTAAAGTGTGTTAGATGGAAGAAAGATTTGTCAAGTCATAATTGTGTCCTTCTCATCTTCATATTTGTCCTGAAGATGTGGAAGAGTGAAAGTTTGTTTGAAACTCTGGATCTCACAAATGGCATAGCTCAAACTGGTGTTTTATATTCATCCAACTCTATGACAGCACTCTTTATTGATGGAAGCACTGTAGAAATGCTACACAGAAGCTCAAATACATGTGTTCATGTCGGTTATAAGCCTCAGATAAAACATGGAATGTGTTTCACTATTTAGAGCTCCATGCTTAGGGTAGATGGGCCAACTATCGTCCATGTGCAGCACTTAGTGCTAGCACAGTACTGGAATCCCATAGGGACACTTGTGGAAATCAGCATTGGGGTTTTCCTGATTTTTGTCCATATTGTAATATTTATAGACTGAACCAATGGCCTAGGTTTCTTAATCCTACTGCTAGCCACCCATAGGACTGCTATAAAGACTACACTGTTAGAAAAACAGGGTACTGTATGGGTACACTTTTGTTCACAAAGGGACAAACAATGCAATGTAAATGATTTTTTCCGGTATGCTATATTCATTTTCAGAGTTTTACCTTTTCATAACTTACTTCTTTTGAAAAGAAAACTAAAATAAAAAGCATCAGTGTACATGGGATCATTGCAACTTAGATATATAACTGCAGTGGAGTATGTTCCTCAAAAAATACCTTGTTTCTGAGATTATAAGGGGTGAAATAAAGCACATGTAGATGTCATTAGTAGATTGAGGTGATGAGAGGACCATGGAGAGACAAAAACATAAATGTACATAGCTAGAAGGCCATGGAAGAACAATCAGCAAGGGGAACTGTGACGGCCGGCGGTACAGCCGCACATTGTAACACACTGGAAACAGCAGGGTAAATAATATTTTGTCCTCAGTTATTTTGTTTGTTTATTTAACCATAAAAAGAGACTCACAAGGATTAGTTTTGCTTGTAACTTTATTTAATGTTTCACACTAAGTTACATCTGGGTGCACACAGTTTGTTTCTTATGTTTGATTCAGTACTTACTGTTCTTTTTCTGAGTTTGTTACCGGAGGGTCAGTGTTGGGGAGGGTCAGGGTCATATGGCCAGCAGCCATCTTCCTGTTCCAGGCAAAGGGGCTTCTTGGGAAAGACTTCAACTTAAAAGCTTTCTGGCAGCTACCATCCAGCCACCCCGTCATTTGGGGGGGCGGGGGGCAGAAATCTGTATTAGTTTAATAATGAAGTTGTTTGTTATTGTTATTTTGACATTGGAAGCATGATTTATTTATTATTTTGGTTTTGAGTTAACTGGCTTTTGTCTTTGTATTTGTTCATTTGTAAATGTCATAATTATTGTCATTCCTTGTGTGTCTTGTTGGTCTGATCAGCCAGCATATATGTCTCCCTTGTATGTCATTTGTTAGGTCAGTTTTCTTGAGTTCAGATCTCTTATGTTAGTTTTTCTTTGTTTGAGTTCAGTTTAGTTGACCTTATCATTTAGGCCTAGAACTTATATATTAACTTTTGCTTAATTATTTCGGACATGTTTGAAGTATTTTTTGGATCGGAACTCTTTTTGTAAAAATAAATATATTTTTAAAAATGTCTTTCTGTGTCTCCCCGAGTTTGACTGCTTTGTCCCTTACAGGAATTTTAACAGTATACTCAAATGGACTTACTTATGTGGTTTCTGGAGCTGTATGACAAAAGCACCGACAAAATTCAATATTGAAGTTGATTGGTGGAGGTTTTAATTGTGGAACATATATATGTAAATTTTTATTCATAACAATTTGGGCAAGGATTAATTAGGCATGCTAATTGGTGAGATAAATGGTTCTACTGCTGATGTGTCTTGGCTGATATGGAAAAGGGAAAACTCATCTACTGCTTTAATAAAGAACTTTAAACGTAAGCACTGCCTGTTTTCACATGTGCAAAGGCTTTAGCTAATCAGGCTCTTGAACCACAGGGTTCTGCATGAATGTATATGTGGTATGGATATCTGCTCTGATCCTCTATGATTTGACAGGAAATGTTCCTGGGAACATTTCTCTGGCTCTATTCTCTTGTGCTTTTACAGCCAGATATGGGACGAACATCAAGAGCAAGTGATATGACTTTGAATGCTTTATCTTAGACACCTCTTTCTTTCACATTTTTACTCCTATGTATTCCCTTTGATACACTGACTTGAGCTTAACCATTTAAAACCTTAAAGTTTCTAAAATAGATACACACTTCAGTTCCCTATTCTCATGTAGGTGTGTGCTCATGCATGTATGAATTATTATTATTATTATTATTGTGTCTAGTATTTCATTATTAGTATAATTTGTATTGTTGGCACTTTTACAACTACGCATTAAGCTTTGTGTTCACTATTTTCTATCCAAAATGTCTATCCTTGGCCAAAAATTCTTTGTGAGAGAGGGGCTTTATTTCATTTTATTTTATGGCACCACAGTGACAGATGTCATTCACTATTGTTAAAAATCTTTAAAAAGTGCTTCTCTCTGACTGATTGGCAGTTATGTTTCCAAACCGAGCACATCATCAGAGATGTCAATTTCTCGACCCATCAGTTCCCCCTTTCCCTTTCCTTCCGTTCTCTCCATTTGCTTGTAATAGTGGCTTGACCCCAACGGAATATTAGACAATATTACAAATTCACTTTCGAATCCATTCCAGTGGTCCTTCCTTTACGTCATTTGCATCACAATAGGCAGAGGCAGAGACGCTAGCATGATTTCTTGTTCTAATGGGGCACCATTTCTACAGAATGGCAAAGTGTTCAGGGTACAATTACTGCATAGCTCTGTGTCAATGAATATAAATTGATCTGTAAGGAGACCCACAAATGGAACTTCTTAATATCAATATTGGACTTTCTCCCCAGCAGTTATTATTTGATAATGGTTATTTTCTATTTGGAATGCGGCTGGTAACTGTGTGATTGATAGGTGACAGGAAGGTGGTGGTGGGGAGATGGGTACGTGTGCATCAATTCTAACTTGCACACTGCTGTAAATTTAGTAGGTATTGTGATTGAAAAATCCTTCACCTTTACCTCTGAATTGTTCACCAATTCATTCAAAATTTCAAAGTGTGCAGAAATCTGCTAAAACAATCAACAAAAATATAAACGCAACACCTTTGTTTCTGCTCCGATTTTTCATGAGATGGACTTAAAGATCTAAAATTCAT
>JBBPCY010000082.1:6125304-6143505 GCA_037974405.1 Brachyalestes nurse
TCACTCTCCCTGGATTGCTCAGTCTCCTAACCACCACACACTCCCCACACTACCTACCTGCTCCAGAGCTAGTGAGCCCCTAATATTCAGGCGAGGGGCTGCGCAATCGCCGATGTAACAATTATATCAACGTTTTTTAAAAAGAATGCTCAGTTTTCCGTGATATATGCTCTTTGGTTTTCCATTTATTTTCTTTATTAATGTTGTTTTAAGCCCCTTCTGTTAATAAAACATCTCAACTGAAAGCCAAACATGACCATTTCTGAGGCTGTGTAATAACTATATTATATATTGACATGATTAATAACAGACCACAGACGATATCATGAGGCAGCCTTTTTTATGTTTTTGCTATGTATTCTACTCTACTCTAATAAAGGGTCTAAATATGGGGAAATACATGTACAGTACAATTTACAATTTAAATGAATAACCCCATATATGGCATTGTATTTTAAACATACTCACCAATCCATTCATCTGAACCACAGCACATTTTCTCTGTACGAATGTCACACACACCAATCCCTTCATCCATCAAATACATTAAGACACACACACACCAACACACACATCAATCATGGACTACTTAACACACACTCTCACACTGGCTATAATGCTAGAACACCAAAACTTTCATCAATCACCTGGTAAGTGTGTGTGTGTGTGTGTGTGTGTGTGTTTCTTGTCTGGGCTGATTTATAGTGTTACAGTTACAGTTACAGTCACAGGTTAGTGTGTGACAGTACATCTAGCTAGAATTAGCATGAAGTGGTGTTGATAACTGGTGGTGGCATGTTTGTGTATGTGTGTGGGCCAGAGATACACCTGGTCATTTCATGTAAATTGTGTCTGGATTATATCCTGATCATATTTTCTCCACACTCGTTTCCACTCAGTAGTTAAATGCGTCTCTGGACAGCCAGACTGAAATATCATTACTATGTGGTGAGCAACATGCAGATCTTCTGTGCCTTATTTTTTTGTTCTTTAAAAAAAAGCACACTTTAGCACAACACTGTCAGTGTATGTAAGAAAAGGCTTCCTGTGTTCTTCAGGCTTTCATGTACAGCTCTCTGTAGAGATACTGTGGCTCGACTGGGGCTATGTTCAAATGAATATGAACATCCCTATTTGGAATAACAATGAACATATAAATAGAACTCGTCAGTTAATTCAGTTACATTTGTCTGGTTTAAATTTCAAATGGCATTACTTTAGGAATCACCATTTGGGTCAGTGATGCATGATAAACCATTCTTCTGCTATGACACATTGATCTCTTCTCTGTTCTTTTTCATTAATTTTTTTCTCACACTCGCCCACACTTTCTAAACACACATTTTCCCCTAGTCTTTTATTCATCTACTCATCCATCCATCCATCCTTCCATCCATTCATCCATCTCCCTTTATTTATTTATCCAACCATCCATTCATCATTTTACCCATTAGCCATCTTGCTAGCTCTTTCTACTCCATTAAATCTACGCACGCTGTCTCTGTCTTCTCGGCTGCAGTTCTGGACCTGGTCTCTCTGTGTGCTGATTGAGTGAGTGAGTGGTAATTAATGTTGGATAAATGGCTTTGACCTGCTTTATTTAAAGGCCCAGGGGAACCTCACTTCCCCTGATCATCACAGCTACGACAGCTTCAGTAGTCAGACACATAGGCCACATGTACTATTCCATTCAGTACTATGTCAAAGGTGTTCCTTTGCCATGATGACACCATAGTTTCAGTCATGGCTGATGCAGTCAATCATCCAAGAAATAATTGCCCAAATATTCCTTCTTTAGTTAAAACTTGGAGCTTCATTGCGCAGACTTGTCAGTGTGGTTTAGGTCACAGTATGACTTACTCCAAGTGGTGGTGTTAGGCCTGGGCATCCAAAGCTACAGCCCTGGATATTTTTTTTCCAAAACCGGGTTTGGCAGTGGAACAGCGTTTGGCAGTGGAAATACTCTCAGATAACTTAGATAAACCTTGCATGAAATTACAATATTTTAATACTGGTAAAAGTCAATCATCCCCGTAAGTGCTGGCACTAATGAATGTCTTGTGAAAGTGAATTGCACGTCTTGATGAAACAACTTCTTAATGGAATGTATGATCTGTAATAATTAGTGTTTAACAGGAACATTAGCTCCGGAGTTGCCTTTGGTTATTTCTGCTCTGGTTGCTTGCATACCTGCGTTGTGCAAAACTCATTAGGGTGAAACTTTGATGCCTAACTGGTATGTTTGTCATGATCTGGCCAAACTGTTTGCCCAGTGTTGCATGGTGGATTAACCAAACCACAGATTGTACATGAGAGAGCTGGTAAGCCATGCTTTTACTCGGAGAACGTTCTAAGTATAGAGTAAGGATTCCCACCAGGAACCCGCATTCACATACACACAGCACAGTGAAACCAAGGAATAAACTGAGAATACTCACGGAACCTGGATACCAAGATAGGATGGCAACTGGGCAGTTGACTTGATGTCTGAGCACCGGCTGAATACCATATCCGTGTTTATATACCCTGTGACACGTTCATTTCCAGTGTCTCGTGCGCGTCACATGACTGGCGTGTGTGACAATGTTTTGACAGACCCGGAGTTTTAGCTTCTTAAAGATGGGAATAAATGTCACATATTTAAGGTTAGTCAGCAGTACAGAGTAGCACAGTAGATGTGTTGCTATTCATAGATTTGGATGACAGATTGATTACTTGGTGAATTTGAGGAGTTCTTCAAGTCCTGTTTCCAAGATTATAAGGAAGGCATGAAGGTGTGTAAGTGCATTTCAACTCCTGAAACTCAACCACTATTCCACTCTTGTACAGCAATAGTTAGTGCGCATCAGTGTGTCAGACTGCATGAAGTCTGCCTTTTTTCCGAGGATTAATAAGGTGTCATTAGTGTTCAGTCTTCTTTCAGTGTTGATTGTGAATGCCACTAATAAAATTCGGTTCACTCTACATCCTTTCATATCACACCTGAAAAGACTGCCTACAGATGTGAAGGGTATTATTACCCAAAAATGCATCTGTCTTTTTGCACGTTTGTGATTGTGAAGTGGAGTAAAGTGCAGAAATTGGGTCATAGTCATTACAGAATGACAGTGATTCAACATTAAATGAACCTACACCTACTGTTTTGGTTGGTATGTTCAAATAAGGGCGACAGCTTGGCCAGTCAATATAAGGTAGATCGTGACTAGTTCTGGGAAACCTTGGGTCCTGGCGCTGTGGAAGTCACTTACCACTTGAACCTTCCACTTATCTAATCATTTTGCAGACCCCTTCATTTCATATTTCATTTCATAGTTCATGTTCCATTTCATATTTCATATTCAATAACAGTGTCCTGCCACACTGCAAACATTGTTCAGGAACAGTTTGAGGGACTGTCATGTCTGGGCATGAGTGTGTAGGCTAAAAGCTGGCCGTGCCTATGAATCGGTGTGGGGTCGCCCAGGAGCTTGTCCTGGTTATGGTCGGCCTGTGAAGCTGATTAAAGAAAATGTATTGCTCTTGAAAGCTGTAAGCAGAGGATTCTGAGCAATGGGGTACTGAAGAGTGCGTATGTGCTTTCTCTGCTTCTCTCTCTGCCCTTTTATTCCTCTGCAGACCTGATCTCTTCATGCAGTGTGATTCTACAGAGCATGAGATCGAAGACTGGCTAAAACTGACTACAGACGGGGAAAATGGAGCAGTGATGCATGATAAACCATTCTTCTGCTATGACACATTGATCTCTTCTCTGTTCTTTTTCATTAATTTTTTTCTCACTGGCTAAAACTGACTTTGAAACTACAGACGGGGAAAACGGAGCTGGATTTAAAGGACTGTGGGGAGTGCTTCTTAGTTTAAGTTACGTCCGGAGAGAAGATCCTCCGATGTGCTGGAGCTTTTCGTTCTAGCACTGCTTGGAAACATTGCATGTGCCTGTGCTGCGCACGAACTTTGGGTTTTCATTAAAGATTTTGTTTTGCACCGTGAGTGTGTCTATCTATCCGCAGCCGCCATGACAGGGACATTATGTGAAGGTTTTGACCTGGCCTCCAAATCTGTTAAATTTATGCCATAAAGATATCGGCATGCCATACAGTATCAGAAACCAGTCTAATTAAAATTACACATGTTTTGAGGCAAGCTTGTGATGATTTAGTCATGCTGTTTGCATAATATTCCACAACTTAAGAAAACTTCAAACATCAAATATGCCTGGTATAAGTGGCTATTCATTTTTGCTCAAAGCATCACTTGAAACTACAAATATCAATTGAGTGAAGGGTCTCTAATCATTAAAGATGCCTTCTCTGATATTTATTTAAAGCTGCATTTATAACTAGAGTACATTGTTTTTCTGACACATTATGGTCTTAGTATCTGGATAACTCATTTACTCTAGGGACTAATTTGGACACAGCACCTGATTATTACCACCTGAAAAATGTGACTAATAGATGTTTAAAACATTCCAGTGTGGCTGGTCCCTCATGGCTGATTTTCAAATTGTGACAGAGCTAAGCCCTCTACATTAAATGGCATAGGGTATTGTGAGTCCAGTCAATGAACAAGAGAAATTGCATTCTAATGCCCCTGCTGTATTATTTAAGAGTTTATCTAATGGGCTTTAATGATTAGCAGTCTAACAAAATGCCTCATTGTCCTAATTAGTTTGCCAGTTAGCTTAGCCACTACTGACTGCTGTCCTGAGGCTGGCCACTTAGCCTTGCAATCGAACATTGGTTTTCCAAAACTGGAGCGGACTCATTAATATACTCGACAAACACACACACACAAACACAGGCTCTATCAAGTATATATTTAAGTGTGGTTTCCATTGATGTATCTATTACTGTAGCAATATACTGCTACACAACGGTCACCCACAAGAAATCAGTCAGCTCTTTCAGTTACATTAAGCAGACTTCTGATGACACATTCAAATCAGAATTTTTTACCACTCATTTTCTGTATGGAAAACAACAAATGGCTATTTTAATGCCGTTTGTCACAAATGGAAGAGGTGCAAGCACGGATTCCCATACCTGTGGTTTTATTGTAAACACAAAATAAGAAGGCACAATGGCCAAAACTCAAACAAAAGGCAAGATCCATGAACAGGATACTCAGGATAAGGTGAGGATGGACAGACAACCAGAATTAAAACAGAAGCACTTTTATACTGGACGTGCAAAACCACAGCACAATAAGAACCCTAACACAATCATTTCTTAATCCCCGGATGGCTGAGAACCCTTACTCCTAAAGCCGACCAGGGAAGAGACCGCACCCAGTGTGCCCACCAGTCGAGTCTTAGGGCGGCCCCTAGTGGCTGCTGACCGGGGATGTTACACCACTATGGTAAGGAAAGCATAATGTTTTGCTCTGTGAACATTTTCCCCCAAACAGAACAGCATCTGAAGTCTTTAGGTCAAAATATGAATTCAAGCACTGATCAATTCAAACACTGTTGTGCTCTAAACTGACATCATAAAACATAATAATAATTGACATCATAAAATTGTCATTTGTAATTGTAGTCATTTTTTTCTAATAATATTATAAATAAAGATATTTGAATTCATGACTAACCTTGAAATCAGTTTAATTAAAAAAAATAAAGATGCTTAAATGAATATACATACTCACACGTATACACACACATAACTGAACAGACACAGTACATTTTCAGGATGTTTTGTGGGCCACAGAAACTTTTGTTGTTATCTCGGTGAGCCACAAGATTGGGAATCCCTGCTTTAATAAATTTGTGAGGTCTCCAAATGTAACAAAATAACAAATTTACTTTCTTGTATTTGATGAACGCTGCCACCCAGAGGGATTTACAATTTTGCTTAGCAAATGTAGAATAAGAAATCTTGGCCAAGTCTTGCCCAAGGACTCTTACTGGTGTAGCATGGTGTGATAGGCAATAAATTAAAACCCAGTGTTCAGTATAGAGGGTATACCCATGACTCTTTAAAACAGCATCCACACAAATGTAACCCAGAGGGTAGAGGACATTTTTGGTAACAAATTCTACCTCTACTATGACTGTTAACTAGAAGAGTGCTGATCATAAATGTTTGTCTGACTCAGATTACTCATTATTTCTTTAGCGCAAAATTGGCAAATGGCTAACATTTTTTGATCAAAATTTTAAAACCCTTTTAACACAGAGCTCACACTATGGGTTAAACACATGAAACACCACTTTATGTTGTCCATAAATTATATTATTTACTGTATTTGCTGTAGCTGGCATTTCAATGGTTAGACTGAAAGGTCAATTGTCTATTTTAACACTTTAAAACCATACATTATCTATGTCATAAACCTGCAACACAGATCATCCCAAATCAAAAGAATAAAGTACCCCAGTACCAAACATGAAAATCATTTAATTTGATTCCATTTTGATAAATGCATCTCTACTGAAAAAAACCCAAAAGGTTCCTTATTAGTCTCTATGAGGACTTTCAGTCCCTGCAAGCTTAGCAAACTTCATTCTCACTCTCAGATTTTATGAATCAGAGAGAGCTGCAAACGACTAATATCTCCTGACGGGCGTAAAATTAGCTTGTGTCTTACTGTCTAAGAGATGAATACTCCAGGCCTTTCTGTGCCGTTGTGTGTGTGTGTGCCCTCTGTTTGGCAGAGATGGATTCCCTTTTGATGGTGCACTCATCAAACTATCTTCAAAGTGCAATAAAAGCAAAAGTAAATAATTTGTGGAACTTCAAGCAGTGGGATTAGCTCAGGAGTCCCCAATTCTAGTCCTGAAGCCTTACCACCCTGGAGTTCAGCTCCAACACATCAAATGCTAACACTCAGGTACAACTGAAGGCCTACATTACCCGCATCCGATGTGTTAGATTAGGATTGGGCTAAATTCTGCAAGGTGGTACATCTTGCCATTTGTTTCTTTATTTTATATATGCAAGTAATACAAATATTCAAGGCATATATAAATCAAGGCATAAGAAAATCTCTCTATCATAAAATTCCAGCAGTAGGTAGGCTAAACAACATAAGATTCCTGGGTAGTTAGTGCTGATGATCATGCACTGCTGAGACAGTTCACAACAGGGCAGAAGCAGGCCATAGACTTAAGACTCAACTTGTGCTCACATACCAAAAAATTGAAACTCTCGAGATTAAACTCACACCCACAAACCAGAGACTCAAGTTGCTCCAGAAACTTGAGACTCGACACTCTCAAGACTCAACTCACACGTGTTCCAGAGACTCTAGACTCAACTCGCATGTTCTAAGGACTTGACTAACATTTGTGCTCCAGTGCAGTGAACACGCACTTGTGATCCAGAAACTAGGGACTCAGCTCATCTTGAATCACATTTCTACTTCAGAGACTCAAGACTTGCCCTCTCACTCCAGAGTCTTGAGGCACAAACTTGAAAGTTGTACTCCAGGCTTGATTTACAGCTCCTGTACTATCTCTGCTGAACATATATCTGTCACGGAGGCTAGACGAGAGATGACTGATCGAAAGAAGTCCCTGTGTAGCGTGGAGGAAAACTCAAACGCGGATACACACGAGTGAGCAGGTAAGCCACGCAGTTGATCTGAGAACGCTCCTCTGAGGAGTAGAGATTTCCACCAGGAAACCCCGCATTCTCACATGCACACAGACAGGTATATAAGAAGCTCCGGAGAGCCGAGGGGTACTCACATGAGTCGAGACGAAGGTTGACGGAACCTGAACTTGAGCTGAACATAAACTCAATGTCTGGTGCAGAATGACACCTGCTTCCTGCTTATATACTTGCGTGGATGAATTCCGGTGCCTCGTGACCTCACGTGACCTGGTGCGTGTGACAGTAACCCCCCCCTCCAGGACCGACACCGGACGGACCAGGTGAGGAGGATACCCGACGACGGTAGTCCTGGATGAGAGTAGGATGCAGGATGAACCGCCCGGGAACCCAAGACCGCTCCTCTGGACCGTAGCCTTCCCAGTCGACCAGATACTGGGTGCCACGGCGACGCGAGTCAAGGATCCGCCAAATGGTATACGCAGGACCACTGTCAATGATCCGGACAGGAGGCGGAGCAGGAACCTGGCGAGACAGAGGGGAAAAGAAAACAGGTTTTAATTGTGACTGGTGAAAGACGGGATGGATCCAGAGGGAAGCAGGCAGCTGGAGCCAGAAAGTGACAGGGTTTAGGCGATGGGTGATCTTGTAGGGGCAATGAACCGGGAGGTGAGCTTCTTGGAGTCGGTCTTCAGGTTGATGTTCTGAGTGGATAAATAAACCCTGTCACTAACATGGAACAACCGTCCCGGAGGGTGCCGGCGGCGGTGCTGCATGATGTAGCGTTCATTGGTCCTCTGAATGGCAGCATGTGCGTGGTTCCAGAGCTGCCGGCACCTGCAGACCAACTGTTGGGCAGACGGGCCCTTAACTTCCGGCTCTTGGTGCTCGAACACCAGAGGCTGATACCCGTAGCATACCTCGAAAGGGCTCAGGTCGGTGGCAGAGGAGGTGTGGAGGTTATTGGACAGTTCAGCCCAAACAAGCATCGGAGGAAGCGCTCCAGCTGTTGGTTGGCCCGCTCCGTCTGGCCGTTGGTCTGTGGATGATACCCGGATGACAGGCGGGAGGTGGTATCGACCAGACGGCAGAAGGCCTGCCAGAACTTGGCCGTGAACTGGGGCCCTCTGTCCGAGACAATGTCCTTGGGGAACCCATGTAAGCGGACCACGTGCTCGAGTATTAACTCCGCGGTGATTTTTGCCGAGGGGAGTCCGGTGAGAGCCACCAGGTGCATAGCCTTAAAGAAACGATCCACAATGGTCATGATAGTGTTTTTCCCCAGTGACTCGGGAAGTCCGGTGATGAAATCCACCGTTATGTGAGTCCAAGGGCGTTTTGGTACCAGGAGAGGCTGCAGCTCGCCAGTGGAGGGCGTGTTGGTGCCCTTGGAGCGAGCGCAGGTAGCGCAGGCTTGGGCATACTCCTGCACGTCTTGTTTTAATGTTTTCCACCAAAATGCCCTGGAGATGAAGGTGGTGGTACGTTGGACTCCCAGGTGGCCCGCCAAGGCGGAATCGTGTCCCCATGCAGCACTTACTGACGCAGGGCATTGGGCACGAAAAGACGTCCAGTGGGCGTGTCTGGTGGAGGAGGAGCCTGGCTGTGACCTTGGCGGACTCTCTCTTCTAACCCCCACCGGATTGGGGCCAAGATGATGTGAGGAGGCAGGACAGGCGCGGGCTCCGAGGTGGTGACATCTCTCTGGTGCTGACGGGAGAGGGCGACCGCCACCCTGGAGCCAGTGACGCCATTCTTCCAGAGCCCACTTGATGACCAACAGCTCACGGTCGCCTACTCCGTAGCACTGCTGCATGGGGTTAAACTTTCTGGAGAAGAAACTACAGGGATGTAGTTTCTGGTCTGGACCGCATTGTGAGAGAACGGCTCCTACGCCCACATCGGAGGCGTCCACCTCAACAACGAAGGGTTTAGCTGGATCTGGATGGATGAGAACAGGTGCGGTGGTAAACTGATGACACAATTTGATGACACAAGGCTTGGATGGCTTCCGGGGTGAGGTGAAATTCTCCGCGGGATGGTTTAGTGAGAGCAGTCAGAGGTGCCGCAGTTGAACTGAAGCCCCGGATGAATCACCTGTAGAAGTTCGCGAACCCCAGAAAACGTTGCAGCTATTTAAGCGATGTGGGTAGGGGGCCACGGGCGCACAGCCTCCAGCTTCTGGGGATCCATGGCCACACCCTGAGAGGATATAACGAAGCTGAGGAATGTGGTGGTGTGCTGGTGGAACGCACATTTCTCCAACTTACAGAACAACTGGTGGGCCAGCAACCTCCGTAGAACTGCTCGGACATGCTGGGTGTGTTCTTCCAAGGTTTTGGAGTAGATCAGAATGTCATCCTGGTAGGCATAGCACCAACGACCCAGCATGTCCCAGAGTACATCATTGATGAATTGTTGGAATGCAGCGGGGCTATTACACAGACCAAACGGCATAACCAGGGTCTCATAATAGCCGGTGGGTGTTATGAAGGCCATCTTCCACTCGTCGCCCTCTCTGACGCGTACCAGATTGTAAGCGCTCCGTAGATCCAACTTCGTGAAGAAGTGGGCACCAGAGAGGGCATCCAGGGCGGTGTTAGTGAGGGGAAGTGGATGACGGTTCTTGATGGTAACTTGGTTAAGCCCCCGATAGTCGACACAAGGGCAGAGCCCCCCGTCTTTCTTTTTGACAAAGAAGAACCCCGCGGCCGCAGGTGAGCTGGAAGGACGGATGGTTCTGGCGCGAAGTCCCTCAGCCACATATTCCTCCATGGCCTTCTGTTCTTTCGCTGACAGAGAATAAAGGTGGCCGCGGGGGGGTACCGTGCCTGGCATGAGGTCAATGGCGAGGTCGTATGGGCGCCAAGGTGGCAACTGCGCAGCGTTGCGCTTACTGAACACCTCCGCCAGGTCGCGATACGGGACGGGAATGGAATCGAGGTCGACATCGGGGGCCTCAGACTCCCCTGAGCACGTCCCAACCTTAGCCTGGAGTGCACAATCCGGTTGTACAATCCGGTTGGTGGTCCAGGAGATGAAAGGGTCGTGAGTGACCAGCCACGGGTGACCCAGGATGATAGGTGATGAGGAGATGGTGGTGACATAGAAGGAGATGGATTCGGAGTTTCTGAGTGCGGTGAGTTATGGGGCTGAAATTAAGAGGGCGACCGTCAATGGCTTTGATAGAAATGGGTTGGGATAACACCTCAGTCTCTATCCCCAGTTGGGCAGCATAAGCCTGATCGATAAAATTCCCAGCCGCACCCGAATCACGAATGCGGTGGTCACGATCTGTTGGTGGCCCATGAGGAGTGAGACCTGAAGGAGCAGCCGGGAAACGGTGGGTTCAGCGCAGGAGTTAGCAGCCTTCGGACCAGATGAGGACCTCCCCCTCTTCACCTGGTCTGGCCGTTTCCTGGACGGGAAGCTCCCGCACAGCCAACTCGTTTTTGAGGCGAGGGGAAAGCCCTTCATAGTAGGCTGTGCGGAGAGCGGCGTCACTCCACTCCGTCTGGACGGAGAGCGTATGGAAATCAGTGGTGTATTTGCTGACACTGCGCTCTCCTTGTTGTAGGTGATATAGATGGGAATCCACCTCCACCTCGCTCTCAGGATGTTGAAAAGCGGTCTTGAGCTCCCTGGTGAAGGCTGGATAAGAGTGGGCAGAGTCTCTGTCAGCTCTCAAGACTGCCGTAGCCCACTCTGCTGCCTGTCCCGTGAGAAGAGAGGTGAGTAAAGCAATCCTGCTGTGGTCGGTGGAGTAGCGGGTGGGCTGAAACTCAAACAAAAGTGATAAGTTAGTTAGAAACATTTCACACTTGGTTCCGGACCCATCCCATTTGTCCGGAAGTGCTATTTTGGGCTGGTTGGAAGTGGAGGTGGAGGTTTGGCGGACCGGCTCTGCGGGGGATGATTGAGCAGCGGCCAGGTCGTCGTGATCTGCCTGCAGGGTGGTGATATCCGAACGGAGAGCCACGTTCTCCGCCCGAAGGCCAGCAGTCTCGGCACGAAGTGCTGTGACCTCCGCCCGGAGCCCCACCATCTCCTGCTTCAGATTCACGATCTCCACAGCCTGCTGCTGTATCGCTCCCCACAGGCATTCCAGGTCCACCGGGACTACTTCGGGACCAGACATTCTGTCATGGAGGCTAGACGAGAAGTGACTGATTGAAGGGAAGTCCCTGTGTAGCGTGGAGGAAAACTCAAACACGGATACACACGAGTGAGTAGGTGAGCCACACTGCCTACCATCTACAGTTTTTGTGATGAAGCTAGTTATATTGCATGATAGTTGGTATAATTAGCATATAATAATCATATGCTAAGCGTTTTTGAAGAAATAGTGGTAGCTGACTGACACTAATCATAATATATATGCCACAGTGTGCACCTATCTAACTTCACACTGAAAATATTGAAACAGTTAAAAAACCACATGCAAGTCTATTGCAAATTTAATATTACTCATAATTCAAAACATTGATGTGACTGAAAAAACTGAAAGCAGTAATAATAATGCCAGTTATCTTATGCTGTTATTAAGATAATTAGATAGTAGTCTACACTCAAGGGAGGGAGTGTATTTGTTTGTCTGTGTCAGCTAGCTTTTTTTTTTGTGCAATTTTTTCCACCAAAATAAATGCCCTGTCTTGTTATAGTTTCATTAGTCATTTTGGAATAATACACAGAAAAAGACAAAAATGTGATAAAAGCAATTAAAACGTACTTATTATCTTTTCTACACCAAACATTAGGCATTAGGACAACAGCATTATGGTTACTAAAGGTTGTTTGTTTATGTCCTTGAAATTTCTTTCATATCAGTTTAATAGATCAGTTCAATGGAACAACTTAAATATTGTTTTGTTCATATTATGATGTGACTGGTCCAGAGGGCCTCAGAGGTAATTACGTTTCTTGTAAGCTGTATATTAGTCTCCTAAGACAACTGTATTTGGTCAAAGACTCCTAGAGCGCAGACCGATTAAACACATTCAGTAAAGTCATCAGTTCATCTTAGAGCCTTCCAGCCATACATATTAGAGAACAGTCTGTCTTATGGTGATATAAATTTGGTATTTTTTCTCTCTCAAATATCTTTCTCTTGCTTTAACATTATCATCTAAAGGTGGAATGGACAACATTTCTGCAATCATTCTCACATTCTCGGCACTGAATGAGACGGACAGGAACAGCAAGCTCATTATATTCACTTTTAGTTTTGTCGGTTTTTTACTAACAGTTTTTCTCAATTGCACCCTGATCCTAATTATTGTTATGGAGAAAAGCCTGCATGAACCAATGTACATTTTTTTGGGCAATTTGTGTGTTAATGCTTTGTATGGAACTGTAGGCTTTTATCCAAAGCTTTTATCTGATTTAATCATGCAAACTAGTTCAGTCTCAGCTCAAGCCTGCATTGTGCAAAGTTATGTCATTTTTACCTATGGAACTGGAGAAATTACAAATTTGAGTGTTATGGCACTTGACAGGTATTTGGCAATATGCAAACCTTTACATTATCACAGCCTTATGTGTCGAGGGTCAGTACTGAAACTCCTGACATTTATTTGGATGTTTCCTTGCTGTACCACTTTGGTAATCATTTTTATGGCAGCCAGGAATCCCATATGTGGACGAGACATGGATAAACTGTACTGTGGAAACTTTGTTCTGGAGAGACTTGCATGTCAAGCAGATATTTCTGAAGCAGTAATCAAAGGGATCTTTTTTTGCTTTCTGAATATTCTAATTGCATTTGTGTTTTTTTCTTATGCTAAACTAGTTATTGCTTGCAAACAATCTAAGCTAAATCAGAACAAGTTCATGAGCACATGTTTGCCACATTTAATAGCCTTTACAAATTTCATGGTATTAGCACTGATGGATGCTGCGCACACACAATTTAACATTGAGCTTCCTCAGATTGTCCAACACCTTAATTCAGCTATGATTTTGGTTTTTCCGCCCTTTATCAACCCCATAATATATGGAATAAAATTAAGTCCAATCAGGACACATACATTGTATTTTGTCAAAAAAATTTAATATATTCCCTCTAATGTTGCTTAAAGCTTAAATTAATACAATATTTGACATTTTTTTAAGTGTCACCTCATGCAGGATAGTAGATGTTTTTACAGAGAAATCTGAATATTTATATTTAGCATTTTATTTACACTGAAGTCTAAATAATAGAAAATAATATTTAGTGCAGTTATATTACTACATCTTTATTCTGCATTACAGAGGCTGAAGCAGAGATAACAAAATGACATATGTCAAAGTATATAAAATGTAATATTTATAAACTTTGGAATCATTGTAATAATATGTATTATTAAAAATTACACCTGTCTCTCAGAAAGAGTCGTGTAAATCATTAACATATGATGTAATGTGTATAATTTAACTTATGATTATGATGTAATTTGTGAGTTTGATTTTCACATGTATGCTTTATTTTCATCCAAGTGGCAACACAGCAAAAACTCCTGATCTGACCAAGACTTGCAATCTTAAATTATAGCCTAAAAGTCTTCTTGATCTTGTTTTGAGAATAATATACTATATCAGAACATATTTGTAAGATTGTTAAGATTATCTTAAGATCTTTTTAAGATTTTTTTTTCCTATTTCAAGAAATCTTACCAAGTGTAAATATCTTACTGCACTGGCACATAATTTCACTTTTTTCTAGCCTGAGATTTCTTGAAATAGGACAAAATATCTTTAAAAAATCTTGATAATCATACAAATCTGCTCTTTTATAGTATATTATTGTCAAAACAAGATAAAGAAAACTTTTAGGCTAGAAATAAGACTGTAAGTCTTGGTTAGATCTGGAGTTTTTGCAGTAAATGTTTTAGCTTGTCTAAGGCATTTTCAGAGAAATAGCCTTGTTGTATTTGAAAACACAAGAGCCATTTGTAAATTCTCAAAATATGTGTGCTGAAATTCAGAGCATGTTGCCATGTTCACTTTCTGTAGCCTGTCTTTGCATGGTACTGATGACTGGTCATATTACTTAAAGACACTTGAAAAGATAGCTACAGCAACATGTGGCCTTTGATAACATATAACAGACATTAGATCACACAATATACAGATGTAATGTTTTAGTTTATTTGAGTTCCTTGAATTTATTTCAGTAACAAATAAAAAATCAGTTATTTTATCTATATTATTTTACAATGGTTTAGTAGCTGCATCATTATCACTGAATATTAAGGTATAGTACCTTGTGAAAATATGTTCCGAACAGTATTCAGCTAAGAACATAGGCACATGATGGGAAATGAGACATGCTGCTGAAGTGAGCTTAAGAGAAATATATATTACCCTATCACTCCCTCTGGTGGACTTCATGGTGATTAGGCCTAGATACCAGAGTGTTATTTACTACACAATAGTTCTCTCTGGCATTCCATGCACCATTCTCTGGTGCTATTCCAGACGCATATAACCTAAACGGTGACTCAACATCATCATTATCAACCAATTAGCAGACACTGCATTATTGTGATGTCAACCCAGCAGTTAAACATTAAGCAGCTAAGTGTTTTTGGTCATTGACAACTTGGCAGTCATAGAAAATAAGAGTAAATAAGTGTTTGGCAACCAGTGATGGTCCACCATAAGCTTGTATCCAAAGCCCATTTGAAACTTACTTAATATGAAGTTAATTTAGGTCTATAAATCCTAAAAGGTCTCCAGTCTATATCATATTGGATAATATTTCAGCCAAGACCAACCTTCTAAAACAGTTGGCACATGCATAATAGTTAGCAGTAACTTGTTCACAATGCAGTACATCTCTGAAGGTAAGCGAGTAACAAGAGTTCATTGCGTGGACCTAAACAAAGCTTGTCCATATAACAGAAGGATAATGATTCCTTCTATATATTCATAACCATTATCTTATCTTGCCTGGTGAGGTCAATTTGACAGATTCTCCTTACATTATGGCAGCTGTCTGTGTATAGATGGGTCACAGATTTAAGAAGTGTTGAGCTATTTTAACAGTCTCTGTACTCTACTGGAAGATATTACCCCAAATGATGGTTTGATTATAGTGGAGGACAGCATTGTTTAACAATGAACACAATTTTTTTTCCCACTGGTGTTTCAGTAGGTTAGGATATGATGACTGTGAAGGCCTTAGCATATGATTTTCATGCTCATCAGTTCATTCATCCAGATACTTTTCCTGGACCAGTCCCATCAGTATATAAATCTTTCATCATAGGATAAATGTTGTCATTCATTATAACTTTATGTTGATTTTCCTAAAGGCAAGAGTGTATCATTTTGGTCCCGTAGAGATGGTGTTCATCCCAGTTTGGTGATTTTCCTACTGAAACATATTAACTAAACCTATGTTGGTCAAGTGTCAACCTGTCGACCGTGAGGTCCCGGCCCAAGATCACCACCAGTCCGGAACCAGCTCAGGCCAGAACTTCATGCTTTCCCGTGCCTGCGGGGTTCTTTTTCGTCAAAAGAAAGACGGGGTCTCTGCCCTTGTGTCGACTATTGTGGGCTCAATAAGATCACAGAATCTAATCACTATTGAGCAGGCCGAACAGCTTAATCCTAGGCAGGTGCGGTGGGATCTATTCTTTGAACAATTTAACTTTACCTTATATTATCGCCCGGGGTCGAAAAACACCAAGCTGCGAGCCCCCAGGATGATCCCATGCCTGTCCTACCACCACAACTCATCCCATCACCTCTCCAGTGGGAGTTAGAAGATTGAGTATGCCAGGCGCAGACCTTGGAGCCCTCTCCAGCAGGCACTCCGACTGGACAATTCTTCATGCCCACTGGACTTCGCACCCTCAAATGAGCCCACTCCTCTGCAGTCGCAGGGCACCCCGGCATCTTCAGGCGTGTGCAGTGTGTACCAGGGTTAAAACCACCAATCAACCCTCTTTGGGGGACCTCCAGCCTCTATCTGACTCCCCACTGCCAAGACCACTGCTGAGCTAGTATTAGAGCACGTTGTCTGACTGCATGGGTTCAGAAAGGACATTATCTCAGACAGAGGGCCCCAGTTCACAGCCTAGAAGGCCTGCTGCCATCTGATTGACTCCTCCTGTAGTCTCTCTTCAGTCTATCACCCACAGACTAACGGTCAGATAGAGCAGACCAACCAACAACTGGAGCGCTTCCTGAGGGGTTTTGTCACAGACCGTCAGTGCTCCTGGGCCTGCTACCTCATCTGGGCTGAGCTCTCACAGTTGATCCGCAGGTGCCGATGCCTTTGGCAGCTGCCCCTCATTGCCTCGGTGACAGGGTTTGGCGCTCCACCCACAACTTGCACCTCCACACCGAGTCCAAGAAGCTCACCCCCTGGTTCATTGGGCCCTACAAGATCACCCACCGGATAAACCCTGTCACCTTCCGGCTCCAGCTGCCTGCCTCCCTCCGGGTCCATCCTGTCTTCCCAGCTCAAACCTGTCTTCACCTCACCCTCGGTTCCTCCTGCTCCTGCTCTTCCTCCACCCCGGATGATTGATAGTGGTCCTGCCTATACTGTCCGGCAGATCCTCGACACGTTATGCAGTGGCCGTGGCACTCAGTACCTAGTTGACTGGGAAGGCTACAGTCCCTGGTCGGTTCATCCTGGACCCCTCACTAATACGGGACTACTGTCGTAGGGTATCCTCCCAGCTGTGTCTGTGTCGTGCCAGTCCTGAAGAGGGGGTACGGAGTCCTTGTCAACTTGACTCCTACTCAACTGGTACTGTGAGTACTCCGGTTATTCTCAATCCTTTATATAGGGTGACCAGACGTTCTCTTTTTCCCAGACATGTACATTTTCTGAGACCTGTGTCCGGCGTCTGGGTGGAATTTTAGAATCGTCCAGGATTTGGGCTGCTTACACATTCGTCGGCCCGAGATGCGGCAAAGATGCGCATAAAACATTAATCCCACCCTTAGTTGACCACGGCTGTCAACCCGAGATGCGAATATCTCCCCCGGAAAAATGGGTGAACATCGGTACTTCTCAGCCCCATAACCCCCCGAGGAACAAAAAAAGTAACACCCACCACCCACCACCCCTAAGGTGTCCTCTTTTTCACAATCCCAAATGTGCTCACCCTACTTTATATAATCTGTGTGTGTGGGTGAGAACACTGGTTAAATTTTGGGCAGCCCTGAACTAATTTTAATGTAATTTTAAAGTATCTGGCTCTCCTACTGTGCTGAAGCTTAAGTGTTTCCTCAGACTGAAAGTTGCTTTGGATAAAAGTGTCTGCCAGCTGAATGTAATGTACTGTAAAGTATAGGTATGGTGAGCTGAGATAGGCAAGAACATTGTTTTCTAAGTCAGCATTTCTCAAACTATGGGTCATGAGAGGGTTCCTGCTGGTCCACAAAGCCTTGCTTCTCAATGCTTCTGTCACTGCGCGCTCCTCCCCGCCCCCTCGACTTCATGACCTGCCCCTTGTTTTAGCATTCTAGAATGTATATATATATATTAGGGTTGGGCGGTAATACGGTAATATGGTATACCACGGGATCAAAAAATAGCAACGGTATCAGTTTCAATACTGTTATACCGTCATAAAAACAATGCACTTATATAGGAGACAAGGATTAAATATTAAATATAATTTATTTAATGCCTAAAAATGCGTAT
>JBBPCY010000082.1:6209750-6227398 GCA_037974405.1 Brachyalestes nurse
AAAGAAATCCTCTTCCAAAAGGCAGAATATACAGACCTGGTCCAAATCAATATAGTATCAAACAGCCTCCCGTCAAATATTCACTCATCTCAAACAAAAACGATTATTGAAACATATGTACAAAAAATACAAATGCAAATGCCCTAGAATATATCTATATATATTCATATACATATATAGTTTTTTTTTATCTTTGAATTAAAAATCTGAAAATAATGTTATTGTTTTATCTTTACGAAAAAAATTATTCGAAACCATGCAGTTTCCCAAGCCTCCGAGTTGGTCCGTCGTTAAGTCTCTTTGGGGCAGGGGAGAGAGGGGGTGGGGAGGAGGGCCGTGTGCTCTGCCCGACTTTTTGGGGGCTCTTTCCTGAGCTGGTCTCAGACCTGTGTCCGGCTACGCAGAGGCGGAGTGTGTGTGAGTATGTATGTGCGTGTGTGTGTGTGTGTGTCCATTTCAGGAAGAGCAGGGGTCATCAACTCATCAAGTCTGGCACAGATTTTCATGCTCAAAAATACCGGATTTAATTATTTTCCCAATATAGGCCTTATATAGGCCTTATAATATTGCAAATATTGTATATAAGAATGAGCTTCTAACCCGTCACCAAACGTTTAATTGTGTGCTGTAATCATCCTGATCACTGATGAGTTTTTGCGGATGTTGTCCAAGAAATCCACATTAATGTGGTTTAAATAATGCAGGCTAATAATAAACTGTCTCTCATCAAGGGGCTCCCCGATGTTTTAAGACCTTAAACTGTGAAGACCTGAGCCCGCACGAGTCACGCAGGTTTCAGAGCTGCGTAACTTAATATTAGTTTCATTGTAGGTCCCAAATAATTTACAGAAGCTACAGAATAATCAGCCTGATATTTATACCCGCAGTAACGAGATGTTCTGCACTGTGAGGGAAATTGTAACTGTTTTAATTTCTATTCATATAATGTACATCAGATTACAAGGTTTAGCTTATTCATACTCAAATGCGTCTCTGTGATTTTATGCATGTTGTTGCAATACCAGTGACCCATTAAAGCACGTTAAACATTTGTTATCATCTATAAAAATGCTTAATGCATCTCCTTTCATGTGGGATATTTTAGAAACATGCAAGACTGTACTAGACTTTTATAAAAGAGGGGGGAAAAGGGTTTGAGTTGTGGCTACTTCAGCAGGTTTAAGCAGGAAACTGTGCTGGACACGGGCCACAGGCCTTCCAGGACTAGAGTTGAGTACCCCTGAGAGAGAGAGAGAGAGAGAGAGAGTGTGTGCTTGAGAGAAGGTAAGGAGTGGCCCTCTGCTCGGCCCATATGCTCCTCCACTCTACACTTTGGACTCGTTCTCTAAGTTGGCGATGTCCCCGTTGCGCTCTGCTTGCTCCTGGCCCTCGCCGCTCTTCTCCTTTTCCTGCTCCTCATCCTGCGAGTCCAACAGGCCCTGCTGGCTCAGTCTGCTGGCCACGCTCCAGGTGAGCGGCAGGCGGGCGCGGGCGCTCATCTCCGCCAGCTCGCGTGCGCTGCAGCTCGGCGTGTTGGTCTCGTAGATCTCGTGGAAGCTGTTGTAGTCCACCTCGTAGAAGCCGTCCTCCAGCGTCAGCACAGGCGTGAAGCGGTAGCCCCACTTGATCTCGCCGGCCACGTATGAACTGCGTGCCTGGCACGTCATCCCTGAGGAGAAACAAGGAACACTTAACAACTCCAAACTGAAGAGCAAATTTCCAAAACTCACTCAGTCCATAAGCATTTTTTTTCACGTTTTACTTGTTTTACCTATTAGAAAGCAATTCTTACAGGAAATCAGTAAATGGTGATGTCTTCACAGTATTCTAATTTTTTGAATTCCTGTTTTCGTGGGTTTTATGAACTGGAAGCCCAAATTATGTACAAATTAACAACTAGGTACTTGAAATCGTTTAAGTTGTGGGTCCTGAATCTATAATCTATGAAAGTGTAACGTTTTGAATGGAATTGTGGAAATAAATAAACTTTTCCATGATATTCTAATTTTTTGGAAAGGGTCTGTAAACAGCTCTGGAAAAAAAAATAAGAGACCACTGCAAAAATGTTCAGTTTCTTAGGTTTTGTCTTTTATAGGTGCAAGTATTGAACTGGACAGCTTTGCCGTAGTTTTTAAGAACTGCTGACCATATTTCTCCTAAAAATATATTTTTTTTAAAATCAGAATTTTAAAGGAATTGACAATATACCAAAATAAGAGAAATGATGCAGCGTTTACAGAACCTGAATAATTAGAAGAAAACAAATCTCTTGTTCACTCTTAAACAAAATGGCAATATTACCTTTGACGAACCTCTAGCAGTATTTTGCCATTTAACTGGTCACATTGCAAGAGGAGTGTTGATTACAGTAGTGTTTTTTTTTCCTCATTAAATAAGGTGTGATTCAGGTGATCAGTAATCAGTACCTCATAAATCAGTTTTAAAAAGAAATTGCAGTGGTCTCTTATTTTTTTCTGGAGCTGAATATTTACTTCTAATATGTATATAATTTTAATATACATATGATTAATAGCTTTTAAATATTTTGTTTCTGTATTTTTTGAAAGGTTTTAAATATTTGTTTTCAGCCATGATGCCTCAAGTGTTCACCAGTGTTTTTTAAAACAGGCCTATTATTAGTATGACAGGCCTATTATACGTATTATATGTTTGAATATAATTGAAATATGGTGTTTTGTCCATACTAGTGTTTTGAATATCATTTAAATGTGTTTCTTTCAGTTCTAGGAAACTGTCTAGCAAGTTATAACCTTTCCTAAGGGTCCATATTTCAAATATTGACACGCATGTAGACGTGCATGTATGCGAGTCTTCACAAGAAGAGGATGGTTAAGGCAGAATGTTCTGGAATCTGGAATGCTGCCCTCTGGTTCAGTTGCCTCACCTCTGAGCACGACAAAAAAAAACCTGGCAGCCGTCCAGCAAGGCTATGCAAAAACATCCAACACCTTGGAATGCACTGAACAGGCTGAGACCAGAAAGCGTTTCTACAGTCACTCCATTCGTGATTTCATGGCTGTTTTTTTCTCCCCACATTCCCGCTGATGAATGAGACTCACCCGATTGTTGGCCACACAGATAATATGTGCATAACAGCAGATCATGAGGAAGATGAGGGTGAAAAGTGGGATGTACCATCTGTAAGAAGACAAAGGCTGTTTACATAATGCTCCCAAAACAAAGAGAAAAGTATAAAACATAAACTTGCTTTGTGCTTAAACAGTAAACAATGTAAACACACAGGTCTCATATTCACACGTGTGCTTGTGCGCATTCACACTCTGTCACACTTGTCCTTACTGCCCCTGTAGAAAAGGCTGTCAGAATGAAATGTGACTTAGCTGTAAGTATGTCTCTGAATGTTTTACAGAGAACGAAAAGTACAGAAAGACAGTTTAGCAGGAGGGTTCCTGAAATTCCGGCTCAGGTAGCTCTACGTGTCTTTGTCCTCTGAACGAGAAAAGATGACGCAACCCACAAAGTTTCACCTGCCTATCTTCTGCTTTACACTAAACACAATATATAAAACATCTCTGAGGGTTATTCAGTAATCTCACAGCAAAACATGCATAGACAAATTTTATGTAACTTTATATAATCCATAATGTAATTTTATATAATTTTGTATATAATTATATATAATTTTATATATATTTTATATATAACCCATAATAAAAACATAAAAAAACAGTCATAAACAACCACATATTGTATACTGTATATACACATTTTACATATATGCCTGTGTGTTTATTTATTTGCATGTAGGATCAATGACTGTAGCCTCTGTTAATGCACAGTTGGCTCAATGCATCAATGGCAAAAGACCAGGGGCCATATTACAGAAACTTCCTATCTTAAATATAAAGTTCATTTTTCTGTAATACGGCCCCAGCACAAAACCACCACTGACGATGTTTATAACTAACACATCAGTGACACCAATAGCATGCACTGTGCTGATATACGTCTACCAGCAAGAGCAGCATTGCTGGGTTTTTCCAAATACTGTGGGCACTGCATTTTCAGTATACTTTCATAGGATACATACACTATATGGACAAAAGTATTGGGACACCTGACCATTACATCAGCAGGGAATTTAATGACACTGCATTGAAATACATAGACTTTAATATGGAGTTGGTCCTCCCCCTCTTCCACTCTTCTTGGAAGGATTTCCACAGGATATTTTCTGTTGGAATTAGTGAAGCATTAAGCAGCACTGGAAACAACTGGCCACCTGAATTCAACAATTAAGAGGTGTGTCCCAATACTTTTGTCCATTTAGTGTAAATGTAGCCTATACAAAGAGATGCATATAAACCCTTGTATGTACACTAGGAGTGCAGAACAAACAGTGCAGGTATCTTATATACGCATATCAGCACAACACACACTACCATGCGACCACTGTCAGTGTCTGTCATACAGAGAATAGTCCATCGCAAATCATTCTTGGTGAATATTTATTGTTACTTACATGCCAAACCTCCAAGCCACATGGTTATCTGTGATCCAGCTAAAGTGAGGATGCACAAAGGGGGAGGGAAATGAGTGGGGCTGGAATATTGTAGACATCGGTCATTTAGAGGTCATTAGGAACTCACCACCAGGCTCCAGCTGGGCCATAGCATCCTCTTATGAGTGGGAGACAGGACATAAGGAGAGGTACCCCCCATGCGACTATATGACAGGGTCTGAAAGACCAACGTAATTCAGTGAAATTGCGTAGATACAGATGTTTCGGAACACCTTGCCTTATTCAAAAGTTATCCAATTAACATTACTTAATCAAGGAAAACATCTTTATAGATTATGTTCATGTAACACAGATATTTACTGCGTGGTTAAACGTTCATCCTCGTCACGAAGAATGGGTGAGACAGTAAAAATCTGACACTTTCCTTTGAAACTATTGGTAACAGAACATAGAGAAAACCGAACATGTCTCAAAGGTGGTTTAAACAGGATGCTGATGATGACATCACAAAAAGGGTATAAAATGAGCCACTATTTTCAAGGTAGTGTTTTGGCCAAAAAAATGATCTTTGCAGCTTAATGTTAATTTACTGCAAAACCCACCAACACATGTTCATAACCCACAAAACATGTTCATTTATTAAAGATACTTTGGGGCAGTTGGTGGCCTAGTGGTTAGGGAGTTGCCTCTGCAATCAGAAGGTTGTAGGTTCGAATCCCAAGACTGCTAGCGTCACCACTGAGGTCCCCTTGAGCACGGTTCACGAGTGACTCTAAGGTGCCACTTCACTTTACTTTAAAAAAAAAAACTAGGTGTTCACTAGTGGCAGCCTTAGATGCTCTGCACACAGAAGCACATGTATTGCCTAATACTTATCATACACCACAACTTTCATCAGTTTGTCAACTGCACTCTGATTGGTTATTCACAGTTCCTTGCACAGTACTTCCGTTTATGATTGCTCTGATGGCAACCAGACATTTTCGAGCAGCCGACACAACTGCAAACATGTACAAATGCAATGTGGTCAGCTTGGTTATATTTATAGTCTAACTTAGATAAGCTTCAAAACTATTCACAACTTCCGATATCAGTCAGTTTCTTGTAAAATAATTAGGGGTGTCAAGCGATTAAAAGATATAAATCAAATTAATTACAGGCTCTCAGAATAATCTAAATTAATCACAAATTTTTTGTAGAAAAAGTATTTACAACAAAACTTTTTAAAATTGTTCACGTGCAGTAATAGTCACAACCAAAATTACTGAGGGAAAAATATACGCTGAGGAAAGAAAATTAAAAATGCTTCAGCAATAGCAAAGATAGAACTAAGTCAATCTAAAAGGTGCAGTTTGAGACAATATACAGACAACCACGGACATCAGAAGCATTTTAATCTGTGGGGTCTGGAATGGGGTGGGGGGTGTGAGGGAGTAGTAGCATAGTGTTTTCCCGGGGCGGGGGGGCAGGCTTGTTTCACTCATACAAAATGCTGGGTGGGGGACGAAACTAATTATTTTTAAAAGTCGCCTCCTAATATAATGGTTCCGGTGCCCATGCATATAAGGCATCTCAAGCCTAGGATCAGGGGGTGTTCTGGCTCGGACTGCCGGGTTCGCTCCTAAACCCTTTGCGTTTAGGTGAAATTTTAGATGTGATGTACTTCGATCAGTGCTGGTAATTTTGGGCCAGGCAAATGATGGTAAATTTGGGCCGGGCAAGTCATTTTGGGCCAGGCAGGTCATTTTGGGCCGGTGCGAAATCCCGTCAGAACCCCCCCCCTTTGGAACAACAGCTTGGTGGCCGGTCTAGGCTCAAAATGCCCGGTCATATTTAAAAAAAAAAAAATGTGATAAAAAAAATTCCTCACTGCATGAACTGCAGATAACAATACTCCTATCAACTGTTCCGTCTGTTCGTTTTTAAATGTAAACTTTTCCCTCACTGGGACGAGCAGCGCGTTCTCATCTTAATTTTACAGCACCTGTGGCCAGAACGGGGTGGGGGCTCAAAGTCACATGGTGCGATTAATCAGCTTTTTTGATTAATTAATTACAGAAACATTAACGCTAATTCGACACCCCTAAAAATAATTATTTTCTCCCACCTAGATGTTTATTAAAACTTAAGTGTTTCAATGCGTATTTGAAAAGCTATTTGCCATCTGTGGAGGAAAGTACACAATTCGCCCACCACTCCTGACTTGAATTTAACCTAAAGCTGGGCAAATTTCCAACGTTAAACAGACTTCAAGACACTAAACCTCAGATTATTATATAATTATTGTATAATCATATTATATTATATAAAAGATTAAGTCTCGCTTTTTGTTGTGGTACAATTAAAAATAATCAACCCGTGAATGCTACTTTTTCTTTGCCCAAAAAATCAAACTTTGTGTGTCTCCAAACACTGGCTTTATAACAACCACGCAATCACATCTTGCATTTTCTCACGGAAATGTATAGAGTTTCAACTGTCCTTTAGTTGTAGGCGCTCAACAAATGATACAAAACTTGCTCTTTTCTTTCTCTGTAACTTAAAAAGCTTGAAACCCTCTGCAGCGCATCTTCAAAGTAATTTATAAAGCCTTAAACACAGCCTGTACAGACTATGTCTAATCTGCTCTGGTGTCACATTAGCTTGATAAAAAAATGTAAATATTGCATGGGGAAGTGAAATCAAATCAATATTTAGATGCAGAAGGTATACTGGAAAAGAACAGGTGTAACATTCAGTCTTGATTACATTATGAAGAAAACACCTTAATTGGATGATGGTAATCGGCTGTGAATGTAACTGGAGTCTAGGTATCCCTAAACGTCTGACGGCAGGTAAACGTATTCTTTACTAAATGTGTGTCTGTGTGTTTCTCACATCTCTAGATGTTCAGTCCTCATCTCCTTGACCAGGTACAGGTAGAGATTTAAAGTGATGAGACATACCCAGGCCAGCGCACTCCAGTCTGCAACACACATCACAATCACAGCAGTCCATCACAGCCGACACACCTCAGATCCAACAATGCAGACAGACCACACACCTGAACACGCTACGACTTCCTATCACTTCAGGAGATAACAGCTATACGTGTTAGCATCATATCTGACCTCTCACACTCTCTCGCACACACCATAGTCAAACTCACCAAAATATGTTAGCCACCAGGCTTGAAATACACACAGAGAAACCTCTGGATGAGACTCTCCCTGTAAAAAGAAAAAATAACATGAGAAAGATTTCTACCCCTTCTTAGAAGCGAGGGAATAAATCTATATAACAATTTGGAGCTCCCCGAGTTTTTCAAAACTCCCTGAGTTACTTAAAGTACTCTCACAAAGAAACAAAAATTACTCTATTATGGAGGAGAGTGGATTGATTATATAATATTGATCATTTGCACAATTTTTTGAATGTTGTTTTTATGTGTGTAATCTATGTGTAATTTGAATTCTACAAAATCTGGAGTCTCGTCTCACTGTATACAGTAATCCCCCACTTTTCATGGGGGTTACGTTCCAAGAGCACCCGCGTGTAGTCAAAAACCACGTTGTTGTGTTTTGGTTAAAAAATGCCAAAAAATGCCTAAAAATGCCTAAAAATGCCAATTTTTATAGTGTTAACCCTAAATATGCCCCCAAATATGCTCCCAGAACACTTTAATTTAATTTTAAATTTGGTTTAATGCATTATCCTTAAAGAAAATGTAACGGTAGACCCATATTCGCCTCTTTTTATGTAAATTCCCTGCCGAGATATGCAACTGGGAAGGTCACTGGTCAAAAGTATTGAGACACCGTGGCAAGTTGAGCGGTTTTCGGGGAATAACCCCTGATCTACTCGGGCTAAAAATACAAATGAGGGCTCGCTGGAAAGGTCTCCTGGAGATCAATTGAATTGTGGAGTTTGAAGTGTCTGAGTGCTTGCACCGCAGAGAAATCGCGCTTGGAGCATGGGGGCTCAACTACGGTGGCCCCTAGAGACAAAACACGAACAAAAGAAAAAGCAGAAACAAAATGAAAATGTTCTGCAAATTAGAAAACGCAAAAAAAAGAAAAAGCAGAAACAAAATTAAAATGTGCTGCAAATTAAAAAAGACAAACAAAATAAAAAGCAGAAACAAAATTAAAATGCGCTGCAAGTCAAAAAAGACAAACAAAAGAAAAAGCAGAAACAAATTAAAAATGTGCTGCAAGTAGACGATTCCAAACCGGAAGTGCTCCACGACGCTAGGGGGCACGGTAAGCTCAGTTTGCATAAGCAACAGCTTGCTTGTTGCAAACAACCTCGAATTGGACACTGTTGTGTATGACCCATAAGCTCAAAAAAGGCAAGGGTTGGAAAAGAACACAACTCTAAGGGGAAGGTAATTAACCAAAATATTGTTTTGTTTGAATTTGTACGGCGTGTTTGTGATTATTTCTTCATCTGTGTAGCGACTGGGCCACATGAGCTCACCACGCCCTAGCACTTCCGGTTTGGATCGTCTATTTGCAGCGCATTTTCATTTTGTTTCTGCTTTTTCTTTTTTCTTTTTTGACTTGCAGCGCATTTTCATTATGTTTCTGCTTTTTCTTTTCTTTGTCTTTTTTGACTTGCAGCGCATTTTCATTTTGTTTATGCTTTTTCTTGAATCCGTGACTCCTGGTCAACGTAAAACGGCGGGGGGGGGGTTACAGTAATTCACTGTGGTAGAGGTGCCATAAGCAAAAATAATTCACAGTCTTCAGAATGTTTTAAGAAGGTTCTAAAGTGCCGGACCAGTGAAAATAATTGGTAGATGGTAGATAATTTGTGCATTTATTAAAATGTTTTAAGAAACAATTAATTTGTTTTAAAATCTGTATCAGTAACCATTTTCATGTTGGCCAAGCCCTCGTGTGTATAAGAGAGAGAGAGAGAGAGAGAGTGTGAGTGAGTGATTGTGTGTGCACTCAGTTGCTCCCCTTGATCCCCTATCACATCTCACCTTGTATAGCTGGTACTGATGAAAGTGCAACCAGAGGCATTAGACACACTGAAGAAGAACAATACTGACACATACCCTAGAGAGACAGAGAGGGAGAAAGCGGGAGAAGGATAGAGAGAGGGATAGAAAGAGAGACTGAGATAAACTGAGTGTGTATTGGCTGTGTTGTCTAGCTAAAGCAGTTTGACTTGTGTCAGGGCTTACTGCCTTGTTAGATACTTTCAGCTTTCTATCTACACCACAATAAAATTACGAAACACTCACTATTATAGCAGTGAACTAGCAGTCATATCAGTCAAGTGTTAGTTAAAAATGTAAAATTACGGTTGCCAGTCAACATTGTGTGTTGGGTCTTAAAATTGTCTAATTTTTTAAAATCAAATAATCAGCCTGATGTGTGCTATTTCGTCGTAAATATTAATATCCTAGAGCTTTAAAAACAGGATGTTTATTTAAAAAAATGTTCTTCCTCCAATCTTTTGATACCGTGATGTCAGGCGGTACACACACATCCCACTTAAACACAAACTATGCTGAAAAATCCATGCTGCAAATAGAATATTGATCACAGCACATCACCTCTCTCCCTCCTTGCCCATTTTCTGGTCATATCTGCCAGATCCTTGCGCTACACTTAAAGTACAGGAATTACACTTGTTTTCTTCCGCAGGCACCACAGCGCTCTACCTCTTCCTTCTTATGCATCCCTCCATCTCCAGCAGCTTCCCCAGTTCCAAAACATTTGAAGAGGTGCAGTTCTTCAACACCAACAACTATCACAAAGGGATTGACTGGTAAAGGCTCTGTGTGTATGATTGGATTTTTGTGGACCTTCACATTGAGTATGAGCATTCAGTGAGAGGGAGCAATTATTTATATTCTTTTACACACTGTTATTTTAAATACTTCCAGTGTACATATCCGCCTCACATTTACACACAATTATGAACAATTATGAAAAATGATTTAAAAAGGTAAAAACATTGCAGGACATTTTTTTGTTTAGCAATTATTTGTTAGGTTCTAAGAAAAAATCTGCAAACAACTGAGGCTGCGAACTCTGAATCGCTACTTCACGGAGGAACACTATACATCCATTTTGTAAAAGAATCTATTGCCACAATGGACCAAAATGCTCATGTGCACATATTTCCAGATCACTTTTCTGCACTGTTTTTGTGTCCTCATTAAGGTACATGGAGTTTTTCCCCGTGCCATCCAATGTCAGCACAGACTTTCTGTTTGAGAAGAGCGCCAACTACTTCCCTGCAGAGGACACACCCAAAAGAGCTGCTGCATTGTTGCCCAAAGCCAAAATACTCACACTGCTCATCAACCCTTCTGATAGGGCCTACAGCTGGTACCAGGTACATTTCCAATCAATTGCAGAACAATAACCAATTTCAGATCTAAAGTGGCATGGTATTGTGTGTGCAGCACTGGCACAGGTGTGTCAGGCACAGCTCTGTTGCTGGAGTTTTTAACACACCAGTGTCACAGCTATTGTGAGTGGTCCACGACCTGACAGTAACCCCAATAACAAGAGTGGCTCTATGGACCACTGATGTAGGGCTAGAGGATGACTAATACAAACTGTGCATGAATAGATGACTCAACCAATCTCCAGCAAACAGGTGTTTCCAATAAAAAAGTGGCCACTGAGTGTAGTCCATAGGGATGCTAAAGACAGGCTCATTGTGATGATTGTGATTTGGAGCCTAAAGATGCTGTATGTTAAAGAGAAGATTGATACACTGAGGAGGGGAAAGTCAATGCCACATTACATTAACATCACCACACACTCCGCCTTTTAAACCTACTACTTGAGCTCATTCAGCAAGGTCAGGTCTTTGTGCATGTTTCTGAATGTGGATTTTGTATAAATCAGCAACCATGAAGAGTTTCTCTTAGTCTGTGATGTGTTTGGGATTATAGCGATGAATGTGTTTATATGCATACAGCCATGTGTTTGTTTCTAGCCTCAAGATGTTAGCATGAGAGAGAGAGAGAAATCTCATCAGCACTGAGCCTCAGGAGGTCCTAGCATGGAATTATTACCAAAAGAGACCATGGAAAAAAGAGAGAGCACTTTGGATCCGAATGCCCCTGTTAAAGTGTGTGTGTGTGTGTGTGTGGCACAGGGTACTAATTCCATATTCACTAGTTAATGTGTTGTACTTTTCCTATACCTGAACACCAGTCTCTAGCAGTGGTTGATTCTTTTGGCTGGTGATGGGATTTCTGAAGAAACTAAAGCCTCAAGAAGTTTTCACACAGAAAGACATATTGTTTTACAGCAGTTTTAACATAAAGTTCTGGCCTAAAATCATCAAATCATGGTGTACAAAAGAAATTGAAAGTAAAAAGACATGTAGGTTTACTGATGGTTTAGGAGAGTAGAAAATGGCTGGTGTTTGTGTTGCAGACATCACAAAATACAGTATTAAAATACAGGTTCCATTAATCCCTTCAAAAGATCACAAGATTTTAGCACTTTTGAAATACAACACATTCTAGATATTCATTTTATTAAAATTTCAGTGTCAGAGTGAAGAAACCTGTGAAGAAATCCTGCGCTGGCATCATATTACAATAACTTGATGCACATATTTGCAACCAGATTTATTCCAAACTAGTGTAAGAAACCATTTGAAAATGTAATGGTGTTTTGAGCAACAAACAGAGAGGGTGTGGTGTGCTTGTTTGAGAATTGAGGTCGCAAGTGGTTTGTTTTATATTTAGATAGCATTTCTACTGTGTATCTAAATTTCAGAAATTTGACAGGTAGTTATATTTTGTAACAGACAAATCAGTAAAGCACTGTTTAACTAAACCTACTGGAGTCTGTTTAATTTTTGGCCAATAAATTGCGTCTTGAGTGCCTTAAAATATGCCCAGGCGAGTAAGTAATCAAGTACTTTGTTTTCAGTTATGTTTCACTTGTGCTGCACTCACATTCCTCCTTTACCACGGCAGCACCAGAGGGCTCACGAGGACGGAGTGGCACTCCGCTTCAGTTTCTACGAGGTGATTTCAGCCAATCAGCACTCTCTGGCTGAACTGCGCTCACTGCAGAATCGCTGCCTCATCCCTGGCCTCTACGCCACGCACCTGGAGAGATGGCTCACCTACTACCCACCCAGCCAGGTATACACACTCTCACACTACAGACTTCGACCTTAAACGATAACTTAGCATAAAATGTATAAAATGTCATCCAAAATTATATAATAATAATAATGAAATAAATAGGTAGTAATGTTCAGTTGGGATACATTTACATTTACGGCATTTAGCTGACACCCTTATCCAGAGCGACGTACATCAGTGCTCAAGTAGTCTACATCTGTTTCTTACACTCGTAAGCAAAACTCAAGATCATTGTCTGCTATTCAACCATGTTACTGCATGCTCAGTACGCCTAAACGCTCAGTGCTACTAAACACTTGTGCAGCAATATCTAAACACATGACAAAGAAAAGTCAGAAGTTAAGAAAGAAGTAAGGAAGGAATGGGGATACGGGATTTTTTAAAAATAAAACAAGAAATAAACATCAGACACAGTTAGTCACCAAGGTGCTCCTTGAAGAGGTGGGTCTTCAGGTGATGCTTGAAGACAGCGAGGGACCCCGCAGATCTGATCGGAAGTGGGAGTTCATTCCACCACTGGGGGGCAGAGACTGAGAAGAGTCTTGACGTATGTCTCCCTCTCCTTTTGAGCAGTGGGGGCTCAAGACGAGCCATGCTTGAAGCCCTGAGAGGACGAGAAGTGACATGTTGTTTGATCAGTGCTGTTATGTGTGGGGGTGCAAGTCCGTTCTTGGCCTTGAAAGCAAGTGTTAAGGAATTAAACTTAACACGAGCAGCCACAGGGAGCCAGTGGAGGCTCTTTAGTAAAGGTGTGGTGTGAGTGAACTTGGGAACATTGAAGACTAACCTTGCAGCTGCATTCTGAATCAGCTGAAGTGGTTTGGTTACCTTCTGTGGAAGCCCAGCCAGTAAGGAGTTGCAATAGTCCAGTTTGGAGATGACCAGAGACTGGAAGGGAGAGAAACAAGTTGATTTGTTTATACTCTCATTCCTTTCCAAGACTTTGGAAAGGAATGAGAGACGGGATACTGGTCTGTAGTTGTTGACATCTAAAGAGTCCAGTGATGGTTTCTTCAGAATTGGTGTGAACACAGCAGACCTGAAAGCGGATGGAACATGGCCATCAAGGAGCCGTTGATTATGTAGGCAATAGATACCAAAAGATGGTTTACACATGCATGCTCACTTCTTCAAGGCTAGGATCTAATCTGCGATGCGTGTGTGTGTGTGTGTGTCTAGCTGATGATAATTGATGGGCAGCAGCTGCGGAATGACCCTGCAGCTTTGATGGACGAGGTGCAGAAGTTTCTGGGTGTTTCTCCATACTTGAACTACTCCCAGGCACTCATGTGAGTTTAATATGCAAACACACTCACACAGACACTCACTAATACGCACGCACATACACACACACACACACACACACACACACACACACACACACAATCATGATGAATTTGAAGTCTAATGAATGACAAATGCAGTGTGCTGCTGTGGATCATTTTTCCATCCTCCTCATACATCCCCTTATACATTTCCAAAGTGAATGAGATGAGTTAGGATATGCGCTAATCCAGCTACAACCCATTAATATTCCACCTGACAAGAGGATTAACTTCATCAGGAATTTGTAATTAAAACGACTCATTAAACATTCCTCCCTCTCCCTTTCTGCCGTTTAATTAAGAACTGCTCAGCTTCTCCGTTCTCTAGTGGTTTTCAGGCCTTTCTAGAGCCAATACAGGAAAACACGTTAATCTCAGGATATGCAAGGTGCCAAAAGCTACTCACAATTTAAACTTCTCTCTTTCTCACAAACAAGTAAGTTGCTTTATGCAATACTATATGTATTTATATGCATATTTGTATGTAATAATAATAACATGTACCAAATACTTCAGTTATAAGGTTAAAATATAAAAAATAGGTGAAGTGAAAGACATGGATTTCCTTGTTACACTGGCACCTGTAAGATAGTTTAGGCAGCAAGTGAAGAGCCAGTTCTTGAAGTTATTGTGCTGGAAGCAGGAAAAATGGGCAAGCGTAAGGATCTCAGCGACTTTGACAAGGGCCAAATTGTGATGGGGTGTTCCCGATATGCAGCGGTTAGTACCTACCAAAAGTGGTGCAAAGTTAGACAGCCTTTGGCGATGGGTTATTTTTATGTGTCTGGTCCCATCCCACAGAAGAGCTGCCATACAGCTGTTGAAAAAGTGAATTCTGTCTATAATGGAAAGACGTTAGAACACATAGTGCTCCACAGCTTAATCTGTATGGGGCTGCATAGCCACAAACTGGGCAGTGTGATGCTCTGGGCAATGTGGGTCCTGCTGGGAAATGTGGGTGTTACTTTGACATGTACCACTTGCCTAAACATTTATCAGACCAAGTACAGTCCTTCATGGCAACAGTATTCCTTAATGGCAGTGGCCTCTTTCAATAGAATAATGCACTCTGTCACACTGCAAAAAATGTTCAGGTTTGAGGAACATGACAAAGAGTTCATGGTGTTGACTTGGCCTCCAAATTCCCCTGATTTCAATAAAATTGAGCATCTGTGGGATGTGCTGGACAGACTAGTCCCATTCATGGACATCCCACCTCTCCGTACCTATATGTAATAATGTGCCACATTTAGTTGGATATTTTCTGTTGTGTTCCTACAAAGACAAGACAGTTTGTCCTGAAATTATACAGAAACACACCCTCATGTTATGATTTTGCCAGTTTCACTAAAAGATGGTTTGTGTGGCAGGGTAAAAGGCACATTCCACATTCAACATCTGGGTCCAGGAGTAGTGTGAGACTAATAGGACATCTGAAAGGAAAAAAGAGCATATAATTGAAAGTGAGGCTACATGTGCGTACATGCGAGAGAGAGTACTGGCAGGGATGATTTCTCTTTGGGTGTGTTTGCTGTTTAGGGTTGAATGTTCATGTGTGATCTGTGTTTTGCAGCTAAGCCAGTCGACTAATTAACACCCCTGCCTACACATCCAAATACATCTACCCACACACTCACACTGCTGAGAGCGGTGTGAGATTGCTGATGTGTGTGTATGTGTGTGTGTGTGTGCACTTATCAAACCAAACCATGTCTCCTCTGACAGCCAGACAAGGTTACAGCTGACATCTGTCAGCCTGAGATGGGAGCGGGTGTGTGTGTGTGTTGAGTGCATGTGTTGCTGAGTTTTCCATGTGGGGCGGATTTACTTCTTGGAGACTGTCAAGATGAAATGGGACAAGATGATTGAGTTCTCATCCCTCATCTCTCTCTCTCTCTCTCTCTCTGTCTGTCTTGCTCCTTTTTCTCTCTCTCCCTCTTTAGGTTTGATCCTCAGAAGGGCTTTTGGTGTCAGTTGCTGGACGGAGGCAGAACCAAGTGCTTGGGCAAAAGCAAAGGCCGCAAATACCCCCCAATGGACACTGAGGTATTTCACAATGCAAAATGCTCATTCACACATTTGGATAAATGTAAGTATAATAAAATAATAAATTAGAAGATGCAACTTATTTTAACAACAGTAATAACAGCTCAAGAGGCGCAAATGGATCAGTTGGCTGATAACATTGACTTAAACTGATAATGTAACATTTCAATTCAAAACTGACATTCCAGTTATAGCTTACAGTATACAAATATTTACAAATAAACCAGGTGAAATTCAGTTGTTCATTAACAGGGTTACAGTCAGGATTATCAACTCCATCTTGTTCTATTACTCTGCAACCCATAGCACATTCTACCCTGACTGAGCTTAGTAACACAGAAATTGGCGCTTGGCATGTTGCCTGTGGGGACTGCATGATGGTACGTAATTATTAAATAAATATGTACAGTCTAACAACTGTAAAATTGACAGTAAATTTAAGAGCACAACATAAAGTGGGGACAGCTTAAGCCGCGGCGCCACTCAGCGTCCCCTGGACTGGAAGACTCCCTGCATTGCTAGCGTTAGCCATGTTAGCTAGCGGGTGCCGTTTCAGATGCCGTGCAGAACGCCGGTACTGTTCCTGTACTTTAACACCGACTTGCAGGTTGTGCAGGTCTCCGTGCTGTTTGTGTGTCTAGAGTGAAGGATCTCCACACATGTGATGTGTGTCTGTCTCCTCTGCTGCCGTGTCTCTCGCCTTGTTGTTATTCACATTTCACTCTAAGCGGCAACGGTACCGCCCCTTTTATGAAGGGACTACAATAATTGGTTAAGTTCCGGAAAGTGTGTCAGCGTCAGCCAATCAGAGGCAGAGACTGCATTGTGTGTACAAGCGCACAGAGAGAGGAAAAAAATCACGACTAGTCGACTTCTATCAGGCAGAGTCCACTAGTGCCTCTGAAGTCGACAAGTCGACTTTTGTGTTAATGCCCTAGTGTGTGTGTGTGTGTGTGTGTGTGTGTGTGTGTATGTATTGGAATGAAACCCAGTAGAATCTGGACTGTGCCGTATCTCACCGATGGCCTGGGCCAGGGCGATCACGACCTCCTGACATGTGGTGACCTCGGTGACCCCGCAGACGATGCGCTGCACTCCGTCCACCCACACCTTCAGCTCCATGCCTCTCATCTGGCGGACGTCATTCTCCCTGTCCTCTCAGACCCATAACATCTTCCACAGCTCAGACCCTTCAGAACACAACCAACAAACACACACACGCACATAAACACACACACACAGTGTTAATACAGTACAGTGAACCTCCGGTTAATCACAGATCCGCAGTTGCCGCTTCAGTCTCTCGCGGATTCTTTCTGAGAACAGAACTAGTAATTTGCTGAAACCCTCGTACTAACGCGGGAACTGCAGATACCCTCCACATTTTTTTTGCTTTTTGGGCCTTGTCCACCATGCCCCCTCGTCCTCATGCTGGTTGTTTATGTTTGGTTACCAAGGCAATCAGACACCTGAACAGAATGAAGCTCCGCTGCTCAGCGCCACCCCAAACATAAACAACCAGCACGAGGATGAGGGTGCGTGGCCCAAACATAAACAACCAGCACAAGGATGAGGGGGCGTGGCCCAAACATATACAAGCAGCACAAGGACGAGGGGGCGTGGCCGACGAGGTCCAAACATAAACAACCAGCAC
>JBBPCY010000082.1:6277423-6289162 GCA_037974405.1 Brachyalestes nurse
TATATATGTGTATGTGTGTGTGTTTTTGTGTATATATGTGTATATATATATATGTGTGTGTGTGTGTGTGTGTGTGTGTACATGCGCACACTCTGTGTCTGTATCTCTGCTCCGTGTCTCAGAGAGAGAAAGTGTGCCTGCGGGGGTGTGTGTGTATGTGTGTGACCTCCCGCCTTTAAGTTCAGAGGTATTTCACCATTTCAAGACGCACTTTCTATATTTATAGTTATATTACATTATATTGAAATGTAGCTTAATTTACGTTCATATTTCTTACAAAATTAGTAAATTATATTTTTCTTGATAATATAGCTCTAAAATGCTAAAATATATATAAGTATTGCTTTCTGTACTTTTAGTTTTCCTTTGTCAGAAGCTAGTATGAGTTCTTTAGCGGTGGTTTCACTGGTGGACTTTGGGGGGTTGGGTGGGTGGACGGAGGTGGTTTTAAAAAGTTTCCTAAAGTGGCTGCTGGCTGCCCTTCACATAGTAAGTGCCCTCTAGGGTGCCCCTTTATGCAATAAATGTAAATGATGTGCCCTGTAGAGCAAAAAACATAAAAATCACCCTTAATGGGGGTGTAGGGACATGTTTCAGCGCCCTATAAGGTGCTCCTACAATGGTCTAAACATGATTTCCCAGAAGGTGACCTTTCAGTACTGTTAAGAAGTGTCACCCCTATCTTTAACTGTATCAACTTTATAGCCAAGAAAATGGTATTTTCTGTTATTTAGGGTATTCCTACAGGTGTTCTTCTAATGAAGAAGTGCTACATCAGAATAAATGTGTTGCAGTGCTGTGAAGGGTGTTCCTACATGCATGAGAAAGTGGGGAGGTTTTCTGATGGATACCCCTCCAGTGTAGAAAAATGTGGTGCCATGTAGGTACAGTTACAGTGGGATAACTTTAGGCACCCTGAAGATTCCTTTCTCATAAAGTGCCCTCTTAGATGACCTTCTAAGTGAGAAAACACTGATTATGTGTGCTTATAACTGAGAGGGAAAAAGAAAATAAGATGCAGTGCGCTACAGTCTCACCTACAATGTACCCTCTAAAGGGCAGGCTTTCCCAGTGTGGGTGCCATGATGAGAGTCTAGGGGTTGTTGCCTGATATTTACGATTCAAACCTCTTCTTTGAAGTTGTAAAGACTGAGTTTAAACCAATGATGCATTACTAAATACTACGGTGTGTACAACAGTCAGCCACAACATTACAACCACAGAGAGATGAAGTGAATAACATAGATAGTCTTATTACAATGGCATCTGTCTTGGGGTGGGGTATAGTAGGCAGCAAGCAGTGTGTTGGAAACAGGAAAAAAAGGGGTTTAAGTACCTGAGTCAGCGCATCTCCAGCAGGTTTTATGGAAGATTCCTGGTATGCTGTGATTAAGTATCTAGTAAATGTGCCTAGAAAAAAAAATTAACTGCAGCTGTTACCCTGGACATCCTGGCTAGGAATGTTGTAAAATTACTGAAGCTGAGGGTACCCTTTCCCCAATAATGAGTGAGGTTCTTCAGGGTTTCATCCGCACATTATCCGTTTTATTTGTATCTCTAATACGGTCATGTGAAGTTTTTAATGCTTTCATTCGTTACATTAATGTTTGGTGCTTAACTTTGCCCTGTTGACCTTGTTCTGGATTATGTATGTTTGTATTCTCTCTCTCCTACACAGACTGGCGAGTGTAGAGAAGTGTCTCATTACCTGTATGTAAGTTGGCCAGATTTTGGGGTTCCAAAGTCTGCTTCAGCCATGTTAGATTTCCGGGCGCAGGTGAAACAAAGGCAGGATTTTGCATTGCAGACGTTGTATCCTGATTGGACGGGACCAGCTGGGGGTCCTCCTATAGTGGTTCATTGCAGTGCTGGAATTGGAAGGACAGGTAGGCTCAGACTTGCTCTTTTTGCTACAGTTGTTTCGTACCCCAGCATTACAACGTGATGCAGAATCCCTGTCTAGCTTCAAAAACCTCCTGAAGACTCATCAGACCTCATCTGGGCAACGATTAAAGTTGTGATTAATCACATGTTTTTCTGTAATTAATCGCATAGTTATACACAAATTAAATAATTAATTCAAAAGTAGTGTATTGCTCACCTTGATTTTTGAAGTATTGCTATATGAACAAAAGTGTAATAACATTCGGTTTGCAAATACTTTAAATGAATAAGGAGCTTTTTAACAGCAGTTAATGTATCTTGTATATTTCAACTTTAAGATTATTAGAATCTAGGGGTGTAACGATATGCCCAGGTCACGATACGGTACGTGTCTCGATACTGGGTTAACGATACGATATGTATCACGATATTTTGAACAAAATTTCTAAATGAAACTGAAATTAAAATAACAGATTTATTTCAAAAACGTTAACCCATTACAATAACTTTCTTTGTTGTACGTACAATACACATTTCAAGGTTTAATAAAAATTCTGTATTCAAAACAATAACTGAATGTTATTTTCTGAGCTGGGAGACGTAAGAGAGGCAGCAGGGGTGATCTGGATCCGAATAGGGCTGGAAATACAGATGATAATGGTGGCTGGGTTTATTTGAGAAACCAGGAAGTGTATCAGGGCTTTGATGAGCCTGTTGGTGTATAAACGTTATGATGTCATAATATGCAAATTACATAAGTACTTTTATACTCCACATAAACTTTGGGTCATACCCACCATTTTACTAATTTACAATAAGTCTCTATCTTTAACCCCTTTTAAGCTACAAGCTTTTGAAATATTGATGTCAAAATCTAGGTTAAAAAAAACTGGCGCTTAAAGGGTTAAACTGCCGTCATATCGCAACGGTATCGCCAACACTCAACAATACATATCGTGACATTTTTGTATCGCGATATATCGTGCCGCGATATATTGTTACACCCCTAATGGAATCAAATTCAAATATAAAACCAAAGCTTTTGCCAATGCAGGGCATTCACAATTTATGTAGTTTGTTATAGAAAGGCCCCCCAGAGCATGGGCGATGGAACCATTATAGCAACTGAAAAAAGGGACCAACTCCATTTTAAAGTCTATGTATCTAAATGCTGTTATTAAAGTCTTTTTTGGTGTAATGATCAGGTGTCCCAATACTTTTGCCCATATAATACGGACAAAAGTAATTGGAGCGCACTAAACTTTCAAAATAATCAGATTTAAAAAAAAAAAAACTGTTAACGCACGATAAAGTAAAACATGCCCAGTCTTACTTTTTAGCACTTACAACCGTCCTGTGGTTCTCTGTCTTGAAATTTGAGTTTGAGTTTTTCCAAATGAATGTTCTGTAATCTATAGTAACAACAGTACGCTGACAACAGTAAAGATGCACGTGAATATCTAAGGCTGATTGTGATTTCTTTACAGCCAAATTGGTTGATTGGTCCCATTTTTGAAGCTCATACTATGGGGGCTAAATGAACACACACAGTTTCTAAGCTAAACTTGCTACGTGAATAATGTTATTTATTTTTTTGGGCCAAACTGGCATTTTAAGTTCGCGAATAAAAAATCAATTGCCTACTTATGTGACATGAATCAAATCAATTGCTGATGAACTTATTATTATCTACAGGTAATTACACAGTCCTTTTTCTTAGTATATTGGACCCTGATGGGTTCAAGCTTATTCATGATGTACAAAACTAAGCTACTACGTTTTAGTACTATTTTTTGCACCGATGACTGTTTTTAACAGGAAATCTGAAAATTGTGTTGTGGCAATGAATTTGACACAATATATCAACATTTCATTCATCAACATTTTTTTTACAAAAGTAGATTTAAAATGTTCCTTTTCTTTGCAACAGCTGTTCAGAACAAGCTGTTCTAATTTGACTTCAGTAAACTTTATTCACTAGGTAACATAATTTACAAGGATAAATATTGATTTCTATTTATTTTAATTTATTTATTTGATAATATTCATCTTTCTAAACTAGCAAAGTTTGCAGATTTCTGGTTCGACGCAAAGGTTTTTGATGTTGTTGTCACCTATAAATAAGTTCTTCCATGAACACTGCTGATACAATAAATGAAATATGTGAAACATTTGATTCCCAGAACTGTTTTATATAGATGATAGACTGTATATTGATGATGTCTGTATACATTCTTTATAATTTGAACTTAACCTCGTCCTCCATGCACTCTCTGCACTGGGCTGCCCTTTCCTCAGGTACGTTCTGCACGTTGGACATTTGCCTCTCGCGGCTGGAAGACATCGGCACGGTGGACGTGAAGCAGACGGTGCGGCGGATGCGCACGCAGCGCGCCTTCAGCATCCAGACATGGGACCAGTACTACTTCTGCTACAAAGCGGTGATCGAGTACGCCCAGCAGACCGGCCGCCTGCAGCCCGTGGAGTGGTCCGACACAGAGCTGGAGACGGACAGCGAGTGAGAGACGCCGACTGTGGATCACAAACAGCAAGGAAAGAGGGACAGAGAGTGAGACGGGAAGGAAGAGGCACTGAAAGAGAAGAGATGCACTTGGTGCTCTTTTACTCCTCCCCGCAACTCTCCCCGTACGGAGTTACCCTGCGTCCGTGTTCGGCTTTTTTCCTCACTGGGAGAACCACAGAAAGATGAGGGAGAAAAGGGAGGAGGAGAGAATTCCTTTATCCTGCCACTTTTCAAGCCCTTTTTTAACAAAAAACAAAAAACAAACAAAAAATAAACAGAAGAAAAGATCAACTCTGATCCAGAAGAGGTCAGTGAACGTGGCTTGGTGTACGAGTTGTAGCATTTTTTTTTCCTCAATATTGACTTGCACATGTGGAATGACAAACTTGATATATTACGCAGTTTACTCGTTTCCTTTTCTTGTACTCCTGCTTACGATATTCAGATTTCCGTCACACGACATGGGGTTAATCTCACATAGTTTTTTTTCCCCGAAAATGGTGTGAAATTGTAAAGCGTAAAACTTGAAAAAAAATCAGCAAAACAATAAGTGTCTGAACAGGTTCCAGGTTACACCTTTTTTTTTTTTCCTCTCCCAAACGTATACTAACCCTCAAGCCAAAGGTATCGTATCGAATGCTTGGATGTATCTGTAATGATCATTGTGACTTAAAACCTTGTATATTCTTGTAATATAGATTTATATATTGTGCATAACAACCTTTGGAGAAAAAAAGCCTTGTTTTAATATATACTCGATGTTCAGAAGTATATATAAATATATATATAAATATATGTTGATCTAGAACAATAAGAAAGGGGCCGGAGTTTTAAGATATCGGGACAAATACTATGCTATATATCATATAATCTATATGAGTTCTGGTCCTGCATCCTGTTTTGATTCGTTCCGTTTCCTTACTTGATGATTATCCATCAACTGGCCTTAAATCCAGGGCTTATATTCACCAAGTGACCCAGAATAGGAGGGCTGTTAAGAGAAGAGTCTTTAGATTGTGGTGTTTTTTTAGACTCTGAAGGAGCCTGGTCTTGCATTGATGTCTACAGTTTGTGCATTTTATGCATGTGTGTCTGAGAGCACATTTGCTCAGTGGTGACGTTCTTTCCTTCGTTTGAAATGTCAAGTGCATGCCTGTCACAACCGAAACAGCCTACGAAACCGTTTTAGTCGTAAAATGCACCAATTGTAGTTTCGTTCCTTAACTTTGTGGGCTCGGATTCTTTGTAAAATGTCAGGTATGAGGCTAAAACTACTCCATAGTTTTTAGCATAACCACATGGTGATACAGCACTCCTTATTCTCAGACAGATCGTGAATACCGGCCCTTAACCTTGAATCACTGCCTTGTTTCTGTTAAACAAAACAAAAACAAAAAAACACGTATTGAATTCTGCTGCACCCAATCCTTTTTCCTGTTGTCTTTTTACTCTTATTCCCGTCTGTCCTCCCCTCTTCCTAAACTGTGGCCCTGTCTCAATCTACAGTCCTGCGCGGAGAATCAAATATGCAGTTGGGGTGGGAGGTGGGAGGTAGACCGCTATAAAAGTGAATACCTGTAGTTAAACACACACAGGATTTTGCCATTTTGTGGATGAACTGATTAGCCCAAAAATGGGAAACCAAATTACTATGGCCTCAAAGATTTCTAGTATGTATAATAATATCTTTGAGTAGAAGTGGGTTGCATTGACTAGTTGACTAATAAATCCAGTAATGATGCGGACAATGGTCGGTCAACTAGTAGAGAGCAGTGCCTGAAGTACAGCAGCAGAAAAAAAGTAGTGAATAAGTACGAGGAGCATTCAGAAATCTTTTTTTTTATCCTCTTGCTTGTACACACTACTGTTTTTCTGTTGCTGTACTTCAAGAACTGCTCTCTACTAGTTGACGAACTGCTGCCCACATCATTGATTCTTGGATTTAATGTTCGTTTTACAAAACTCTTCATATCGAATCTGCCTCAACTGCCGTTAGCTTCTGTTAACAAACTACTTCTGGAATATTTCTCTATTTTTTTAAAGCTTTGGTAATTTAGATTTTTTTTTTTTAGTAAAAATGAATGGTGCAACCCCTAATTATTAGTAGTAGTATTTTATATGTTCAGAAGACCCACTGTTAGTTTGCAGCAAAACATTTGCTGGATTGAAAGTTAGTGGCGCATTATTTGCGAACAGTGCATTGATGGATGACAAAAAGCAGGCTGAGGGATTTGCGGGTCGCAGGTTGGGGCGGGGCCATCGGCTGTGCTACGTTGGAGCCCTGAGGTTGTCCCGGCCTCAGCCCTTTTGTGCCTTCGAGCTTTCCATAGCGCAGCATGTCGAGCGAAAGAACTGATCTCGTGTCCGTACAAGGATTTTTTTTATTTTTTATTTTTTTTAATCTCAGGGGTATATGTGCTGTTGTCCTGGTGTGAAAAAAAGTTCTTTCTTTTTGTTCTTTTTCTTTCTTTTTACCTCCTGTGTTTGCTCTCTGGATGGTCATTTCAAAATGAAGCATAGCGATTTTTTTTTTGTTTTGTTTTGTATCATATTGCAACCTGTATTATAGTCTGTTTTTATTTATGTCTTTGTACAACTTCAGCAGTATTGAAATTTGAATGTCGGTACGACCGAAGAAGAATTAGAAGAAGAAAAAAAAAAACAGACAAACTCTTTGAATATGATAAGCTAGCAGAATCACTGACTGATTTCGGTGTTCCATGCAGTTTTTGTTTTGTTTTTTTTTTTCCCTGGAATAATGTTACTTGCTGTTGTACTTTGGGAGTTGTTCTCAGAAAGGAAAAGAAAATTACAGATCGGAAATAATGATGCTGTCATGTTACCAAACGCCTGTTGCGACCCCTTTGTTTTCTTTACCCTTTGATTCTTTGACTGTTAGAAGGCAAACATGAAAGGAAGACTACCTCCCTGCTATGCTAACTGGTCTAAAACATAGGGACGGGTATTGGGAACCAGTAAATATGAGGTGGTCCAGTGCTAATCGGCTCGTAGTATGTTTCAGCTGTTATTGGTAAGAAGACTATGCAGCAAAATTGTGTCTGTTAGTGACCGCGGTTTTGATCAGATTGACGTATTTGCCAACTTTATTTTTAAGGAGAAAGAAGAAAGGGGGCATAAAGCTATAGATATATTAATTTTTACAGACTATATTGAAAGTGGGATGTTAAATTGGGAGCGAAATGGATGGCCCAGTCGAATAAAAAAAATCAGCTCAAGCTTGTTCCAGAATCTTCCTGAATGCCTTCTTTTGCATTTGTCAAGCTTCTTTGGTCTCAAAGCAGTGAATGGGAGAGGAAATCTTTGCGGAGGAATTTTATTTACACCCGTTACACCACCGTTTACGGGTTCGGTGAACGTTACCATCGCAGCACAGTCCGGACAAGGCTACGTCTGAACACTGATCGTCTCTAAAGCAGAAACAGTGGCCGGCTGTTGGTTGGGTTGAACTAATCATGCGAAAAATGAGTGTGTGGGAAAAGTGAACTCTTTGAATTATTTAAGACGGATGGAAATGCAGTTTTGTTTTGTTTTGTTTTTTCATTTTTTGTTTCTTTTAATGTGTTGCCAATGTGTTCTTTTTATTTCTGAGAGGGGTGTGTGATTGAATGGCCTTTTTACCTGCCATCTGCATTAGTGTCATAGTAAACATGACTATTATTCTGAAACGGAACCTGTCTGTGTTGTCTATGCACTGTGTGGCCGAAAGTATGTGGACATTTGACTGTCACACCTACTTGAGCTTGTTGGACATCCTATTTCAAAACCATAATATTAATCAATATGGAGTCGCCCCCCAAAATTGGTAACTCTGAAAAGACTTCACACAGGATTTTGGAGTGTATCTGTAGTAATTCCTACCCATTTATTCAGTCAAAAGGTATTCAGCTGGGCTGAGGACAGGCCACTGGTGTTCCCCAACACCAAACCCTGGCAGTTTGTTGGAAACCTTTGAAGATTTTGAAGAAGAACTGGGGTGGTGTTAGATTTAGGGCTGTGCGATATGGACAAAAGAAACCTATCACGATTTTCTTGAACAATATTGCGATTTTGATTTTAATCACGATTTTGACACACAGACATGTTTTACAGTGTGATGATGAAACATTTTTCCTCAGGAAAACAATTAGATCTTTATTAAAGACCTGTAACATGTCTCTAAAACAGACATAAGGCAAACATTTTTTTGCCATGCATAAGTCATAGACCTCTTTGTGACGCTGCATGGGGTGTTGAAATAGGTTTGTTGTGTTTCCCTGTTTCAACGACAGACTGACAGGTCTTTCCTGTAAACAATCCCACACCACAGATGTTGTCTTTTTTTGGGGCACCAAGTCCTCCTGTTCTGAACTCATCATCCCTGTTTCTGCAGCCTATTTGTCGCTAAGCTCAGTCTCCTGTTCTCGAGCTCTGTTTTTCGTGCTGTAAGGCGATTTAGAAATCGTGCATATTCACATCGCGATATCGATATGATTTCGATTAATTGCTCAGCCCTAATTGAGACAAGATAAGACGAAGAAAAACATAGTTGAGACAAAATAAGACAAGATATGACATAGTTGAGACAAGATATGACAAGACAGAATAAGACATAGTTGAGACAAGACAACGTAAGATAAGATCATACATAAGCTAACGCATTAGCAACAAGCTAACGGGCTAGTCATGAGAACAGAGAACAATACAGGGGGTCACTCCCTACTTGCATACAAATCAAAACTCTTATTTATACACCAATAAATAGAGGGGTCTGAAAGTGCAAAGAATACTAAAAAATACTAAAAAAATATTTTTAAAAAAGTGCACTGGTCGATCTCTAGTTACGACACAGTTCTGTTCCCATGACAGTGATGCAACCTGAAGTCGAAACTCACCCTAGTCTGGGTCACTTACTAATCCTAACACAGTAAAATTATAAAAACACAACTAAGCCACAGAAAAAGGAAAAGAAAATAAATATCCTGTACTGGACTGTATCGGGGATGCCGACTCCCCCACTCATACACCGCGTTACTGCGTATTCTTCCACCGCGCAACCAAACTAGTTCACCCACGTAGTCCGTAAGTACGAGCCTAATGCCGTACGCTGAAACACTCACGTCTCAATTTCCTTACGTTTTATGGGAGTGAACGTCGTAAACTCAAAATCTCGGCCGCTGCGGTGAAGAGACAGCAAAGCCGAGCCCCTGCCCCGACTGCACTCTCACACAGTCGGTATTAGCCGCGCCTGGCCGAGGCTCTTTCCCAGCTCCGCGCTGTGATGGAATTTCCACTGGCTGCTGAAACAATGGGCCCAGACCGAGTTCGACTGAGTTATGGAGGGTCTGTCTGCACCCCTCCTCCCAAACACTGCCAAACACTGCCCAGTGCAAACACCCGCACCACAGCTTCAGCCTGGAAACCCTGCAGCTGAGTCCACCAGCCCTGCTCCTACTGTCCTCAACTGCTTAGAAAAGGGGAGGCTGTTTTTAACACAGAATTACAAAATTGAATATGAATGTCCACATTCTGAATATTCAAATTAAAATGTCTTGTTTTGGAAGTTTAGAAGGGTCAGTATCTTTAGCACTGAAGGTAAACACCAAATCTCCTCTTAACTCCTAGAACTTAGTTTAGAACTTTGTTGTGCGTCCGGCAGAGAAGGTTCAGGAGAAACTGTTTACATTTAAGTGAACAGAACCTCATACACGGGGTCCTCGAGTTACAAGGACATACGACGCTTTGAGTTTCTGTCGCTCGCGTGGGGGAACTAGTTTACTGGTGTGTGGCGGAAGAATACGCAGAAATCCGTTACTGTTGCTTTGTTTGGGGACTTTTTGGTCTTTGTCACGATTTCTGAACGAATTTTTTTACTTTTTTTACACTCATTTTTTGTTCTTAGTTGTGTTTATAGATTTTACAGCTGAGTTAGGATCGGTTATGAACTCAGGCTCGAAATTCAAGTTCCATTGTCTTAGAAACGGATCTCCGCTGTAACTTGAGGACCCCCTGTATGCTCATATCTGTTCTATTATTATTTGATGTGTGAGGGTGGTTGGGTAAGTTTATTCATGGTTCTCTGGTTCTCAGGTTTTCTTTTTTTGTCATCAGCAGCTGTGAACTTGTACATAATGTGATGAGACGTTTCTCCACAGACCACAGAGAACAAACAGCAACTTTCAACAGAGCACAGGTTACAACAGAAGCACAGTAAATGAACCCACAGCGGTGTACAGGACTGCAGTGTAACAGAACAGTGTGAACGGCTGTAAACCTTCCAGAGGGACGAGTGCTGCATCATCAGTGTGATTATTATTGTGCAGGACGCAGTTACAGCCCTGAACAGATCCAGAAACACTACAGTAGTAGAGAACAGTGTAGAGTACAGAGTGTAAATCTGAGACTGGACAGTATTGCAGTGTGACGATGCTGCTCCTCTGTTCCAGGCAGTGTGTTCCAAACTGGTGGAAAGTGGAGAACACACACACACACACTCACACACACACTCACACACTCTCTCACACACACACACACACACACACACACGCTCTCACGGTTTATTGACCTGGCTGTAGTGAGGAATGTGTCGCTGCCAGTCAGTGTTAGAGCTTCTGTCAGCGGCTCCAAACCCACTGATCCCTCAGGCACCAACACACACACACACACACACTCTATACACCCACACACACACACACACACACACACACACTATGCACACACACTTTACTGCTCAGACACAGACAACACACACACACACACAGACAACACACACAGAGAAATCACACATATACACTCTCTATTTCTTTTTCTCTCTCTCTCGGTTGGTGGTGTGTTGTCTCTTGCTGGGATGGTTCTCCTGTGTGTGTGTGTGTGTGTGTGAGTGTGTGAGTGTGAGTGTGTGTGTGTCTCTGTGTGTCAGGGGGGTGTAGACAGTCACCTCGTTCCACTCTGTGGGATAATAGCTGGTTGCTAAGCAATTTTAGCCCCACCCCTCATCTGTCTCATTTAATATCACTCTGAGACGTGGTGTGTGTGTGTGTGTGTGTGTGTGTGTGTGTGTGTGTGTGTGAGATATTACAACCATTAGCTGAACACACACTAACCTAAGTGTGATAATGGCCTCTTCATTTTTATTGTCCGTGCCAGGAGGGTGACAGTGAGTGTGTGTGTGTGTGTGTGTGTGGAGTGAAGGGGGTGCAACATTCCTAGATTACCAAGCAATCCACATGTATATAAGTGTGTGTGTGTATGTGTGTGTGTGTGTGTGTGTGTGTGTGTGTGTGTGTGTATATACAGTGCATCCGGAAAGTATTCACAGCGCATGCCTTTTTCCA
>JBBPCY010000082.1:6296126-6325736 GCA_037974405.1 Brachyalestes nurse
CTCTCTCTCTCTCTCTCTCTTTCTCTCTCTCTCTCTCTCTCTCTCTCTCTCTGTCTCTCTCTCTCTGTCTCTCTCTCCCTCTCTCTCTCTCTCTCTCTCTCTCAGATGGTTGTCTGTCCAACCCCTGTTTCGGGGGAGTGGACTGCACCAGTTCGCCGGACGGCTCGTGGGAATGCGGTCCCTGCCCTGTTGGTTTCCGCGGCAATGGAACATTTTGTGAGGATGTCAATGAGGTAAGAGGGGAAAAGGACCTGGAAAGAGTATGTTAATGCAATCGGCATGGTGTGAAAACCCCTGCCCTTCTACAGCACCCTCAGATCACCTCACACAGCCCATAGAAACACACTTTAAAGAACACGCCCAGCCCAATATAGCAATTCAACTCACAACAAGGTCACTGTGTTTCTGTCCTAGTGTGATCTGGTGCCTGATGTGTGCTTCAAAGTGGGCTGGAGCCAGCGCTGTGTGAACACTGACCCAGGATTCCACTGCCTTCCCTGCCCTCCCCGCTACAAAGGCAACCAGCCGTTCGGCATGGGAGTGGAAGCTGCCAAGAAGGACAAACAGGTCAGAATTCACCAGCAATGATGACTCTAATACAAGCAGCGGTAAACAAACATGAAAATCCACTTCACTTGGATGGAACCTCAGTAGGTTGTATGTTGAATCTACAAATGCTAAAATTACTAGCTGGTAACAGTCAATCATGTCTCAAGAACACTAGAGTTGGGATTAGCTTCTGATTAGGATTAAGATGAAGGCCTAGGCTGAAGTGCTGGTGATGGTTATACCAGTTCAGACCACACTGTAGTCATCAGTATCACTTAAATGTGAAACACGAGCAACTTCCACCTCAACGCTAAACATTAAAATCCAGTCCTTTTCTTTCTGACTTAGTTTCCTAGCAGACTACTGATTCACATGTCAGTACAGCACAAATGATGGTGTCATAACACTTTGGGGAATTATTTGGGCAATTGAAGTAAATCAATCCTTGAAATGTAATGTAGGATAGTTTGGAAAGCTTTAGAAAAGTGGTAGTTTGTGATTTCGTCTAGCGCTTTCAGTGTGGATTAAAGCACTGGTGAAACTGGAAGCTGGAGTGAAAGACACGCATCAAAAATGCATACAGTGTAAAAACGAGTCTCACATTTAGGCCAGTGAGTCCGTTCCTATCCACGAAAAAGGCCAGTGTGGCTACAGGTTTTCATTCCACCATGATTTGTTGTTTGAAGGCGGAAACTGACTGAATAAACAAGCCAAATCAGGTGTAATTAATGGCTGCAATTAAAACTTGTATCGCTGGCTCTTTGTGAATAAGACTGAACACCCCTAACTGAAAAGTCATGTGATAGAAATAGATTCTTAATTGAATGCAGTTTAATGACAAGTTCACTTTCTTCTAAGCATCTACAGTATCTAAATTTTATCACCAAACAATCCTTTTTACATTGCAAAGAATAACATAATATATGAAGGACATTAATGTATTGCTTGAATGATTTTACAGAATCATTGGAATGTGCATGAATTAATATTCATACATTTGAACTCAGTGTGAGGAATAGACATGAGAAACAACCGCATTCAGCTTTGCAGCAGGTCGTTGGCATGTCAGGTTTCCATATTTATGCACGTGGAAGACTGTGTGCTGAGTTATTTAGTGCTTTGCGGTGTGTGTGTGTGTGTGTCAGTTAGAGAGAGCAGACCCACATGAAAGTGACATGCTTTGACCATGAATCACACACAGAGAAACAATCCAGACCTCATATCTTTTGGCAAAAGCCATTAAGTGGATTTCAGTCACGTTCCAACTTCCCTGACCCCTCTCCCTTTCCTCCCCCCACCACAGACACACACACACACACACATACACACACACACACACTGAGCTTATCGCTCTTTTCCTGACTGCGTTATTGTGCCTGTATTTTGAACTGTTGCACCTTGTGATGATGCACCTTGTATTGCAAATGTAGTGGTGAATTAATAATGTGATGTAGTTAAACCCCGGCCTGCTATATTTTGATCAAAATAATACGCTTTTCATTAGATTACATACAATAGCTAGTATTGCTAAGCCCTACCTCTACCATGAAAATAAATTTTTTGGGGTTACATATATATCGTTTTACTTGCCATTAACAAATAGCTAGAAGATGATTAGTTTGGACTTTTGGGGACAACAGTAACAACAGCACCACCAACAGTTCGAAAAATAAGAATGGACTAAAATGTGGCTGATTTAGAGCCAAGCTGTAGATTCACTGTGACGTATTACATGTAGTGAAACAGCTCCTCTGTTTGTTTTCCACCTCCCTGTTGCGGTACATGACAGTTGGGGTGAAAAGGTTCTAAATTCTAAGATCTGCTTAATGAGTGAACATGAGAGAGATATATAGAAGAAAGAGCCCCTGTCCTGAGTACAGATAGCCTTCAGCCCAGGGTTTGTAAAGCAAGCCGCTAGCTGCACTTCTGTTTCCTCAAACTCTGCAGTAGTGCTGCTTCCGCTAGCACGAGCTAATGTGACTGAACGTGTTGCTTCATTCACAAACTGATTCTTTTTTTTAAATCACAGCAAACAGTAACACACATCTTATTTTTTATAACAGACCTGAGCTTTACTGTCTTGAAGTCTGTTAATGTGTCTGCTGCATGTTTTGCTACGTGTTTGTTGCTCCGCATTTGTGTTTCTCCGCATTTTGTCCCTGTCCAGCCACCTTAGCCATGACATCACAGACTCTCTCTCCAACACATTTTGAAGGCGACTTAACCGTCAGCACTCTCTCCACATACGTTACAGAGGCAACTTGACCACAAAAATCTTTTTTTTTTATTGAATCAATACTTGATGTTGGACAATGGAAGAATAAGACTAATAAAACTTAAGAACAATAGTGTGATTGTGTGATTGTTTCACACTAATAAATATTAGGATTGATAGGCATGTTCAGAGTAAGTAGGGTTCATATGGTTTACGGATGGGTCATCATTTTTTCATTTTAAATGATAAAAAATCCAATAGCGGATTTTTCTTCTGTCTGTCCTTTCATTTTTGAAAGCGTGTAATCATTTTAAAGTGAATTTAAAGTGAAGCGCTCAGATTTTTTCTTGAAGGGACATCACAGCTCCACCACACAGTGTACAACAACACCACCTCTACAAATCAACCATGAAATTTGTTAACGACTATTTTCATTATGGAATTTTACGTTGTAAAAAATTGATAGCTCAGTCCTCCCACAACCTGTTAATGAGAACAACAAGTTTTCTCTAATGCTGTATTTTGTATTACTTTTAAAAGCCATGAATAAATGTGCACTGTATTCTCTTCAAGCTCTAATTCAGCTTTGAAAAGTATTTGAGGCTCCAAATAGGAATGTAATGATCAATGACTGTCAAGTAATTTTCCTGCCTTTTTATATCTCCAGCACAATCTCCCACATTTCGTATTCCATTTCCTTTTGTTTCATTTACAAATCCACTGTGCTGTAATCTCCTCAAATCCTGATTCAGCTCCAAAAGATATCTGAGGCGCCAAACAGCCGCTGTAATGGTCTCCAGCGGCTGTCAAGGATATTCATATGCTTCACTGTCTCTATTACAATCGTTTTCCAGTTTCTTTTGTTGTACAGCCTGAGGTTTTAGCATAAAGAAGCTTGAGTCATGACTTCAGCTCTGCTGCTGTGGCATCTGTTCGTGCTGCCCTTCCAGTTCCCTTTGATCCACCGATGATCGATTTTATAGAGCTCTTGGAAAGTTGACGCATTTTCGGCTCTGATCAAGCGTTGCGTAACACCCCTGCTGAATCACTTTGTCATCAACCTCCAGGCTTCCCCAGCTTTGATCCGAAGCCTGGGACTAATGGGAATTGATTTCACTCATAGCTGGCATGACTTCGACTGGATTTCACAGCTGAGATGAAAAGGTCTGTTTGCAGATAAACCGCTCCAATTGTGCTCTGATGCCTGATGAACTGGAAGAGGTTCTTGCTGGTTTTTAATAATGGCGGTAACAGTTTCACGGCAGCTACCCAACACAGACGTGTGAGTCAGTGGGAATGCACCGACTGCACAATGTTTGTCAAGAAGCAGGAACCCAAAGGCCAGTGAAGGACATAGAATTGCACCGAGCCTATAATGAGTTTGGCTTGTACACCAAACCAAATTATTAGTGAATGGAAACAGATTGATATGTTTGGAACGGGTGAAGATTGGAAGCATGCTTCAGTTTATACCTTAAAAGGCCCTTTGCAATTTCCAGGGACTTCGTAGATCAAGCTAAGCTAGCTTCGCTAGCTATTACTCTCGTTTGCATTGGTTACTACAAAATGAGGAAAGCCTTCAGTTTTTCCAATCCTTGTTCCACAGGTGTGCGAACCAGAGAACCCCTGCAAGGACAAAACCCATAACTGTCACAGGTCTGCAGAGTGCATCTACCTCGGCCACTTCAGTGATCCCATGTATAAATGCGAGTGTAAGATTGGCTACGCTGGAGATGGGTTCATCTGTGGAGAAGATTCTGACCTGGATGGTTGGCCCAACCAGAATTTGGTGTGTAGAGCCAACGCCACCTACCACTGCAAGAAGGTAAGCTGCCAAATTCACTATAGATTGTAGCCCATAACCACAGGCCCCATAGCATAGACGTCGGCATTTTGAACATGGTTACTTACTAAGAAAAGACAGAATGAACCATTTTCCATTCTCTGCGGAATTCCTGCAACAGAAAAGTTCTGTTCTTTTTTGATCATCTAGGACAACTGCCCCAACCTTCCCAACTCTGGACAGGAGGACTTTGACAAGGATGGTCAAGGAGATGCCTGTGACAAGGATGACGACAACGATGGAATCATTGATGAGAGAGTAAGTGATCTATCTTCTCAAAGTCTGTTAAGCATTTTGACGTGTTCTGCAAAGGATGTTGTTTAAAGATCTAAATCTGAAACATCTGTTTAAGACTAAATACTCAATTTACATAGTTTGTAATATCATTTAATATCTTTAACATTATTAATCCTTCAAACTCTTATGATTAGTAAAATCTGATTTCAACAAATATAAACGGTGTAAATTAGTCTAGGACCGGTGTTTGTTCTCCTACACTCACGCCATTTGCCGCTCTTTCTCTCTGCCGCTCTCCGGACCCCCTCCCTCTGCGGGGTTTCCCCACCCACTTGTGGGCGGAGACTATCCTGAAAGTTCTCCCGGGTTCAAAGATCTTGTGATTTTTCCGTTTGTTTCTAAGAAACAAGGGCATTTTTGTGCATGATGTCACTTTAAAACCCCAGTAGTGGTTGTAATTATTACATGTTTTTTAAATTATAATAACAAAGCTCAATGTGTCTTCTGACACCTCGAATATCAACACAAACCAGGGGAACTTCCATTTAAGGAGTTGTTTTACTGTATGATGACGATGTATTATTTGCTGCACTACACCGTTCATAAATTGTTAATGATTTTTCAAAATTGTGAATTGTGATCACTGTCATACATTTTCTCCTTCTCCACAGGACAACTGCCCCCTGCTTTTCAACCCCAGGCAGTTTGATTATGATAAGGATGATGTGGGCGATCGCTGTGATAATTGCCCGTATGAACACAATCCAGCTCAGATTGATACTGATAATAATGGAGAAGGAGATGCCTGCTCTGTGGACATTGACGGCGATGGTAGAGTTTGAAATTTTCCTAAAAATTCAAAGGCAATTTGGAAATCAGTTTAACAAGGAATGGGACAAAAGTATGACTAGAGAGTATCTGTTACTCATCTAGTATCATGGTTCAAACAATCATTTTGCACAACCTCAACCTTTCAATTATTAATTGAAATTGTCAATTGGCCAATTTGGTCTAAAACTAGAGGTTGATATAAAATGTATGTTACGCAGTATTTTGTAGCTCAGCATTGTGCCCAATAACCTCATCAATTGGACATAATTCAGGATTCTGTATAATTTTGTTGTTGAACAAATCACAAAGAATGCATCAATTCTTTATTCAGTGCAAAATAGATGCTACAGACTAGTTTTTAACCTTTCAGCTAGAGAAAAGTAGCCAAATTAATGTAAGGTTACTAGACCGCCAGCTAGCTCCCTTGCAAACTGTAGCTTTTTGCTTGTACTCCTCATCATTTTTGTTGTTTGACTAATCCATTCTCTTCATTGCAGTCCTGATTTGCATATTTATGTAGTTATACAGCTGAATAATATATTACATTTCCTAGCAGTAAGGTGAGCTGTCTGGCTTCCAACCGACCAAAAATGAAAACATTTTAAAGCAGTCCGCCGAATAAGTTCCTGAAATAAATTCCTCCAAATAAATTCAAGCATCTGTTTTTTGTCAAAATTTACATTTCATTGCATTTCATTCATTTGGCTTTTATCCAGAACAACTTATAGTTTGAAAGTTCCTTCCCCCTTCAATATATGACATTATTATTGTGTATGCTAACATAAAGGAAATACAGTACCTCAGTCTCTTTGTTTGTGTTTCAGAGGTCCTAAATGAACATGACAACTGCCCGTATGTATATAACAATGACCAGAAGGACACTGACATGGATGGAGTAGGAGACCAGTGTGATAACTGCCCTCTGCTTCATAATCCTGATCAGGTACAGGAGATGCTATCTCCAGAAAGCTGCATGCGAGGAAACAAATGCATACAAACACAGGCAACTGTTTATAAAGGTGAAACCTAAGCCTGGACTAAGTGGGATTTTTTACCGTTAAAATACTACTGACATCACCCCCACCTGGTCCACTGGTTAACGAAAAGTCACAGGTTCACAACACAACACCTAGCAGATTGGGGAAAAGTCATAACACCTAGCAGATTGGGGAAAAGTCACAACACCTAGCAGACTGGGGCAGCTGGTGGTCTGGTGGTTAGGGAGTTGCCCCTGTGATCGGAAAGTCATGGGTTTGAATCCCAAGACTGCTAGTGGTACCACTGAGGTACCCTTGAGCAAAGTACGGTCGCCACACACTGCTGGCTGCCCACTGCTTCACTTGGTGAATGGGTTAAATACAGAGAAGCTGTTCACACTGTGTGCTGTGGTGTGTTCCCGTGTGCAAAAATGTCCACTTTACATTGTAGTTTAGTCTAAGACTTGACTTAACCCTTGGTCCAATATGTAAAAAAGAGCCCTTTTGCTATCTTTGATTTTGCCCAACAGGCTGACACAGATAACGACCTGGTTGGAGATCAGTGTGACAATAATCAAGACATTGATGAGGACGGCCATCAGAACAACTTGGACAACTGCCCTTACATTCCCAATGCCAACCAGGCCGATCACGACAAGGACGGCAAAGGAGACGCCTGTGACTCCGACGACGATGATGATGGAATTCCTGATGACAAAGACAACTGCAGGCTGGTGCCCAACAAAGACCAGGTGGACTCAGACGGTGGGTGAAAGTGTCACTTTTTTTGCCGAAATGGACCTTTAAAAATCAGCATGTATTTCTGAACCTCCAGCAATATTTTAAATGCAATGAAAGACCAGGAAAATGTAATAAAAAAACAGCTAACATCAACATTAATTGCTTGCAAAGAAGGGTTTTTCCTTTTAAAAGCCTTCTTTAAAATAATTATTTATTTCTGCACCTCCATCAATATTTTATTTGCAATGAAAGACCAGGAAAGTTTACAGTTGTTAAAAATGAAATGAAAAAAGACCAGTTAAAAGTTAACTTTCAAATGTACTGTTTGCAATGCAAACAATAGCCCAAAACATATCCAGAATATTTAAGAATAACCGCATTTTAGAATAAGTACTTAACTATACATCGAAATGAATCTCTCTCACTTGTCTCTGGTGGATTGTCACTAGTAGCAGTAGAAGTGATGTATGAATGCTGTAACTGAGTAGTCTAGTATCCTGTATTCTTCTCAAACCCTTACCTCCCTGCTGGAGCATAGCATGCTATGGTCCACCATCTATTTTTTGTCCTTATCTGTTACATCCAGCTGTCCCAGCTGCTGCTCGCATCCTGCAGGAGACTAATAACAGCAGTTCTGAATGTATAATGCGGCCAAATACAAGGCACTTCCATTCTTCTTCTGTGTCGTTCCAGAATTTTCTTCCCTGCCCTTTTTTTTGACACATTTTCGATTCTGCTGTCACATCAGAATGCAGTTAATGAGTTAGTAGACGTTGATGTCATTGACACGAGTGTGCAGCAGTGGCTCTCCAGGACTTTCCCCCGGGACGATTAGTTCTGATTCCACAGGGGCGAAACGCTGCTCCCGATTTTTCCGCCGTGCCCTGTTTCACCAGGGTCACCTGGAGTTTTTTGGTTGCAGCGTTGCCAGATTCTCCCACGTCCTTCACACCTCGTCTGTCTGTGTTTATTTGATAGAGTCAGGTCAGGCCCCTGTGCAATAACAAAGTGCTGAAAGACAAGAAGCTACCTCTTCTCTCCTTAGCCGCGCTGGCATCTGGGCAAAAAAAAAAAAGTTTTTCTCCTCCTCCGTTTGAGCGCTGAGGTCTGGTTTTAATAGACTTCATATTTTAAGAGGGTAACGTATATTGGTGGAGGTTTTTCATGGCATGAAATAATGGCTGAGATTACTTATTGTGCTTGGCAGCCGTTAAGTAGCAGAGTTGGGGTGCTAGGTGGAATTTTTCTTCTTTTTTTTTTTTTTTTTAATATTTTTTAATGAAAAGTTGCTTCTTATGTCGTCAGATTTACAGTCCATTTCTTTGCTTTTGGCTTGAAGGCTGAAAAACCGTAACACGTATAGCCATATAACTGCTATAAGCTGTAATAAGAAAAGATTTAGGAGCAAAGTGGTTTGAAGGTGGCGGAGGTAACTCTCTTTTTCAGATAAATTAGAGTCTTCGCAAACTCCCTGCTGTTGTCATTAGAGTTTAAACTCCTGCCTCTTACAATTTTGGAGAGTGGCAGTCATTTTTTTAAGCTGGTATACTTGGTCCAGGAACTTTCGGTTTGGCGTTGAACAACATGCTGTAATTCACATAATCGTCCTTAGTGACTTCAGAAATAATGACAGTGATTTGTGACAGAATGTATGTAACTGTTTTTATTCTCAGGCGACGGTCGGGGTGATGCCTGCAAAGATGATTTCGACAATGACAGCATCCCAGACTTCTTGGACGTGTGCCCCGAGAACAATGCCATTAGTATTACTGACTTCAGAAAGTTCCAGATGGTGCATTTGGATCCCAAGGGGACGACACAGATTGATCCCAACTGGGTAGTCAGGCATCAGGGCAAGGAGTTGGTTCAGACTGCCAACTCTGACCCTGGCATTGCTGTTGGTGAGTTTTAAAGTTCTCAAATATGCCATTAACAAACACATCCACTGGTCTTGGATTAGTTTAGTATGTTCGGAGCAACTGGTGGCCTAGTGCTTAGGGAGTTACCACTGTGTTCAGAAGGTCGTGGGTTTAAATCCCAGGACTGCTAGTAGCACCGTCCCACACACTGCTCACCAGACGCAGTGTTCTTGGTGAATGGGTTAAATGCAGGGAACAGATTTCGTGATGTTCACACTGTGTGCTGTGTTGTGTTTCGGTTTGATACATTGACACTTTACACTTAAAATGCTGTGGTTTCATCTCCAGGCTATGACGAGTTCAGCGCTGTGGACTTCAGCGGCACCTTCTATGTGAATACCGACCGAGATGACGACTACGCTGGCTTTGTGTTTGGCTACCAGTCGAGCGGCCGCTTCTATGTGGTGATGTGGAAGCAGATCACTCAGACATACTGGGAGGAGAAGCCTTCAAAGGCCTTTGGTATCTCTGGGGTGTCCCTCAAAGTGGTCAACTCCACCACAGGCACTGGCGAGAGCCTCCGCAATGCACTCTGGCACACCGGGAACACCCCCGGACAGGTGAGACATACATAGGAGTATGGACCCATGATGTGTCTCCCTAAAAGTAGGAAGGAACCCAATCTAAATTATTGCATTAACCCTTAGAACTCAGAGTGTATGAGTAAAATCTGATTTCAGTAAATATAAACAGTGTAAATCAGTCTAAAACTGGTTTGTTCTCCTACTTGCTCGCTGTTTGCTGCTCTTTCTCTCGGCTGCTCTCCGGACCCCCTCCCTCTGTGGGGTTTCCCCACCCACTCATGTGCGGAGACTATCCTGAAAGTTCTCCCGTGTTCAAATATCTTGTGTTTTTTCTCTTTGTTTCTAAGACTTAAAATAAAAAAAAAAGTTTCATTTTTGTATTTCATTGGCATTTGCACGTGACACCATTTTAGAAGCTGTGATTATTGTTATTATTACATGTTTTAAAAATGACTTAACATAGGAACAAGTTGATGTAACATGAATGACGTAACATAGGAACACCAAACAAAGCTCAGCATGACGTCTAACACCTCGAGCATCAACACAAACCAGTGGAACTTCCATAAAAGGAGTTGTTTGGCCGTATGACGATTTGCTGTGTTTCTAGCATGGATCCATGCCGCTCACGTTCTATGGGTTAAGATGGATACTGTTATTTAGGGAATGCTGTACTTCTTACAGGTTCGCACTTTGTGGCATGACCCTAAGAACATTGGCTGGAAGGACTACACTGCATACAGGTGGCATCTCATTCACAGACCCAAGACAGGGTTCATCAGGTGAGCAACAGCAAAACAAGCCTACAGTTTTATTTATTGTGTTTTAAACTACAATAAATATATTGTGAATATAAACTTTCTTTCAGAGTGGTCGTGTATGAGGGGAAACAGATCATGGCGGACTCAGGGCCGGTCTATGACCAGACATTTGCAGGAGGACGATTAGGGTTGTTTGTCTTCTCACAGGAACTGGTGTTCTTCTCTGACCTGAAATATGAATGTCGAGGTGAGTCATTTACAACAAACGTACCTGAGCAGTGTAGGCTAAAACTGACCTATACATGCTTAATGTCTGTGTTTTTACTACTGAAGGAGCGACAAACAAGTGTTGCTACAAGTGTTGCTACGTGAATTTCCAATTCAAAATATTACTCTTATGAGCTGGACTGTGTTGTTGTAGCTAATAGCAATTAGAAAACCAATTTACCTCCATGTTAACATTAGCTCAGTTGCTTGAGAAACAATTACATTAGACCTATTTTAACATTGTGACGTGTTCAAAATAAATCTAATTCAAAATGACTCATACTAAATGTAATGTATGTATTTTGACAACTCTTTTGGGTTTTTCTTACAATTTTTTTTGTAGTGTGATTTTTCACCTTGCACTCTATGCATCACTTCTTTTATGATGCACATGTAGCTACATGCAAAAACACACATCTATGTTACACTTGTACTTAAATACTGTCTCAGAGTTTCTGTATTTTTCATAGACTGACAGTATCTTTATTTATTTTGAAATGCTGCTGATATAAAAGCACACAATTACATTCCAATATTGTTGCTTTCTACCTGACTGTAGATGCAACACTCGCACATTTTTGAATGTTGAAATTACCTTGTACCATATTAGACATCCTCATACCAAAATACACATTTTACCTTCTAGTTTATATTTATATATGTGTATTCTGTGCTCTTTTGTGCTCTGTAAATTCTGGAGCCAGGGTGTTTCATCTCACTGCATACGTGTATGTAGTTGAGATGATAATAAAGTTCACTTTGACTTAAAGTTCTCTAAACTCAATCATTCCCAGCCCTGATCCTGGAGGCCCACCAGGCCCCTCTGAACGTCTCAGTGAGCTGTTTAGTTGGACCAGCTATGTTGGGAGCAGGGAAAATATTAAAACGTGCAAAGAGAGAGGCCTCCAGGACTAGATTTGAGAAATACTATCAAAGTCTCACTATAAATAAATATGTCAAAACTCATATGTATCAAAATGACATGAATTAAGTGTAAGAACATGGTGATAAAGTCAAGACTGTTTCAGTTTAATCAGTTATCATCCTAGCCTTTTAGTCTAGCTTTGTTGTGCAACATCAAGGAATAATAACTGACAAAAAATGAAGATAAAAGCTAAAGGGCTACTTATAATGTTTCAACCTTTTCCCTGTTCGTCGTGCAGATGGCCTGGAATTTCCCACTATGTTTATGAGGTAACTGTGGTTTGGCTCCGTGGGCTTTGCTGCTGAACTGGGTCACGCTTTTTGCCTGCTAATGATGACGTGGAATTTTGATTCAGTCATCATTGGGTGTATGGCCTTCAGACTCACTTGTTTCATGAATGATGCCTTTAGAGAGCCAACACCCGGACACTTACAATGCAACTGTAAAACCTACTGAATGTGGTTTTGTCTGTCACATGAATGAACCTTTTGGTTATAGTCATGGTCAAAGGTGGGTAGAGTAGCCTAAAACCACAAAGGATTGTTACAAGGACTGAAGCAGACGTTCACAGAACAACAACTGGAGTAGAACATCTCTGTACATCCAGCAAGTTTGAGATTGAAAATATTGAAAATACAGGATATATCTGTATTTTGTCCACATTGTGTTTTACTAGACAGTATTCAGAATATAGTTGCTTTGACATTTTTAAGAGAATACTTTCAGAATACATACCCCCAAATAAAATGTAAACAGTATTGGTAACAGTATTGGTAATAAGTGTTCTCCTCCAAGCGTGTTGAGCCGTTCAATAATGTTTAATTAGCTGCATAGTTAAGTACACCTCCGGTCCTGGAGGGTTGTTGTCCAGCGCAATTCAGCAATTTCCCTGCTCAAATTGACAGGTTTAGTTGGTGTGTTTTAGGAGAGGAACTACCAAACTGTACTGGACACCGGCCCAAATTTAGGGTTCTAAACTGGGTAGAAAACAAAACACCCCGTAGTCTGTCTTAGTAGACAGACCCTAAATAGCAGGGGTGTCAAATCATATCCTCAAAGCACCCCTCAAAAAATAATGAAAGAAAGTAAAAAGTAGGAGTACCTCTTTACAATAAGAGTACCCTTTATAAATGACTTATTATCAGGTTGTTAATTATGTTGTGGACAGTTTATAAGTCATGAGTAAGCAGTTATAACACTTTACATTGATGCAGGCTCACTATTTGGCAAGATCTGGTGTTTTAATGGTAGTAGCGTGTTAACAAATACCTGAAGAAGTTCTGTTTAATATTCTACAATAGATCGTGCCAAATTGTGAGCCTGCATCAATGCATGACAACTGTTATAACTTTATAACTGCTTATTAATGATCTATAAACTGTCTACAACCTAATAAACAGCCTTATTATAAATCATTTATAAACACTATATAAGGGTAGTCTTATTGTAAAGTGGTACCAAAGTAGGTTAAGTTCCTTACAACGAAGTGTGTGCCAAACTCAACAACTTGTAGAATGATGCGATGGGGTGACATTGCTGGCGGGTGGACTAAATTGGCAGGAAAAAATAGTAAAAATAAAAAGAATACAGTAACTACCCACCTGGGACTATACTTCTATGTTATTGATGGATGAAGAAACTGAAATGTGGACTGGCTGTAATTGCTAAGCACAATTTATTTCTTTTTTCTCCCTAGATAATTGAGCAAGACGAGGCATGAAGCATGTAAAGGACTGTAGGACATGCAGTAACACACTCTTCAGGTTGGCCAACCAATAAAATCTTTTGACTGAGGTTATTGAGGACACCAGCAATCCAGGTGCAACCTCCATGTTTCCATTACAAGCATGGAATCGATTGAAAAAGGCGAACCGGAATGACCCTCAGTGGAGCAAAAAATGAACTTTCTACTATAGCAACTCTTTGTACAACCACTTTATGAGTTCTTCAGAAATTAAACCCACTTTTAAAGTACCAACAACAAAGCGTCCTTCAAGAGTTGTTGATTTATAGCAGGAGAAAGAGTGATGTTTTTCAGTACGTATTACTTTACATCCGTTCATGCAGAATCAACCAAACACTCCATTTACATTCCATGTACCAGACTCTTCATCACCAAACTGCTTTACTTGCACAATGATTTTTTTTTTTTTATTATTACCTTTTGTTTTGTTTTCTGTAGCTTAGTTGGTTGTCAGTTATGTTTTTTCATTCATTTATTTTTCACTCCATTTCTATTCTTTGTTTTTATTTGAAAAGCATCTATACTCCTAACAAGGGGCTATTTTTTATCAAAACATTTTTTTGGAGTGAAGATGTTTATATTACGACTGTATTATAATTTCTTTTGTAAATTATTTATGTGACTCTTACGATTCAGTTGGTTTACGTCTAAATTGTTGCTTTCAGTACACGGAGATTGTAAATAATTATTTATTTGTTTACACTGACTCAAATTGACTTCAGACAAAGGAGAACATGCTTTAGTAGCAACGATTCTTTTTTTTTTATTCTTACAGATATTCATCACTTTTACATGCACACAATGTCTTTCAATACTTGATCACTAAAAATGTGAGCTACAATGTGAGTATTGAGTTCTTCAAGTGCCTTAATAGTAAAACCACAAGGCAGTCGCTGCATTTCATGACTTTAAATGGTCTCAAACCGGTGCGTTTTGTCCCTAGAGGAACTTTCGCAGTGTTTATTCCTTCCCTACAGAAATATAACCAACGTAACGCCATTCTTTAATCTACATTCATTACATAATCATGACATTTTACAGTTTTCAAGTTTGAAATGTAAAAATCTAAGTCCGGGTTTGTCTTGAAACATGTTTTTTTTAGCCAGGTAGCTACAATCCTGGTTTATTTCCGATTTCAAGGTATGTTACAAATACCTGCAAAATGTATATTGGCTTTGGTTTTCAGCCTGCTCGTTTGTTACCAAATCTTGTAAAGTCTTGTCTTGTTTTTCATACTTTTGTTCCATAAATAAAGATTTATATACAATGTTTTATGTAAGACTCGAGTATGAATTGAACACAGGCTTAGTAAATTATGTGCACAAGTAAGATCCTGAATGACAAAAGAATTTCATAAATAAAGTTTTTTCTTATCATATTTTATTGTATCCTAAAAATGTGTTGGACTTGTATGTAATCATGAATCACTTCTTCCCCTCTGATATCCATAATCCTGATATGCAAGTCAAATTAAAGCTTTTCCACAAGTGTCCTCAACAATGGATCCCAAACACATTCAGCTTTGCCTTTATAACGACTTATATACCCTTTATAAATGACTTATATACCCTTTATAAATGACTTATATACCCTTTATAAATGACTTATAATTACTTAAATACAGTTTATAAATGACTTATAATCAGGTTGCTAATTAGGTTGTAGACAGTTTATATCCCAAACACATTCAGCTTTTCCTTTATAATGACTTATATACCCTTTATAAATGACTTATATACCCTTTATAAATGACTTATAATGACTTATATACCCTTTATAAATGACTTATAATCAACAATGGATCTCAAATACATTCAGCTTTTCCTTTATAATGACTTATATACCCTTTTTAAATGACTTATATACCCTTTATAAATGACTTATAATGACATATACCCTTTATAAATGACTTATAATCTTATGTGTAATCATGCATCACTTCCCTTCTGAAATCCATAACACTGATATGCAAGTCAAATTAAGGCCTTTCCATAAGTGACCTCAACAATGGATCCCAAACATTCAGCTTTTCCGATCTCAACAAATAACACGCAAATTAGCTGCTCAGTGTCAGATGTTTCCTCTAATTCAAACAGACTTTTGCCATTCGCCTCTTGCAGGTCCCAGAGTAAAATATACATGTACTGTATTTGCAAATTCAGTCTCGTTCCATGGAACGTAGCAAATGGGATTCAGATGGCTTGTCCTGAAACAATTTTACTGCTCTAGCAAGGAAAACAACAAGCTATACTTTCAGAGATATGAAGATATGGATTATGTTTTTAAGGCTTGTGGGGAGAACTTGTTTTGGCTTCGTTTTCAAACAGTCTTATATTATCTTAACACTTCACTGAAGGGTGGCATTCGTGACACAAATATGACGCCACCAAAGAGGGTTATTTGACTCGCTTTTACAGTATTACAGTATTATGTATTATGTACAGTATTATGTAGCTTTATGACTGAACAGTAAAGTGCTACCACAAGTATTTGTACACAGTTCCTACTCAACAAGTGGTGAAAAGAGACTGTATATGAACGTAGGCAGCTGGTTCTATACTGAGGATCCCTCCAATCTGAGACTGTGCTTCATGCGATCCTCAAGTGAAGGAAACTGGCTTTCAGAGTTTCTACCAGTCATGCAGCAGGAATCCCGTGCCAGCGTGTGGATGGAGAGAGCGAGGATTGTTGAGGTAAAGGGTAGGAACTGAAGTTCGGGAGGTGGGTGCGCGTGGTGTGGCTGGTAAACTGGTAGACTGGTGGCACAGCACCTCGACACTGTTTACAGTTTAGCCTGATGAGCGCTGCAGTCGAGTGATGCGAGATAGAGGCTGGTTTCTTTCAGCTGAAGGACACCATGAGTGTTAAGATGAGTGTTTCCTGGTGGTTAGGGATTTGCCCCTATGATCAGAAGGTTGTGGGTTTGAATCCCAGGACTGCCAGTAACCCACACACTGCTCCCCGGGCACTGTGTTCCTCACTGCCCCCTGCTTCACTTGGTGAATGGGTTAAATACAGAGAAAGAACTTCACACTGTTCACACTGTGTGCTGTAGTGTGTCCACACGGGACCACTTTACCTTACTTTCGATGGTCAAACAAAACCATTTTTGTGTCTGTCCTTTAGTTTTACTTTAGCACTAAAGATTCGAGGCCAAAGTAATGAATGCTTCTAATCGCTATTTTTGCACCGTGTCTAAATCATCAAACATTTGAGTCATTAACTAATCTGAAACAGACTTGCTTTTGTGGTTTCCGACACTGTGAGGTTATTTAACAATTGGCCATTATTCGGGAGTGTGTGATTATTTAGGCATGCAGTTTGCATAATGATTGGCACAGTCAGAGCTGTTTGAACTTTATGGTCTTAAGAGGCCACAGCCTCCCCTGAGGATGACTGCAGATGGAATATTTTGATAGGATCTTGGTCTCTCTAGATTTTCAATTTACAATAACTATTAAAAGCATTGTTTTGTAAATTGCACATGTGAAAACACTGCTATTTAGGTAAGCAAATTGGGAAATGAGTTTGGAAATAGTGTGGGCCACAAAAAAGCCTTCAGGGTTTATTGGGTTAAACATTACATTACATTAAACCAAGAGATATTTACAGAAAATCCATTAATATTAGTGTTGTTGGCACCATAGATATAGATCATCAATAGAGGGTGCATTGCTTTAAGATATGCATCAGAATCAAAGGTTAACTGCAGAGCACAACATCTTATAATTTGTGATGTAATGCAAAATAATAAAGCAATTTAATATACATAACATAATATCATGCATTTACATATAAGTATGTCTGTATGTTCTGTTAGTGTACTTTCACTTTTTCACATTGGATGTAATAATATATATATAGTAATAAATCACTAATTCTTTATGGAAATGTCTCATGGATGTATTTTTTGTGACACATATGTGAGTTAACAATGGAGTAGTAGGATTTTAAAGATGTAGAGATAACCCGGGGTTCCAAAATGACTTGAAGAATTCCACCATTTTTTTTATATTTCTGCATTTCTGCAAACAAAGTCATTCAGAGCGGTTTGATGTTCTGTTCTAGAGAACCTTGCAGACTGAAAATTGTTCACAGTGGTGGTGATAGGAACCAGATGTCCAAAGCATGTAATACTTTTAAGACATGCAGGATGAAGCGGGTATTGCAAGTACCCAAAAAAAAACTGTTTTAGATTTAACACTATTTTACCATTATCAACATTATATTTCAAAAATTCAATACACATGTAGATTCACGTTATTTGAGATATTTTGTAGACATTGCGACCCGGGAATCCCGTCTGTAAAGAAATTATAATTATTCAGTAAGGTCCTCCATGATAAACAATTTCACAGCAGACCAGTCTGAATGACTTTGCACCTTAAACACTAAATCCGCAGACGTGTTGCATAATTCCCCTGTAATTTGACTGAATCTCATCATTGCTGGTTTTGATTGTTGGTGCATGTCGGTGGTTAGCAAAGGCATACCTGGAGTCAGCAGTGAAACCAGCACTGGTGGAACGTTTATCCCTCACAGATGGAGTTAATGAGACAAAGTGGTTAATGAGCAGTTGTTTGTGTACAGTACGTGCATTGACGCAACTGAAAAATCCAAAACAAGAAGAATTTACTGAAACTGACTTTACATTCATGAAATTATAAAATGGAATAGAGCCTAATGCTCTCCAGGGACTTGTCCTTGGACTCTGTATTCTTTATTTGACCCTGAAAAGCTCCTGACCATGACTATGCTATGACAATCAGACAAATCCTAGTAAAAGAAGAGCAGAGATTCTTAGAAGCAATGTTTAGATTTCTGTCAGCTATGGTTTTCTCAGATGTAAAATGTGTTCTGAAGAAGAGTGGATATCTTGTATCTTGTGTTAACCTATTAGTTTTACCCAAAAAAACATATATTATTGTCTATGACTCTTGACTACTTACTGGGCATATGCAATATTTCAGAACCTATAAGTGGTATTAAAGCCTGAACTCTGACATTTCTGCAAGCTACAGTTCAGCTTACTGTGCATGTGATATTAAACAAAGATCACGGTTCAAGCCACAGGATTCCGACTGAGGTTAAATCTAATCGAGCCACAGGATTCCAAGCAGCGTTATATGTATTTGAGCCACAAGATTCTGATAAAGGTTAAATGTATTCCAGCCATGGGATTCCAATTGAGGTTAAACGTATTCAAGCAATGGGACGGATTCTGATTAAGGTTAAATGTGCTCGAGCCACGGGACGGATTATGATCAAGGCCATGGGACTTGGCACAAGCACATTTAACACTCAAGCAGACCACATTCCAATACACACAAGGTGTAAAAAAAACAAAGAAACAAAGGCAAAACAAAAGGTTGGGTGGGGCACAATTCATTGCCTATGCAATTACAACAGACAGTTTTACTTCTCAAGCAATAAAGAGGTTTGTTACATTAAGAGCACTCTACATGACTCATACAAAAAAGTTCTCCAGACACAACCAGTTTATGAGGCACATGCGTGAGCAATTATCTTATTATCTGATAATCCAAGGAACATTGTTGACGCAGCGCACATGGCTGCATATTTCCCCTGTTTGAAGTTGGTTAATTTTTTCTGAACCATGAAAATACTGAGGCTTGGTCGAACCAAATCAAACCAAGAAAGGGGTGAACATTACACCCTGATTAGGTAAGTAGTCTTAATGTCAAAGTGAACGTTACTGTCATTCAGAAGACAGAATTTCATTTCTCCAGGCCTGATGTGCAAACATAAATATAAAAGGCCAACACATGTAAGACAGCATAGACACACAAATACATGTATATGCCTGTAGACAAGCTAAGTTAAGAAATATTGCATGTAGTTTTCACAGTGGTTGTAAACATGACACTGGTGAATAATGAAAAGGTTCCCAAGTGATGAGAAACTTTAAATTATTGCACAATATTAGCAGCAGTTTAGAGTTTGATATGAATGTTGTGTATTGCCGGAGGGAACTGAGTAGTCTGGTTGCCTGAGAGAAGAAGCCCTTGCTGAGTCTGGCAGTCTTGCACCACATACTGCAGTAGCGTTTGCATTTGAGGGCAGAAGGCTGAACAGTTCTTGGGCGGAGTCGTTGAATATCATGGCATGACAAGTGTAGACCTCGTGTAGATGGGAGGGAAGTTCTAATGTTTTTTCTGCAACACTCACCGCTCTCTGGAGGGACTTCTGGTCCGAGGTGGTGCAGCTACTATGCCAGACTGAGAGGCTGCTGGTCAAGATGCTCTCTGTATTCCTGCTGTGCCCTCTTGACTAGGGAGGTACTGTTTGTAGACCGTGTCAGGTCATATGTGGTGTGCACCATCAGGAACTTGGTGCGTCTCACTGACTCTACAGCCTCCGGACGTCATCTGAGAGCTCCTTCATTTTGTTGACATGTTGTTGTTGTCACAAGAAGTTCATTCACTTCCTCTCTGTAGGCCGAGTCGTCGTTGATGATGAGGCCCAACACTGTTGTTATCTGCAAACTTGTGATTTGAGCTGTACTTTGCACAACAGTCATCAAGGTGAATAACAGAGGGCTCAGAACACAGCCCTGGGGGACCCCACATTTCAGCATATTGGTCTCAGGGTTTTTTTTCACCAACACATACTTTCTGGGGTCTGTTTGTAAGCAAGTCCAGTCTCCAGTCACACAGTGGGGTGTTCATGCCTTGTTTTCGGGGATGAACGTATTGAAGAGTTGAAGTCAGTGAAGAGCATCCACACATAACTGTTCTTATCACCAGATTGCCTGGGCTCAGGTGAACTACTGCTGATATGGTATCTTTGGTGGCGCATTAAGGGCAGTATGCAAACAGATGTCGGTTGAATATTGCAAGGAGTCTGGATGTTATGTGGTCCTTGACCAGTCTTTCAAAGTATTCCATCATGTTGGGAGTGAGTGCTATATGGTAGTAGTAAATGAGTGATGATTCAGGATGACTGCTTTGGCAGTGGTATGATAGTAGTGGTCTTGAAGCATGGGGTTACGAGGGCTTGGTTTTTAGGGAGGTCTTATGGATGTCTGTGATAACACGCGTCACTTGTTTGGCATTAAATCTCGTTTGGTGTCTGGACCTGCAGCTTTCTGTGGGTTGAGCCAGTGTAAGGTCCTCCAAACGTCACCTGGGTTGAGACAGAATAGTTAGTCATTGTAAAGCCTGGTACGGAATTAGAGGTGGTGTCCCAGTCAGATGCTACCAGACAGCGCTCTTCAGATTACAGCTCCAGGTCCATAGGGCGGAGATCACCTGAGTACTAGGCTTCAGTACTGCACTGTGTTTTTCCCTGTGCTTCTTTGACCCGTTTCCGGACCTTGGATTACCCCTTTTGCCATGTGGACTTAACTTTGCCTGCCTTTTGTCTGATTTTCTGTTTTTTTTTCTACATTGTTGGATTTTTGCCTTTTGTCTTTGTGGGCTTTGTATTGCAATAAACATTCTTTTTTTTATTATTTTGCGTTTGGATCCATATCTGTGTTCGTTACAAACGTTCAGCCTGTGATGTGCTTTCATTGTTGTGTTATTCTTCTCTTCAAACTGGCTGAAGTAGTTGTTAGGTGTATTGAGGAAGTCAGTGTTATCATCACAGGATGGCTGAGGGGACCTGTTGTCTGCAATGAACTGGATGCACTGCCGCAAGCTCCTGTGATCTTTTTAGTCAGTGAAGTGACTCTGGATTTTCTGTCCATAACAACAATTTGCTGCTCTCATGCCCCAGTTCAAGCTGGCTCTTGCTCAGAGAGTCCCCAGACTTAAAGGCAGAGTTACGTGCTCTTAGAAGCGTACGCACCTCATTGGTGAGCCAAGACTTTTGGTTGGCACGTGTGGTAATGTTCTTGATGACGGTAACATCTTCCACACACTTGAATATGAATCCTGTCACTCAGTATCTGAGTAGATGCAGTATCCTCCCCAAGACTGATCTGTTGGTTTACATTGGCATCCTCTCTGAGCACATTCCAGCCATTCAAAACAGTCTTGGAGTGCTGAAACTGCTCCCTCTGGCCAGGTCCTTATTTGCTTCACAGATGGCTTGTTTCTAGCTAGCAGTGGCCTGCATGCTGGAATTAGCATAACAGAAAAATTGTTCAAATTTCCAAGGTTGGGGTGGGGGACTGCCCTGAATGCCTGTTTGGTTGTTTGTGTAAACCCGGTGTCACAATTTGAGGCCCTTGCAGTTTAAGGGGTTATTAAAATAATATGTAGAATTTGAATCAATGAATAGACAAACAGGGCAGTAATTATTCGAAACATGCTACTTGGAGATTCTTCTTGGAAATATAAGACTAATAAGACTAATTACTGAGCCCTTAAAAAAGAGAGTAAATCTGAAAGTCTTATGTTGTGAGCCACAAGGCTTGTTTATGTATTATTCAGAAATTACACTTAATCAGACCCGTGCTGGACATAATGAGAGCAATCCCTTGGAGTTGGCACCAGAAAATGTAAACTGAGGTTGCTATGGACACTCAGAAAAGATGAACAATAGAAGCAAGAGTTAGCTTGAGTGCACTCCAGGGTCCAGTCACCGAGAAGCCTAGGCTACTACAGCAGAACTGTACCAATACAGTTTTATCTAGTTTGTCCTGAGACAAAAGCCCTGGGGGCAGGATGAAAACACAAGTTCACATTTAAGTTGATCGAATCAAAAGTGGTTCATTCAAGTTTCTTTCCCACAAACGTACACAATATTAAAAAGTATGAGGACACCTGACCATCACATCATCTTTGAGCTGTTTCTTTCCCACAAAAGCACAGCTGTATAGTTTATTCCTACACTTACACAATATCAAAAAGTATGTGGACATCAGACCATCATCTTTGAGCTCGCTGGACATCTCATTCCACAGCCATGAGAATGAATATGGAGCTGCCAACATCCCAAATACTGAAATGTGATTTGTCCCTCCAGAGAACATGATTGCATTGCTCCAAAATCCAGTGGTGGCCTATTTTATCCAACTGGCAGGTCTGGCATCGCACATTCCTGTCTTAGGCTTGTGTGCAGCTGCCTATATCATGAGGCTCTTGACGCAGTTTTTGTGCTGATGTTGCTTCCAGAGGCAGTTTGGACCTCCGCTGAGTGGTGCAATAGAGGACAGGCCGTTTCTATGTGCTACGTGCTTCAGCACATGGGGGCTCTGCTCTGTGAGTTTGTGTGGACCACCACTACGTGGCTGAACTGTTGTTACTGCTAGACACTAGATACACATTTTGAACAACGCCATGCTTCCAATTTTGTAGACACCATTTTGGGGAAGAACCTTTTCTATCCCAGCAGGACTGTGTCCCAGTACACAAAGCAGCTCCATAAAGACATGACTGGAGGAGTTCAGTGTGGAAGAACCTGACTGTCCCACACAGAGCCCTGACCTCAACCCCATCCAACACTTTAATGACTTTGTATTCAAATGCATAGAAAGTCCCTGTTGGCATAATGATCAGACGTCCCAATACTTTTGTCTACATAATGTATGTCTATACATTGTTGATGTCTCAGTCTCATCAGGAGTTGACCTGGGCACATTTTAATGGATCGGATACTGACATCCATCTGATGAATGCAGGTCATATGGTTTATGTGGGAGGTAAACAAAATATGGTTGCAGTTTATTAGCTGGCTGCCATCTGTTGCCTTTGACCTATTTTACTGGTGTTTTCAGCACATACGAAGGAGGAAATTGTGGATTATACAAGTTTAAATGTATTTTACTCATCATATACTATACAACCCACGAGCCAAAACATTATGACCACTCACAGATGAAGCATTACATTACATTCGTTTGACAGACGCTTTCATCCGAAGCGACTCACAATTTGAGGAAACACTTTCAGGACAGTGTAAGAACCAGAGGAGAGTTCTAAGTACTAAAGTCTTTACACAGGCAGCAGTACAAGAAGCTAAATCAGAAGAGCAAGAGTGATTTACAGGTTTTTGAAGATAGAGAGAGATTCTGCTGCCCCGGTCACCTTTGCCAGCTCATTCCACCAGTGGGAAACCGAGACAGAAACCAGTCTGGACTGGGTTTGCCTTGTGTGGAGGGATGGCAGAGCCAGACGATGTTCCTTGGAGGAGCGGAGGGAGCGAGTAGGAATGTAAGTCTGAATGATAGGATAAAGGCAGCTGGGTGCAGACTCAGATGTCACTCTGTAGGCAAGAGTGACAGAGTAATGATTATATGCCACCCTGCAGATCGTGAGGCTGCATAACCAGATTGCTCTTACAATGGACCCGGGAGTATCTGAACCAGACCTTAAAACACTGGAAAATATGGGTGGTTGGGTACATGGAGGAGTGATGGCACCATGATGGACTGGGGGAAAAAAAATAAGCCAGAGAAGAGTGTGGGCAATGTTCCTGTGGGGACCTCTCAGTCACTTGCATTCATTAAGACATGAATTTGACACAAGCTGTCTACATAAACATCACTCTTGAGCAGGTCCACCACTTCCTGGCAGTAAGGTAGTATATTAGTTTGGTGTTCATAATGTTTTGGCTCATTTGTGTATGTGTTTTTTTTTCTGTTGATGGACGGTTTGGGTCTTTCCTCCACGTAACTAAAATAGCTTTGCGCTCATTAACTTGCACAATTCGTGCAGGATGTACATTATAACCTTGCAGTACTTTCTTGTGGGTAAACATTTTTCTAATAAAAAATTTGCACTGTGTTAATGCTACTGAGGTTTTGTTATTTACATTGTAAAAAAGTAGAAGAAGATACAACTGTACTGTAGTCTTACTTGCAGCTGTATTATCCAAAAAAATAAAAAAAAACCTTATGTTTTTGATATTTGATCAGTATAAATGTACTCGGATCAAAAGGGCAAAAAAAATCAGGACTGGGACATCCTTACTCAATATTGTTACTAAATGCTACTTCTTGTTCATATATGGCTGAGTGAATGTGTGCTTACCTCTGTCTGCACCATGGCTGGTCTCTGTGTTCGCAGCATTTTGACAGTTTGGAAGATGTCGACCACTCCCTCATAACGCATCCTCTCCAGCACTATACTCAAAGTGATAAACACCCCTGTCCTCCCAACACCAGCACTGTAGAGCACACACACATTTTATTAGCTCAGTTTATCTAAACATTTTATCCTTTCCCTACTTCTTCCCCGATCCAGGACGCTCACTCACCTGCAGTGTACTGTGATTGGTCCATCTTGACCGAACTGCTCTTTTGTTTTGTGTACTTGACCAATGAAATCGATGAAGCCTTCCCCAGACTTTGGCACACCCTGCTCTGGCCAGTCAGTGAACTGGAACTGGCGAACAGTTCGGGACTGCCCATCCTGAGGACACAAAATGAGGCCTTTGTGAAATGTATGTGTGTGCTTGTGTGTCTAAGAAAATAGCCAGGCCATTCCAGACTGTTCCAGGAAAGGAGGTCAGTACATGGTGAGTAAGAGCTGCGTGACTCACGGAGGGAGTGAGGGTGTGTGTGTGTGAGTGTATCCTCGTATGTTCCTCACACTGATAGGAAAACATGACATTCTACCGTTTCAGGAACACCAGAGAGCACAGAGTGGACATAGTTTGTGTAGTTCTTCTTGTTTGTTGTGAAAATGTCGCGTTATATTCTTGTGCTATGGTCTTCCCTTAGATCCAATAAAGAAAAATACTGAATGCTGGGCATCGATTAGAATTTTAATCACGATTAACTGCATGGTTTTCTGCGATTAATTGCGTTGTTATGCGAAAAAGTATTTAATAATTAGATTATTATTTAATAATTAATATTAATTAATAATTAACTCAAAAGTAGCATACTGTGCACTTATTTTAAAAGTACTGCTATATGAACAAACATGCAATAACATTTGGTTTGCAAACACTTTATACAAGTAAGTTGCTTTTTAATATCAACTTAAACATTCATGTAATCAAATTAAATATAAAACCAAAGTTCTTTGCCATTGCAGGGTTTTTACATTTGATCTAGTTTGTTGTAGAAAAACAAGGAGTCCAGAGCATGGGGTGTTGGAACCATTATAGCAGCTGCAAAGAGAGACCAACTCCATATGACACTCCCCAAAAAAGCAACAAACTTTTCAATATAAAGGGATTAAAAAAACTTGCAATAATAACGCATTTATGTGCTCAGCCCTACAAAAACCAACAAAAGTAACACATGAGTTTGACTAAAGAACTTACTCTGGCATCAGTCACTTTGAACTCTCTCAGGATGTACTGGGGCATGTTGTACTCAGCCATGGGATCCACAACAAAGTACTGATATCGTGCTGACCTCTCTGACGGCCAGTACTGGTGGCACTTCTCCTGCAAAAGTGAAAAACACATTTAGGCACGTTTCATCCACTTTACAATGCTTACATGGGAAGCATTGCTTATTCAAGAAGCTGCCAATGAAGTAATACAAACAGTGTAGAACAAATAAACTGTGTGTCTGTGTGTTTCTGAGTGTGACAGAAAGAAAGAGACGTATGTGCAACTTACCCTTCCCATCTCTCTGAGTTTAGTAAGCATGACTACAATAGTGGAGTTGTGTTCCCACAGCATCCTCCAGTAATCCTCAGCTGTCTCAGCCAGAGGACCCTGTGTTGCAATATATGCCCTCTGTTGCCTGCAGGGGGAAAGGGGAGAAGGAATGAGACAGAGAGAGACATTGGAATAAACAGAAAGACAGATGATGTATTATAAAGCTGACCACACATACCAGTCACTGAAATTGAATTGATTCACTTGAACTGAATATGACAATTTCCATAAACCTCAGAGTTTTTCTGTCTCAGAGCCGTACCTATATCCGTCTATGAAGCTGGCGTTGACATAGTCGGAGCCCTCCACTCCTCGAATCGGCTGTAGACTCACTCGCGTGGTCTCATACGGCATGATATTGACCAGTCTGTTTTTAAACTTATTGCAGGGCAGGTTGGCACTCACGAATCGAGAGTTGTGTGCCCTTGCGTTGGCTAATCTCTAAATCATGAAACAAAATGGGGAAAAGTAAACATTTGGAAGTTTTTCGTTTAAACCATATTATTAGAAGATGGGTAACAAGGTAGTACACTGCATTACAGTTTAAATTCCTGCAGTCACTGACTTAGAATTTCTTTACCTGCATTACTCAAATGTCTCCGAGACAACAGTATTAACTAAGTGCAATATATTTTATTCAGAATCTGTTAAACATCTTGCAATGGACATCTGTTGAAGCATCTATTCACACTAATATAAAACTGATGAAGAAAGATACTTGTGTTGAAAATAAGAGAGCATCAGCTACCACAGCGCTGCCTTGTAGCTCCTTTTCTCTTTTTAATATTCTTGCACCTTTTGAAAATGTAAGCTGCCCTTAATATTGTATGGATGACAGTTGGAAATCCAAAATTACTGAATCAAACATTCAACTTAAATACATTTTCTTTTCCCTTTTCCTGCGATTATTTCAGAAAGGTTGACATAGGAAAACGACGTGGTGAAGAGTGCTGGGATCTAGCACGTACTTTAAACTCCTGCTCCATTCCACTGATGTTATCGGGCGGCTCGGCCTGCGTCAGCCTCTGGATGTAGGCGTACAGGTTCCGAGCCGGAACCTCAGTGTTGCCGCAGGTGACGGCCTCCAGTAGTGCGTCGTAAATGAAGACGTACTGCTCTTCTGTCTGCACCATGTAGTTCCGCTGCGAGCGCATCAGGGTCACGTGGCCATAAACATCCAGCGTCTTCTCCTGCTTCACGCGCTCCAGCATGGCGTCAATCACGATGAAGCAGCCTGTGCGACCCACTCCAGCACTGACAAAGATGGAGATAGAAACAGAATCAGATTTCCCTTCTTTCTGAATATACAAGCACTTAATCGTGGGGGGTCAGACATTAGTTAATAACCAGATGTGTGTCTATATATATATGTGTGTGTGTATGTGTGTGTGTATATATATATATATATATATATATCTCAGAGATGTCCCGATACCACTTTTTTAGGGGGCTGGACTGCCTGCTGTGATATGCCCTATAAATACATTTTATTATAGAAATTTAGTGAAGAATGCAGCAACAAAAAGAAAAAGTCGTCTGGAAAAAGATTACCACTTCCGTTAAAAGTGTAAATCCCGCTGTGGTGACCTTAGTTACTGGCTTTTATTTAAGTTATTTGTTAAAAATGTGAATAATGTTTTTTGCACTTGTATTATTTGTGTTGAGATTAGGGTTAGATGGAGTATGGGAGGGGCATGAGAGATATAAATACACAATACATGATAATCCAATACATGATAACGAGGGTTCAAAGAGAAATGTCAAAATGTCTGAAAGGTTTAATTAGCAATGTGTATTTTTGCATTTTACCTTAGTGGAAAATGCTGCAATGTAGTCAGAAAGCGGCTGCTTTTAAAAAGCACACCCAGGATTTTTTTTTAAGTGCCACGTGAGGCACTCAGTGGTAACAGCACTGTTATTATTCATAACACTGCAAACAGCACAGGCAGCATTTTACCGCACAATAGAAGCTTTGTGTTAACAGCAAGTTCTGGAACTGGAATGTGCTTGATGTACAGCATTTGCTTCATCCACAGCATCAACATTTTGGAGGTGTGCATGCTCAGGGGTCTCTCTGTGGGTCTCTGCAAGCTACACCTTCAAATAAAGCCCTCCTTGCATGAGTACCAGATTAAATATTTTTAGATGCACTTCACACTCAAGTATAAAACAGTCTTAAGAAGGTGAGATGAACACCAAACTCTGCTGGTTTCGTTCAAGACCTGAATATGACATCCATTCACTAAATACATATGATGATTATGGATTGTCACAAATTATAGCTGTTGTTGGTCATGTTACAATATTCGGTAATAGTTTTAAAAAGCAAGTTATTCTGGTGTTTCTAATGTACCAGTGTAATACTGATGAGCTCGGGGGTGTACCTGCAGTGGACTGTGATAGGGCCAGCATCTGGAGGGTTGCACGCTTTGACCCTGCGGAGGAAGGCCAGGAAGGGAGTGGGGTGCTCGGGTACGCCGTGGTCCGGCCAGGCCGTGAACTGAAACTGCCGGACCTCTCGCCTCTCACTGCTGCCACTCTGCTCAGAACACACAAAACATACTAAAACCACAGGCTCTGTTCATGAGAAGGAGCTTGTGTGCCATGTTTGCATGAGATTGAGAGAGAGAAAGAGTGAGAAAGTACAGGGAGAAGAGAAAGTAATAGAAAGCAAAGATGTGACTGTGAGAGAAAAATTGTGTGAGGATGGTGTGACGGAGCAATAAAGTGAGACTGCGTGAGCGTGAGACTTGGAATTCACGCCTAAGAGTCATGTAAGCATAGAACAAGCATTCACTATCACGTTTTTTACCTCTTACCTTTAAGGTCTAATGATTTCTGAGAACAGAAAAATATGCCTATCATTTTGAGTTAATTTTCATTTAATATTTTTTTTATTCAAGTTTGTCTTTAAACTCGACATTTATCGCAGCACTGCTGACTCCACTGTTAAGTTTTGCTTGTCAACAATTTATTGAAATCAACTAAAAATGATCCAGACAGGATGCTTTCCACCTCTGTTCTCCTTGGTAGTATAGTACCAGGATGCTATAGAAATTAGCTTTTTTTTTAGAGGAAAATAGAGGTACGTTTTTCTGCTTGTTTTGACGTTTATGTCCTAATAGGGCCATTATGGACAAGTTCACTAACTACAGACGGCTGCGGTTTGGCTGGGATTGATAGTAATATGGTTGAAGCACGTGGATTAGCATTTTAAATGTGGTCTATTAGAAAGCCGAAGGGTGTGAGCTGAATTGATCACATTTGAATTGACACTTTTGGTGTGAGCTGGTCTTGAGAGAGAGAGAGAGAGAGTGACAGAGAGAAAGAGAGAGAGAAAGGGAGTGAGAAAGAGAGTGAGAGAAAGAGAGAGAGTGGGAGTGAGAGAGAGAAAGAGAGAGAGTGAGAGAAAGAGAGAGGGAGAGGAAGAGAGAGTGACAGAGAGAAAGAGAGAGAGAAAGAGAGAGAGGGAGTGAGAAAGAGAGTGAGAGAAAGAGAAAGAGTGGGAGTAAGAGAGAGAAAGAGAGAGAGAGAAAGAGAGAGAGAAAA